>JBAMJR010000042.1:665000-680000 GCA_038501785.1 Myoxocephalus aenaeus
CAGCCAGACCACGTCTGCACCTCTGTAACATTTTACATCCTTTAACCCAGATTAGACCCTCTTTTTTTTTAAAGTCAAACCCCTTAACAAGCATATAGCAGCTTTCCCAGACCAAGGTTATGTTTAGCTTATTGCCGGGTCTCTGACTGCACTGACATATTGCTTTTAAAGCCGACAGGACTCAGACTTAAAAGCACAGCTTTCTCACTTGGGTTGTGTCCTCTTTCTTATCCTGTGTAGTTGTGTTTCTGCCGACGTTGCAGAGCTGTTAGGCCTACCAAAACTGGGGGGAACAAACGGCAAAAGAATACGAGTGATCAAATCAACGCCAAGGGAAGTATAAAGCAACAGTTTAGGCTCCAGTGTGTCGGGTCTGGTTCGGTCCCCTGTGGCTCGCGCGCAAAATACATATTTTAAGCAGAGTGCAGTGGAGAATCACAACTCCAAGAAGCATGCAGCGAGGAATCAATACTCTGCAGAAAGTAGAATGCAGGGAGGAATCAAAGCTAAGTATGCAGTAAGAGCTACCACTTCTTTCACACCACTGAGGCGAGGCTGTACCCACTGCTGTGTTTGAACACTAGATTGACAGAATTGGGCTGCTGGATTCGCCAATAAGTGCTCTGTGCTAAACGTGCACAACTCAGCCGTATGCTATTGTTACTGTCTTGAGCAAATAATGGTTAGCTGCAGGTTAAACATGCTCCAGGCGCCGTCACCACACTCTTTTTAGGGTCCCTGTTTTTTTACACAGTTTGCCATGTAACATGACAAACTGCACACACAAAACGAAGCAACGGTGAAACAACAACAACAACAACCTCCTCTGGCTGATGGGAGTTTCTGTACGCAGAAGCTTCCTAAATGTAAAAGGATTGTTTTGCAACTATGGGTATGTATTTGGAATCGCACAAAACTGGAAATAAAAAGAACTGGGGGAAATGTGGGAATGGAGAAATATTTAGTTTTTTAACAAAGGTGGTCTTAAAGGGCACACATCGTTCTCATTTTCCAGATTCGTACTTGTATTTTGAACTAACTAGAACAAGTGTATATACTTTATTGTTAAAAAAACATAATTTTTCTCCCACTGTCCGTCTAAATATATCTTTATTCACCCTCTGTCTGAAACACTTCGTTTTAGCGCCTGTCTCTTTAAGAGCCCTTAATGAAAAAGCCCAAGCTGGTATTGTGGCTGTAATTTAATTGTTTTTCACAAATACACTACATGTATTATAATTATTTTTCTCTATTAGCTTATTTTCTCCTTGAACAGCTCCTGTATTGTCTATTCCTCAGCTTATGGCTGCACACAGGCGGCTTTGCAGCTGTTAAGCAGAGCTCTTGTCCAATCAGATTTCACCTCTGTTTCTCTATGGTAGAAAAGCGGGTTAAACTACATGGTGACGGCCTGCTAGGAGGGTTCTGTACGAGTGATTCCTCACAGAGACAAGGGGTGCATCCCAAGTCTCTAAATTGCATCCCCGTTTCCCTCACTTGCGTCCTTTCCTTGCGTCTTAGTCCCTCCCACCAGCGATGCAAGGAAACCAAGCGAGGAGAGAAGACGCGAGGAAATATGTTTTAAGAGACATGAGACGTCCTTTCCTCTGGAGCGTCACGTGAAGAGACGTCGGTTTCTGATGACTGCAGCCGACTGACAGCTGATCACATCTGATCACATCTGATCACATCTGATCTCATCTGATCAGCTGTCAGTCGCTTTAACAGCTGACGGAGTTTTGTCCGGAGAGTTTTTAGCGAACATTCCAATAAAAATCACTTAAAATATTGATAAAAATGATCGTATGTTTTCAGTTGATTTAATGGTGTTAAACTACTACTTATATTAATAAAGACAAAGTTATCATGAGTGTCAGAGTGGAGATGTTTTCTCTGTCGTCTGTTACCGTTTAATAAACTGCATTGAGTATTTATACACAGTGTATGTATTTTTATACTGTGATGTGTATTTATACACAGTGTATGTATTTATATACTGTGATGTGTCCTGCTTATACGCGCAGGATCCATTTCTACCGGCGGAATGCGTCTTATTTATTTATTTATTATTTACGTCGGTATGTTTGAAATTCTGATTGTGACATCATTATAAAATAACCCACAATATAAATATAGTTTCTCTTCATTACGTGTTGTAAAAAGTGTTTCCTCTCTCCAGCTCTCTGATTTTAATTACATACATAATAAAAGTTATTGAGGGAAACAACAGATCAAATCTTTGAAGACAGTAGTTTGTGGTCCTTTTGTTGTTCAGACCTACTATGAACATATTTTAACCAGATGGTGAATAAGAAAACAGATTTAATATATAGCTTGAGTTTAATCTGTGATCGTCTCTGGTATTAAACTCCAGCGATCAGTCCGCTCAGCTGCAGCGTCCAATCACATAACAGATGAACAGTGAAGGGGCGTGTCCAGCGTTAAAACACTTCCTGGAAGCTCGCTCTCGGGGCTCCTCGATCATGACTCCTCCGATTTCCCTCCTCGCTCCTCGATCCTCGCTCCTCCGAGCCGAATAAGAGCTTTGGGACGGCCGTCAAGATGGCGGCGCAGAACCACTTCCGGTTCAATCGAGGAGCGAGGAGCGAGGAGCGAGGAAACGACAATTTAGAGACTTGGGATGCACCCAGAGATCCGCAGCAGCAGCAGCAGCACCCTGAATCTGCACACTCCGGTACAGTAGGTGGCGGTATGCACCTAGTCAAGTTGGTTGCGATCCGCCATTTCAACTTGAAGAAGAAGAAGAAGAAGAAGCCGCCGCCAGACCGTTATGCTGCGTTCACAGCAAAAGCGTTGTGAATATTCGCACCGCGTTACTCACGTCAGTTTACTCGCTCGACAATAATGCTGCGTTCACACCAAAAGCGTTGCGAATGTTACTCTCGCCTGAAAGGGGGCGTGGCTTATCTCCGTAAAAACAGTTACCATTTCCGCCATCCACCATGGAAATGACCACTAGTTCTGCTTTATACTTTCACATGTAAATTCCACATATGTCGGAACATCAAACTCCGTCGTGTCTGGGTTCATAATATTATACTCAATCAGACTCAAGTCTGATCTGGTTTTGGATACCATTATTTTAATGAATTACAACTCGGTACATTTATACCTATTCATTTATTTGATATATTTTGTTCTACAAAGTTTGGAAAGCAATCTTTAAGTCAAGCCTGATGTGGCCGAGCACATACAAGAATGCTCCCAGTCTCCTCCACACAGTGAGGAGACACAGATAAATATTGACACACTGGTATTGGATCAGTTCTCGGCATCGGCCGATACCTAAAGTTTAGGTTATTGAGACTCAATCCCACATACACACACTGGAACCAAATGTGGATTAATCCTCTGCTTAAAATAGGCCCCAACCAATGCATTTCCTTGTGTTAGGCGATGAGTGACTTGAGCTCACAGCTATAGTGCCTTGCCGTTTTAGAAAATGCCTGAGCCTTTATGCGCACAGACGGGGTCGGGAAGTCAGAAGGTATTATTCGGGTATAAAAAGGTATAAGGAAGGTATAAAATATAGCAACCTTAAGATTTGTTGATACAAACCTGTATAATGTGCAAAATGTTGTAATTGTAATGTCCTTTTTGACACTGCAAATGGGATACATGCATTCACACACCGGCATGTTTCTAAATATCAATTTAACTGTGGCACTTCACAAGGGGCTGTATTAACACGTGAAATCTGACCAACAAGCTCCATTCGCCCCAGTCTGCAGGATGTGTGGATGAACCTGTATGCATGTTTGACCAACATCTGTATTCTAATTGACTGTGTGTGTGTGTGTGTGTGTGTGTGTGTGTCTTTGTGTATTTACAGCGTGCTGTGGGAGCCCATGGGGGACGGCAAGCGTGTGATTTCATTGGCTGATAACCATGCACTACTCTGGGACCTGCAGGAGAGCTCCACACAGGCCACGGTAAGACACACACACAACACACACACACACACACACACACACTGTAAACCACAGTACATACACAGGCACGCACACCATATCACACAATAGCTAACTCATTATTTGATAACCACCATATCGTCTTGGTGTTATCAGGCGCGCACATCCTCTCTGCGACAATAGAGTGTCCACTATTCATTCTGTCACACACACACACACACACACACACACACACACACACACACACACACACACACACACACACACACACACACACACACACACACACACACAGTATATGGGCAGGTTTATAAGATGTGGCCACTTCCATATTATTCTGGTCAAGTTTCTCCAACTGTGATAATAATAGTCTTGTTCAATAAGCAAGAGTAAAGTCATTCACTGGATAAATTCTTTTCACAGTTCATTGACTGGTGTCGTACATTGTGTTTCACATAAAATGCAGGAGAGCCGCACTGCATGGCCAAATGTGTGGACACTGTATTATACACACGTATATGATAGTTAAACTTCTCGTTCCGAAACCGAGGCATTAATATGCTGCGATCAGTGCTTTCCCAAGGAGCTCAAAAACGTAAGCATCGTTTCAACCAGAATACCTAAATTTAGTTCCTGTGCAATATTTTATGTAACTTCTGTACAGCTTCATTCAGATTTTAAGGACGTGTTGGGTCGAGCATGAATATCATGTGAAGGGAGGACAGTTCTTGTTGTTACTTTTTTAAGTAAAACAATTTAATCGTTTTCCCAACAAGTTTTGAAAAAATGTGAGATTAAGAGAGAGACTACGGAAGCCATGAGAGGGAGAAATAAATGATGGTGAATCATTTTTTAAAGTCTGATTTAAGTTGTTTGTTCTCTCTGGTGTTTATGACAAAAGAACATGTCTATAAAAGGTTTTTCCAGAATAATCCTTTTAGGTTAGTTTTTTTCCATCAGTGAAAAACGTGAGAAAAAAAAGGTTATGCCTTTTTTTGTTAATAATTTTTGGTTGATATGTTTGTTGTACTAATTTTGGCCACAAGAGGCTGAAGTGCAACACTATCCCATGTACTAAAAAAGGACTAAACACTTGCTAACACGCAATATATGCATATGTTTATGTAGATGTGTGAATGAAGAAATGCAAATTGCCCTGGAAGTAAACTTGTATGCTAATAGTCCTATTTAGAACTTCGTATAGTGACGCACTTCAGCCTCTTGTGGCCGAAATGAGTATTGCAACAAAAACACTGTTCTTAAAGAAATACTTCACCAACAAAACAGTCATTTGTAAATAATCAATAACTCACCCCGTCTTCTTGTGTCATCATCACCAGCACTAATGCATGCACTCGCAATGTTGTAGATCGTCAACGTGGAGGCTAGTTTAGGTACTTTATATACTTCAGGATAGATTAATAGCCTGTATAATTGCTGCTCGTTTTTTAAAAGCACATCACATTTTATGTAAAATGTTATGTAAAATCTTCTCCTGAAAAGTTACTAGTAACTATTAAGTAAGCTATTTTCGGAGATCTGAACTCATTTTACGATGCATTCCCTCGCCGTTCTGTCTTATTCCTATTATGCAGAAATGAACAGTAATGGCCTTTTAAAAAGAGTAAAAATGACTGGATCGACATGTAACTGGTGTGTGAGTGCATGTGGTCAGCTCGCCTGTAGTCGTGTCTTCCCTAATGCAAGGTGAAGAGGCTCTTCACTGTGAACTCCCTGTCTCCAACCCACCGGCTTTGCAATTAAAATGCCCATTATGTATTTAAAGACTCAAGATAATTGTGTGTGTGTGTGCGTGTGCGTGTCCGTGCGTGCGCGTGTGTGAGTAAAAGAAGTAATAGAGTAGTGGTGTGTCAGACCATGCTTTGTGTGTGTGTGTGTGTGTGTGTGTGTGTGTGTGTGTGTGTGTGTGTGTGTGTGTGTGTGTGTGTGTGTGTGTGTGTGTGTGTGTGTGTGTGTGTGTGTGTTGTTCCATTCAGAGGCCAGAAGAAGAAGAATATAGATGGCTCATTTGTAATTCATGCGCTCGTTGAGGGATTCACATAAAGGGCACCAGGTCACACATCTAATAGATCCGTGTGTGTGTGTGTGTGTGTGTGTGTGTGTGTGTGTGTGTGTGTGTGCAGACACGTGTGTTGATTTGATCTCAGAAGTTATATTTATAATATATATATATATATATATTTATATTAGGGCTGGGCAAAATTGAAAAAATTTAATTGATTAATCGCATAATTTTTCTGAGATTAATCGCGATTAATCTCATTATGCGCCAAATTCAATAATGAAGTAAAAACTAGTGTATTGCGCGCTTTTATTTTAAAGTAATGTTATCAGAACAATATAACAGGCACTCTGGAGCAACAGCAAGTTAACAACAGTATATAAAGCAAAAATATATGCTAGGGAAGACATTTTAAATTTTTTAAATTTTTTTAATGCTTCTATATTACTGGTCATTCAATTAAATATTGTATTCATTTTCAGATGTTATAGACTATTTTATTCTAATGTAAAACAGCTTAATATCATGCTGAAGAAGAAACATTTGTCTTTTATCAGGGAACAACATAAACTGTTCAGTAGTAAGGGTCCCTGTGAGGGACAAGACACTCCTTCTTTTGTCATGTTCAGTAGTAAGGGTCCCTGTGAGGGACAAGCCACTCCTTCTTTTGTCATGTTCAGTAGTAAGGGTCCCTGTGAGGGACAAGACACTCCTTCTTTTGTCATGTTCAGTTTGTTGCTTACCTTAAAGATGTATGTTAAAGACCAGCAATTGATTAACTTTATACAAAAACAATCAGTGCTTTTGATCTTGTTCAGTTCAGTTTGTCTTACTCAGTGAGAAAAGTCTAGTCTGTGTTGGGCTTGAACAAGAGCATGAAGTCTGGTTGAATGAGGTGTCAGGTACCTCAGCGGCGGCTTTGCGCTTGCGCGATTAATGCTCTGTGAGGCGGAGCGGCTCGCGGCAGCACCCGCTGCTCGCTGGGGACAGAAACTGCAGAACAAGACGTGCTTTCCCGTCAGTCTGTTGGCAACAAGCCGGTCGGTGTGTGTGTGTGTGTGTGTGTGTGTGTGTGTGTGCGCGCGCGCACACACATATGTAAATCCCCTTCAGAGTAAAAGCAGTGCTGTTGTATTGCATTTATGGCGTGCATCTTATTTATTTCTTTTTCTTTTTTTATTGACCTCACGCGGGCCGGACTGGGAGAGCCGTAAGATGCAGGACTACGCCGTCTGGGAGAGATTTGAAAGTGCAGCACCTGTGTGCGGCAGTGATAAGCCCCTCCCAATGCAAAAAAACTACGAAACAACGAGTTAACGCATGATCAAATAATTAACAGCGTTAATAGTTTGACGCGTTCAAAATGCATTAACGTGCTCAGCCCTAATATATATATATATATCTTGCCTGATTTAAAAAAAAAAAAGCAGGCAAGATAAAAAAGGTATCACATGTTTTTTTTAAACACCTCTGTTCTGTAAAAAAAAAAAAGGTGTAGAACATCTGGAAACGTGTGTGTGTGTGTGTGTGTGTGTGTGTGTGTGTGTGTGTGTGTGTGTGTGTGTGTGTGTGTGTGTGTGTGTGTGTGTGTGTGTGTGTGTGTGTGTGTGTGTGTGCAGACACATGGTTTAATTTGATCTCAGTCAACTGACCCTTGAATATCTCTAGTCGCTCTGATAAAAGCACGCAGATCTCTCACTCACACCGTTCTCAATGAATTGATTATTGATCTTTTATTCTTTTATTCACACCGATCCAAGCTTCAAACCATTTGGTGTCGTTTAACACCGTCCCCATTTTGTTCCAGAAAATGCAGGGATATCAACTGTTCACCAGGTGGAGCTACTGTGTGTGTGTATATGTGACTTCCAGGCAGTTGGAATAGATACGCAGTGTGAGCACTGAACTGTGGAGAGGTTCGTCGTGTTCCAGGATGCCTGAGCAACGGGTTGTTCCTGCTGTACCCAGCTACATGAACAGTAGCTGCAAGCTAGCGCTGTTCTCTCTGGTTGAGTGTTGGAATTTTCCAGCTCTGGTGGGAAAAAGTTTTCTAGCTGTTTTTTACAATGCGTTTCATGTACTACTATGTGCTAACCCTTCAGACTACCTATGTACTATATGCATAGTTGATGCACACATTCATGCATTTTACAAACATCTTTGCTGTTCTGGATACCCGGAGTCAAGTGCCTCTTGTATTATTATTGGTGCTCTATACTGGAATTTACTTTCAAGGTGATTATTTGTAATTATGTCATGATTGATTCATATTAACGAATCATCAATCATTCCAATTTAATACCCCCACCCCCCAAAAAAATAAAAAAAAGTGAAGGGAATATAAAATGCAACCCTTCTCCAGCCAACGTAACTGCTGCCGTGTGGAAGCAGGAAACTACAACGGCATCTGATGGATGTGACATTTGGGGCAAAAACCTAAATCCTGAACATTTTGGAACAACAAATTAATAAATATACTTTATATTCAGCCTCATTCAAGCACAGTCATGTGCAGTGTTTAGTTTCTCTCTTTTTTTTCAACAGAAATCCTTTTGTTTGACTTCTAATGTGACATGTGAATGTGCAGGATGGGTGGAGCTTCACTGACGGTAGCTTAGCATTTAGTGAGGGGGGTCTTCGCACATCTGGCAGCCGTCGGTGACCTGCCTCGTCCCATCCCCGTTAGCGCTCATTACTAAACTGTGGCTTCTTATATCTTCGTCTTGAAGAGCCAAATCTGACAAAAAAATGGGTTCAGTCTAAGGCCACATTCTGAATACTCTCCTCTCGTTCGTGCAAATTGAACTAGTGGACTGTTTTTGCAGGGTTTTCTGCTTCCGATTGGATTTAGTCACTTTACGCTTCTGAGTACTGACACTTGAAGCATCAATTGACAACCTTGAAAATAAGCACTGCATTTGCGCAAAAAATTGCTACATATGGGTGGTGCGGCTACATACTAAGAAAACCCCACGAGGATAAACAGCGCTATCTGGTGGACACTTAAAAAACATTCGGGGAACAACGCTAAATGAAGCCAATAATTAGTTCCTGTAACTTACGTTTCTCCCTTGCGCCGTGACCCCGGTGTGAGGTCGAGAAGGGGCGTGGAGGCGTGGACGGTGGTGGTGGTGGTGGGGGGGGGTTTGCTGATTCTGTCCTCTTACAACAACGAAAGTTGCGAAGGTAACTACGGTTCTATGAATCCTGGCTGACCGCCAGAGGCAGTCTTTCACACTGGATATATTCAGTATCGCGCTTGCGCAGTTCGAGTATTTACAACAACAAAGTCACGTGTGACCTCGGATGACCCCCCAGCCGGGTATAACTTCCGGCGTGATCCCGAGATCAATCCTGCGGAATCTTCTCGCGAAATCACAAGATTCCGAGTGACCAGGAACTCTGCCGGTCATCCAGGATTCATAGAACCGTAGTTACCTTCGTAACTTTCGTTCTATTTCATCCTTACTGACCGCCAGAGAAAAAGGATTGATCTCGGGATGACGCCGGAAGTTATACCCAGCTGGGGGGGTCATCCGAGGTCACACGTGACTTTGTTGTTATAATTACTCGAACTGCGCAAGCTCGCGCTACTGAATATATCCAGTGTGAAACACTGTCTCTGGCGGTCAGTAAGGATGAAATAGAAACCGGACAGCACAGCGAATTAAATCCTGTACCGAGGGAGAAGGAGAGAGGGTGGAAAGTAATGGTGAGAGAGCAGCAGAATGAGAAAAGGGAGGACGGAGAAAGAAGGAGCGATGGAGGACTCCCTCCTAATCTCCGACTGAAAGATGGAGATGAAGGAGAGAGAAGGGGGGGGGGGGGGGGGGGGGGGGGGTGGTATGGATAAGGAGAGAGCGGGCTTGATGAGGAGAAAGGGAATGAAAAAGAAGAGGAAGAGCTTGGCAGCCAAGACAAATTCCTCTGGTGCTGATGAGAATGCTAATCTCCCTCCCTCGCTCCCTCCCTCCTTTCATCCCACTCTCTTCTCTCCCATTCCGTCTATCTGTCAGAGGGTGATGTGTTCATCTCAAGACGTGTCCAGCTGCAGTGTAGACGTGTGTGTGTGTGTGTGTCTCTCTCTCTCTCTCTCTCTCTCTCTCTCAAGGGCCTGCCCTAGATTAGTGTGTGTGTGAGATAGAGAGAGAGAGTTCGGTGTTTGTGTGTGTGTACGCATATATAAAAGAGGATCATGTACATAAGCTCACCAGTGTGCATTGTTTAAAGGAAGATTTGTGTGCGTCTGTGTGTGCGCGGCTCATCAATTAGAATCGCTGGCGGAATTGAGCCGGGAACATCTTCTCTGCCGGCTCGCGGCGCACACACACACACCTTGTCCTGCACACACACACACACCTTGTCCTGCACACACACACACACCTTGTCCTGCACACACACCTTGTCCTGCACACACACGCATACGCATGCACACACACACTCCCTCTTCCGGAGTCTGGAGAAATCACAAAGGCATGGCGATTTGACAGATAGCTTTGCATTAGTGCCGCTTGCGTCCTGAATGAATGCGTCCCTTAGTGTTGTGTGCACCGCCTTGTTAGGGGCCCTAATTTGGTTAGTGCTTTAATAAAGCTGGGAACCAGGGATGCACGGAGCTCAGACTCTGCTGGTGCACCACCAGGGTAGTCGCGGAGAGACTCCAGGCTTCTTGACTGATCATGGAGTTTACAGAACGTTCTGTCGTGAAGAAGTTGGGCAACTGGATCAATTCCCTGAAGAACCTCGGGGACGATCAGCGAATTTGGCAAATGCAGCGTGACTTTGTAGAAAGATTTGTAAATTGTTCTTCCTGGTTGGTTTCATTCTTCATCCAAACAGCAGAATATGTAAAGAAGGGAAAAAAGAGCTTGAGAAAGAAGCTGAAACCGGCTTTATTTCTCCACGCAGCCGGCTGGTACCGGGCCGAGCGTCAACGTGTTGCCCAATCGCTTGGTTGATGTAGTCGTTAAATAGCTCTGGCAACTTGTTGACGGCATTTTTTCCATCATAACATATGAATCAAATTGTTAACACCCTGCACATATGAAGATTGAAACGCATGTTCAGAGCTCTCACTAAATTTCTCATATGAGGTTTTTTTTCTTTTTTCGGGCAGCGCATCGGAGGCAGAGACGTTTCCAACTGAAACGCAGCCGCGACTCTTCATTTTGATAGGAGCAACGGCCAGTGGGGGGGGGGACTCCAAATCAACCGGCCAATCGTGTAACTCAGTGACAGACGTTTATGGGGCAGGTATATTAGCTGCCATTTCAGTGTGCCTTTTAATCAAATAAGTGGCAAAAAGTCTGATGTGGTGATGATCGGTATGCTCAGTAACTCTAAACCAACATAAAATGAGGAGAAAAGGTGGAGGCACTCTGATTTAATCCTGAAGATCTATGGAAAAGTCATGGAATCAAGGCCACAGAGGAACGCTTGCTTCTCTCCTCGTCCGATTTTCATCTGCCACCTTTCTTCAGCTCCTTTTCTTTTCACTCCTTTTCCTTTCTTTTCTTCTTTTACCCTCTTTGTTCTCCTTCCTTTTATCCTATCTACTTTTCTCCCCCCCTGACTGCTGCTCTCTCTCTCTCTCTCTCTCTCTCTCTCTCTCTCTCTCTCTCTCTCTCTCTCTCTTCCTTCTCCCCCTGTCCTCTCTAGCTGAAATAATGAGAGTACCAGGGAGCTGTGCGGTGACGGGCCGATCGATGATCCCTGCTCCAACAGGCTGAGACGGGAGACAGAGAGAGAGAGAGAAATGGGAGAAGGGGAGAAAGATGAGGATAAAACAAAAAACCTGCAGATAGTCAGAGAGCTGGAAAGGCGGAGCGGAGCAGTGTGAGCAGTGTGATGCTGCTTTTTAGGCTTGTTAGCAGCATCATGGTTTTAAGGGAAAGATCATTTCCAAAGCCGGCCCGTTGGATTAATTGCATTCCGTTTTAAAAAGTAGCCTGATGAAGTGATATTGCTTTAGAATTCAAAGTCCTTCAAGAGTTGTGACTTTGATTAATTTCCCCTCCATTGTCGCCCCGTGAGATGTATATCCGTAAGCAGGTTTGATAAATATCCAATGACAAGCATGTCTCAAAAAGAGAGGCAGTCAATCTCGCCTGGCTGCCTCTCGGCCAAACTGCTCCAAATTCTGGATCCAGGGACATTTTTGTCGGTGAACTGTTGTTTTCCTGTCTAAAATAAATAAATAAATTATTTTATTTAAATAAGTGTGAACGCTTTACGAAGCAGCCTCAACTAAGCGAGATTGATTCAGCTTTCGACACTCGCAGGTCTTGAATCCTCAACGGGCTCATCTTGGACTCGACAGTTGATCCATAAGTAACTCTGAGCGGTCTGGTTATGGATCCCTGCTATGGGACCAAGGAGAGCCAGGGGTCAGTAGGTCTGCTGGCTGAGCAGCAGGTGCATGCTGTGGCCACACTGCGGGTGGAACAGATTGTTCTCACCCATATGTTGGAGCGCGCTGCAGGCAGGAGAGCGGCTCTGCTTATGAAGAGGGATTGTCAGAACATTCCGTTTTTATGTAAGCTACAGGTGGCGAGCAGATTCTGAGACAATAAAACGCTGCTGGTGATGCTGCTATGCTTGCATTTCAAAATCAAAGTTATTCTTTGTCTAAAAAAACTAAACGAATAGATTTTGAACTACCTTATCAGAACGTGGATGCAGCTCGGCCTGTTCGACCGACCATTCGCCGTATCTGAATTAGCATAATGACTCGACCTCAACCCTATGGAAGAGGCTCCGTCCACCGCCGGGCTCGCCAAAACACGATGGCCCACTCTAATCCAGCTTCTCACGAACGCCACCGGCTCACATTTCTTTATAAGAGTGAGCACTGGCTTGCTGAGCCGCAACCCGCTGCGGCTCTGGGCGGCTGTCCTCTCTCGCACTCACTGTTAATTAAATAATTATTAATTCAAATGACGAGTTTTTAAAGTAATTACAGTGACAATTTGTATTTTACAGAAACGGATGTATTTTATTACGATTTTGTGACCAACCAAGACCGCTCATATTTTGTTCACAGGCCTGCGTGTGAAACCGGACGATTACATGTAAAAAAATAAAATAAAAAATAAAACATTGGTAACATTACCTATTGATTAGTGCAGCTTTGAATTTGTATCAAGTCTAAAAAAAATGTGACCGAAAGTACATGTTGAGCGAGACATTGATTGCAAAGAAGGTAAGAAGTGATGTCAGTTGGAGTGGACGTGTTTCCAGCGTGCAGTAAATCTGCAGGCAGTTGGTGTGCCAGTAATGCCCAAAATATTGCTACAGAGTCCCACTGAACGATTGTAGTCCTGAGTGTGGCCTGCAGAGAAAATGACTCCTAATAAAGCCCCATTATGCTGATTGAGCGCCGACTCAACCTGTCACAGACACATCTGGATGAAACTCACGTCCCTGCTCAGAGAGGGTAATGAAGGTGTTGCCGGCCCTCCGCAGGTCTCCAGCAGCGCCACCCTGGAGGGCAAAGGTCAGCTGAAGTTCACCTCGGGCAAGTGGAGCCCCCACCACAACTGCAGCCAGCTCGCCACAGCGAATGACACGGCCATACGGGGCTGGGACCTTCGCACCATGAGGTGAGCTCTACGCTTTCTTTCTGAAATCACAGTATTCTAATACATCCTGCAGAAGTCTAGTTTTACCTTTTCATATTTCTAATCTGAGTCATTTCTGCAAATCCTGATATTGATACTTTAAATGGCCATTATTTAAGGGAAAGGGGAACCTCTCGTACTATTTCAACATATTGATCGTTTGTTCTTGAAATGTGAAGATACTTGAGTTGATAAAACCCACATGTGCTCAATAATAACCACGGCTAACAAGCCAGTGCCCGGAAGAAGAATTTCAAAGCAATGCTTTGGTCACATTGAGGATGGAAATAAATAAATGCAACATGAGGCATGTTTTCCATGAGCTTTGCCCCTCCGTATTAGCATACCTTTTATTTATTTTTTATACACATGTACCAGAGTTAAAAAACAGCCAGACGTTTTTCAACAGCCAGCATTTAAATCTGACAGAAGTGAGTCATGTTGGAGTCGTACAAGTTAAATGATCAATGAAAGTACTGCAGATGAGCCCACACCACTTCTGCATACTGTATGTGTTACGTATGTTTAAGAGAGAGAGAGAAATATTTGTTACAGACCTAGTTGAGTTAAGATTAAATTAAACGCTCTATTTTTTTACTCTATTTTAGAACCCTAAAATAGAAAAAAAAGCTCATGATTTTCATATTCCTCACTGACATAGAATGAAGGTATCTTATCTCCACGTGACCCACAGTGAAGCAATTAAATCCCATCACGAGCTCCTTGATAAAAACCTATATTTACCACATTTACTTCATTCAGGAATAACACTGTCAACACTGAATGTAAGTAGACAAAGAAAAATAATCCAAGCTGCACATTGCCACAATTTTGAATCTCTGCACATTCCCTCTTGTCTCTTTTATAATATGTTTTGTTTGTCCATGACTCTAATGGAGCGTGCGCTTCCTCTTAGCGCATGATAAAGTGCGACGTGGCGAAACACTAATGTTCCTGCTTGACACGGAGCATGTGTACTACCACACATTAACCTTGTAACTGCAGGTTATCAGCTACCCACCTTACACCCTCTGGCTGTGTGCGTGTGTGTGTTATGTCCGTGCTCTGCGTCTCTGAGGTATGTGACGAGTGAGCGTGTACATGCGGTCTCTGCTAGGAGGAATAAGAATCGCCTCGTTATCCACCGCAATGATCATGACGACGCGTCGTAAAGAGAGAGAGACACACACACACACACACACGATCGCAGGCCCGGATAAGATAGTTGAATCATTGATATCACTCCCCATCAGCCACATAACAAATTATAGAGTTCCTGCACGCTCCATTTTGGCCGTTCTCCTCCCGCTGTGCTATTTTGAAAGATGCAACAGCGCTGATTTGGCCATGGGCACAACAGGGAAGGAGGGGCGGCAGCACAGGGCTTGTTAGCAGAGACCACAGTCTCATCTCTGATATCACAGTG
>JBAMJR010000042.1:685000-715000 GCA_038501785.1 Myoxocephalus aenaeus
GCTTTTTTAGATTCGTGATGTCGGGCCCACCACCCCTCTTAGTTACTGTTCTCCGTTCTCGCCCGCCTCATGTTACAGTGATGGTTTAATGGTGGCTGATTTACCACTTGAACTTCTTAATGAAATGGTGGGTAGACAAAAGCAGGCTTCTCATTGTGTCAGTCTTCTTTACCTTCTATTGTGCTAAAAAAAACACCTTCATCCATATAGTCCATATTGGACTCAATATTGTTTTCCTTTGAAGGCGACGGCCTAACTTCTCTGCCTCTGATTGGCTTACCCTGATATTGTAACCCTTATCCCTTACCATCTCACTCCCAACGCATAAAGCTAACAGACCCAACCACCGGAGGCGAACAACATAAACATAAAAGGCCGCTTGGCTGGACTCCAACCTGTTGTGTCGTTGTAGTCGTATGGCTGCCAAGGCGTCAGCTGATGCACATTCATGACAATGTTTGGGTCTCCCAGTCGGGGTTACGCGAAGTCGTGTGACCGTGGTGCAGTTTTGGTAATTGCATTTGCACTTCCAAAAACATAGAACTGGTGTTAATTTGCAACGATTTCCATTAAGAATCATAAATGAGTTTATTATCTGCAATAATCCATAATTTAATGGAGAAATCCCATTGGATTTTTGTTGGGGGGGAACCAGTGCAATGCTATTGGGTTGGCCTCCAAAAATATGTCACCCCTGCAGTATTTATTCTTTAATTACAACAAAATGAAGTGAAGGGGATGTAACAATATTTTTTTTGAAAATTCATACTTAGTTATATTTGTTTTTCATCGGCTTGTGTGAGCACTTCATGCTATCCATAAAGATCCTACCCAATCATTAAGGCTGCTCACTGTAATGATCCCTTACTTTTGTTCATGGGGAGAGGCCCTCCTTCTCCCTCCCTCCCTCCCTCCCTCCCCCCTTCTCTCCCCCCTTCTCTCCCGCCCTCTTACCTGCCTCTTTTTCTTCTTTCTTTCTCTGCCAGCTCCATCTCAAAGCCAGGCTTTAATTTTGATCAGCGATGAAATGATTGCTCTCCCCTTTCGATTTTTCTTTTCTCCCCCTCCCTCCCCACAGCAGTTGTCATAGAAACAGAAGTGTGTGTGTGTGTGTGTGTGTGTGTGTGTGTGTGTGTGTGTGTGTGTGTGTGTGTGTGTGCCAAAAGTTTGTGCGCAACTGTGAACGTCTGTGTTCCAGTCGATCCCCTCAGCAAAGATGTATCACCCGGGCCAAGCCAGGAGGGTGCGTGTGAATGTGTGTGTGATGGCCGAATGTGTGCTCGTCCGTCTTACCTTTGTAGCGTCCCTCTTACACACCTAAATCTCCCTCCGTATTTACACACATAACAGTATTTTAGGCTGTGTGTTTTCCCAGTTTTATGTTTTTATCTGTGTGCGCCTAACAGTGTGTGTAATGGGTCCCCTGTCCCCTCATCAGCCCCCCCATCACACACACACTCGCACACTCTCTGCCTTGCCGGCTGGATGGCTTGAGATTGAGTGTGTTTGGTGGCTTAGGCCGGCCACAACTCTAATCCTCTGCACTCGTACAAACACAAACACACACTCGCACACATCCGAAAAAGACCCAGTCTCTCCGGGGTGTGTGACCCAGGTCTCGCCGGGGTGTGTGTGTGTGTGTGTGTGTGTGTGTGTGTGTGTGTGTGTGTGTGTGTGTGTGTGTGTGTGTGTGGGGGGGGGGGAGGGCGTGGGCGGGGGGGGTTATGCATGGGATTTTGTGTGTGTGTTCGTGGGAGGGTGCTTGGAGGGGGATTGCTCAGAGACACCAGAGAGGGAACGAGCGAAACTAACCCAATTTCCTGCTCCATTTCCTTTTTCACGCGGCGGGGCGCGTCCCATTCCACGGCGGGCCGGGTTGAACACCAGCCACCCTGCAGCCCAGGGTCACGCCTTTTACCTCGGAGTCACACACGAGGGGGGGGGGGGCACTGTAAATAAATAATGCGCATCCACATGAAAATTCAGTTTTTAGTGAGTTCACCAAAAGTTCCAAGTTGGCTCAGAGTCATTCTAGTGTAGTTTTCCTGTCTTCACAAAGATCAGGTTCCATAAATGTAATGAATAAATAAGTAATCCATAAAGTGTTGAGGCTTAGGAAGATGAAACTGAATTTAAATTGTCAGTTTAATATAAGAAATATGGACAACATTTTTGATATTAATATCAATTGAATTTCTTTATCCATGGAGTTTTATACATGTAAAACGTTCCACGAGCGAAGAAATGCGTCTATAGTATGATCTATAGTATGAGTGGGCCACATGCCAGGAGAGGCATTCTCATTGGACGCCATCTTGGGATCCAATATCCAGTTCTCATTATACGTCTGTTTTTAGGAGCCATGTTCGTTGTTTTACCTTCATAATGATAATTTTGGGGGCATGGCTTTGGAGGTAGGCTTGAAGGGACGGACTGACTTTGCAACTTTCTTGCTAGATTTGGACACTTTGTAATGCTACTAGTGCTGCTCACTACCTTCATTAGCAAAGAGTTGGCATCACTGGGCTGGATTATTTTTGGTTGGATCATTTCTTTCCTTACCTTTTTTTAGGGTTTTTTTCCAACCCTAGCTTTAATGTGGCTAAGATGACCTTTCATCTGGAAACCCTGCCTGGGGCTGGAACCACACAGTGACAACACCACCCTTAGACATATATATATATATATATATATATATATATATATTATATATATATATATATATATATATTTTAAGTTCTTCATGCTGATGAGAATGCACTAAATACATAGTAAATAGTAGGGGAAATGGGACACAGCTCATGATGGGAAACCTGGACATGTAAAAAAAAAAAAAAAAAACAGCCTAATAACCAGCCTTTAACCAGGAACCAAAGTGCTTATACATGTTAATAAATGCAAACCTGATACAGATTCATGCGCACTCATTAGTGTTGGATTAGTCATTTAGAACATGTATGCTCATATATGCTCCACGGAAACTAAAATGTGTTTTCAGTGGAAGCTAGTGGAAGTTATTTGACATTGTCAAGATCCATATGCCGACACCAACACGCACACACACACACGCACACACGCACACACACACACACACAGTCCCTGAGTTGTCTTGACCTAATTGAAGCCCAGCGGTCTGCCCGAGGTCATTCTCTTATACCTCCTTTATTTTAATGAGATTTTTAATTAGCATGTTAATTGCCTAACGTGATCAGCGGGGGTGACTAGCTAGCTGGCTAGCTGCTGTTGGCATCCAGCTGGGCCATAACACTGAGGCTTTCCACTCTGCTGCACAGCACCATGCCAGGCCGAGCTTTGCTAGGCTAGCCTGGAGAGGAAACGGTGGTGGAGGAAGAACAAGTGCTGATTTTCTGCAGTCTCGTGTTGCATTTATGGCGGAGGCAAAGCTCTAGATCTAATTAATTGCCAGTTTATTCAAATGAGAATTCTCTGACACCGAGTTGATTTGCTGCATCCTTCTTTTATTTAGAAAACAGTATCAGGAGGCTACAAAGACTGCTTACTTATAGGAGCTACAGAACCATTCATATGTACCTGTACATTTGGTATTATTACACCTATAGATGGACTGCTTTATGCAGAAATCTGACTTTTTCACTGCTGTTTTACAACCCTAAAGATATGTTGTCCTACTTTATAAGACAAATACAGTTTGTAATGCAGTAAAGTAAGTAAACAAGCTGCCATTACTGTGCCATTACTTGTCTGCAGATAGCTCCGAACACGGAGACGTCTGAGTAGGCGGCTAGCAGCTAACAGCTCTAACAGCTTGAACAATGGCAAAGTGCTGAAAAAGCTACATTCAGGTCCATAAATATTTGGACATTGACACATTTTTCATTATTTTGGCTCTGTACACCACAACAATGGAGTTGAAATCATGGAGCATGGATCATGAGCAGTTCCTTTCCTTCTCCATACTCTTCTCTTCCCATCATTCTGGAACAAGTTGATCTTTGTCTCATCTGTCCATAGGATGTTCTTCCAGAACTGTACAGGCTCTTTTAGATGTTTTTTGGTAAACTCTAATCTGGTCTTCCTGTTTTTGAGGCTCACCAATGGTTTACATCTTGTGGTGAACCCTCTGTATTTACTCTGGTGAAGTCTTCTCTTGATGGTGGACTTTGACACAGATACCCCTACCTCCTGGAGAGTGTTCCAGGTCTTCCGGGGTCTTCCGGGTCTTTTGGTGTTGCTGAGCTCACCAAGGAGTTTTTTAAGGCAAAGAAGTGGAATGTTCTGCAATGGCCAAGTCAATCACCTGACCTGAATCCAATTGAGCATGCAATTCACTTGCTGAAGACCAAACTGAAGGGAAAATGCCCCAAGAAGCAGCAGGAACTGAAGACGGTTGCAGTAGAGGCCTGCAGAGCATCACCAGGGACGAAAGCCAGCGTCTGGTGATGTCTATGGAATCCAGACTTCAGGCTGTCATTGACTGCAAAGGATTTTCAACAAAGTATTAAAAGTGACAATTCGATTTATGATTATATTAATTTGTCCAATTACTTCTGGTCCCTTAAAAAGAGGGTGGTCACATTTTAATTTGTTGTAGTTCCTACACCGTTCACCTGATTTGGATGTAAATACCCTCAAATTAAAGCTGACATTTTTCATTTCAACTCCATTGTTGTGGTGTACAGAGCCAAAATAATGAAAAATGTGTCAATGTCCAAATATTTATGGACCTGACTGTAACTCTGAAACCATGGGCGGTGGGCCCAGCGCTTCCGGTTCGGCGTTATCAGTGGTTACCGCTGTGTGAGCGCAGTGCAGACAGACAGCTTCCATTCACATGATGGGTATTGCAAGAAAAGGTATCTAAAGAAGTACTCCATAGGTATCGGTATCACTTCAAGGCTACTGGTATAAGTATACCTCCCTCTCGTAGAGGGATATACTGTATCTGACGGTGATTATCCCAAGTATCCGTACTTTCTCTATCAGTGAAAATCCGTTCAGTTCAACGCAAATCAACTGGCATATAGGTCGATACAAACAGCTTCTTATTTACTCATACAATATTAAATCCACTCACCTTTTAGCTCTGTTTTGGTCTGTAACCTTTACTCAAGAGGTTCTAAATAAAACTTGTTGAAAATGACCAGTACCACAGCTGAATTTGGCTCTTGAAACCATGGCAATAACATAAAGAAAAATTGGTAGTAAGGTCTGAGCGAGAAGCACACAAAAAAAAGGAAGCAATAGTCTTTTTTTTAAAGTGTGTGTATATATAAGGAGAGGAGATAGGGAAAGCCGAGGAAAATGTATGGAACATGAATGGTGGCCGAGGTGGAGGAGGCGGCCAGATAGATGGAAAGTGAGCGCCTCTCTTCCTGTCATGTCATTCTGTTAACTTCACTCTAGCAGGAACTCAAGGCTGCGCGGTTATGAGGCTTGCCTTTGTAATTTACCACCGCCGGTGTCGGCTTCTTTATTGAGCCTGGCCTTCACTGACAGACACAGACACAGAGGAGGTTTTGATTTAGCCTGGGAGTGTTCTGGCGTGTGTGGACCCTGTGAATCATCCTCTCTCTCGTATCTCCTTTTGTTTGTCTGTCATATCCCCTTCTCTCTCATCGCTCTCTCTCTCTCTCGGTCTGTCTCCCTTTCTCCCATACCTCTCTCTTATCATTTCTCTCCCCGGCTGCTTCCTCTCATTCCTATACCTCCATCCTAATTCTTTCATCCGTCTTCCCCTCCATGCCTCCTGTCATCTCCCTTCTTTCTAATCACTTCTCTCTTCTCCTCTCTCCCTCCCTCTCCCTCTCCAGACAGATCTACTGTATAGAGAATGCCCATGGCCAGCTGGTGCGTGACCTGGACTTCAACCCCAACCGCCAGTACTACCTGGCCAGCTGCGGAGACGACTGCAAGGTCAAGTTCTGGGACGTCCGCAACGTCCAGGAGCCTGTCAAGACCCTGGAGGAGCACTCGCACTGGTGGGTGAATCGGGGGACGGGGGGGTTCAGGTTCAGGGGTGCAGTGAAGTGGGTCCTGTCCTTGAACCAGAGCACCCGAGTTCAAGCTCCACTGTCAGTTCTCGAGTGTCACACTAACCTGCTCTCAACCTCCCATGTTTGGGTGGAAATGAATGGAGCATGAGATTGTTGAACTCGGGGCAGTTAGTCTTTGGACTATTAGTATTAATATAAGGCCAATATTTAGTTTGAAATTGACTATGAGCTTTTTTTCTTTGGGATATAATGCAGGCAGAGTCTATTGAAAATATTAAGTCCCACAAAATGGTATCTTTTAATCATCACTTTTTAATGAGATGTATATATGCGGCCTAAATAATGCACATATGTTATGATGCACTTACTTATGTCTTGTGATCTCGTGCTCGACAGGTAACTTTAGGTTTAGTTCCGCAGGTTTTGTTCATTTCTGCAATGAACCTAATACTAATGGAGGTGAATGGAATTTTCTTTATAGTCCTTTAAACTTGACTTTATTCCACAATGACCCTTCAAGGAGACAATGACACATGTTTAAAGAGAAGTAAAGTAAGTGGGCTTTGACACGGGCAGTTTAAATCAAACTCAAATATAATGAAATACACTATTGATACTCATTAACTTGATCTTTTAATCATACCTCTTCTTTGACACTGACAGATTGTGGCTTCTGTACTTTTACACACACACACACACACACACACACACACACACATATATATATATATATATATATATATATATATATATATATATATATATATATATATATATTTTTTTTTTTTTTTTTTTTTTTTTTTCAATTGGGAAATCCAGCTGTCCACTGTTGCCCACTCTTTTCCAATGAAAGCATCTAGAAGCGCTGGCTACAAAAGTTCCTCCAGGTTTCCTCCAAAGCCACGCCCCCAAAGTCATCATCATGAAGGTAAACAAAGAACATGGCTGTTGTTCGTCCTCACAGCTGTCAAGCTAGCAGCTTGTGGAAGCAGCAGAGCAGAGTGTGATCAGGTAGACAGGCAGGTAGCCCCGTCCAATCATTTTGCTTAGGCCCAATGAATCATTACAGACCTCCGACAGCCACAGATGCCGGATTCTTTTCTTATTTTTTTGTCACAGTATTTGATTTATTGATTGCTGTTGGGATGTAAAGAGAATTTCAACAATTATAACACAACATGTTTTTGAAGAACATTACCAACCCTTGCTTTGAGCAAAACAAATCATGATATTCAAAATTAAATCAACCATGAGCAACCTGTAGTAACTACACTGAGGGTTATTAATGAGCTCATCGTACCATTGCTGAACATGCACGTACTAACGTTATATAGAAATGTAATTCCTTAGGAAACCGTAGAAATGTAATATTTACTATCAGAAACTTTCAGCAGCGACTGGAACATCTTTTTGGAGCACTGCTCCTTAAACGCAGCCAGAAATGGCCGCTCTATCTGACTTGTATCGCTCCAGCTCACCACACACAGTGCCGATCGCTCCATTTGCTGTGCAGCAAACCTTCCAACAGTTTTCAATGACACTTGTCAATATGGTGAATATTATGGGAAGCCCATGCAGGAGAATTACTGGGGAAATAATTCACCCTGGATGGCCATTATAATGACATTTTATGCTGATGTACCTCATAGTCCGAGGCGACTGCCAGACTTAAAAAAAAAATCCAAAATCCATTCACCTCAATTGTATTGGGGGAGACAGAGGAGACAGACATTTTAGAGTTGGATATCTCAAAATCTGTGCAAATGAAATTTAAACTCTGTGCATGGCTAGATACCCCCAGGGTAACAGATGAACATGTAATTTGGGGGTACCAAGTTGGCCATGAGTTAGTAAAAGTCTAATTTGATGATGGAAGTGAAGGTGACGGATTTTAGGGATAAGTGAATCACCATTTTTCTAAAAGTTGTTTCTTTAAAAGAGACACTCTCCCTTTCTATGTCCTGCATCACATTCCAACGTTTCCCCACAGCTCACTGGACTTGTGTTGGGGACATAACATTGTATCTTCGATTTGTATATCACATGATCAGGTTTCATAAGAAATAGGTGGAAAAAAGCATTTATCATGACATAACATTTGACTTGAATGTGTCTAATATAATTGTACTGTATCTGTGTAATGGGTTAAAACGAGCCTTTTACACACCATGGAGTGTAATTCAGGCACATTCAGTAAAACCCGTAACAATAATGATAAACATGGTGATAACTGCTTTGCTTCACTGTTGATTGGTTTCTGGTTTTATTAATGGCTTTATCTCCTAACTAATGAAATGCCCTAACTACTGCTGGTGCAATAAAACGTAGTAATACACTAATTACTAATTAAATAGGCCGCTACTCATTTTGTCAGTGAGGGTTGAGTCAGTGTGGGTCGAAGGGAGCTCCTGCACGAGCTCGTCCTGCTAGGATCTCTCTCTCTCTCTCTCTCTCTCTCTCTCTCTCTCTCTCTCTCTCTCTCTCTCTCTCTCTCTCTCTCTCTCTCTCTCTCATATGCACCACAGGGGGAATAGATGATCAGTTTGTCTGTGAGCCAAACTGGGCTACTGCTGCAGCACACCAATAAATAAAGATAAAGGCGCGCACACACACAAGCTTATGCACACGCGTATCCCTTTGTGTACGAGCACACACACACACACGAGTGCGAGCGTTATCTCCAAAAGAAAGATAGACTTGGCGAACATATCCATAACTGTAGATAGCTGCAGATGGGATCTCTTCAGATAGGAGGTGTGTGTGTGTGTGTGTGTGTGCCATCTAATCTGTGCTATTTGCAAGGGCTTTTTTTTTTATCTCTGTGTGGCTACATGCATTTGAGTGTGTTCAAGCTTTTCTATAATGCATATGTCTGAGTGTATTCGTCCTGTGTGTACACTTCTCTTTAGTGTGATGCGTGTGTGTGTGTGTGTGTGTGTTGCAGGCGCTCGTTCTTTTTTGGAGCGCAGCCAGGATATGGCCTCAGGGCTGCTGGGGGTATTAGGGACTATTTTTTAGCAGGGAAGCGGATTATGGGAGCGCGGGGAACGGCGTGGCCGAGGCTGATTTCCTGTCAACAGCCTCCGTTATCCCTCAATCCCTCCCTGTGAGGGAACTGGTACCGCACTCTGAGCTGTGCCCCAGGCTCAGAGAGAGAGAGAGAGAGAGAGAGAGAGAGAGGATGGAAAAGAGCAAGAGAGGGAGACACTGTTGACAATCAGAGATATAGAAAGAGGGGGACACAAATGGGGAGAGGAAGGTTGTGGAGGACTGAAAAAGTGGATCAGAGCAACAAATAAAACCAGGATGAGGGAGTTTATGATGAAGCTCATCAGCTCGTGAACTGAGCCCAAATATAGACTGAAAGGCACCAAATCCTAATTTCTTTGGCATCTGAGTCTACACCCAGAGAGGCATAATTTGCTGTGAATCAGAGAGAGAGAGAGAGAGAGAGAGGTCTTCCCATACGTGTGGTTTTACTCACTATATAGTGATATCAGTTTCCACGCGGATCCACACACAGCTCTTAATAAATGCACTGAATGTACTACACACACACACACACACACAGCTGCACTGTTTAAATGCCGACTTTCTCCGTCCCAGGGTGTGGAGCGTCCGCTACAACCACAGCCATGACCAGCTGGTGTTGACGGCCAGCAGTGACAGCCGCCTCATCCTCTCCAATATGGTGTCCATCTCCTCGGAGCCATTCGGGCACTTGGTGGACGACGAAGAGCTCAGCGAGGGGGAGGACAACCACCAGGAGGACAAGTAAGGGAGCATGGGCTAGTTAGAGAAGGAAATGCTTCCAACAATCTGAAAGTCGACATTAATTGCTCTCTTTTTTTTTTTTTTTTTTCAAGGATAACAACGCTTTATTACAGCTTCAATTACATGTTTTTTTTTCTACCAGTTATGGGTTTTTTCCAGGCTGCCAAACCTGAGTAATAATTAGTGTTTTAAGGTTTTAACTGTCCTCCGTATCTCGTGTGCCTGTTATGAGAGTGACCCTTGAGGAGGTCACAGGTAAGTGTCTCATTTGTTTTTGCCGCTGTGCTTCAGGAGAGTTCATAATCACCAATACTGAACACACAAGAGGGAAATTAATTGAAATTGAGTGGTACATTATCAGCCCCTCTGCCAATTATTGGTTTATAACCATGTATAAACGATCCTTCATGGCCCCACGTGTTAAACATTAACAGGGTTGTGATTTCATTCTTTCGCTGTAACTCCCGTTCTTCCTCACTCTGCTGTTACCTGGTGATCCATGAATGACCTTAAACCTTTTTAAGGCATTTGGACAGTAGAAGCCCTTCTTTAGTTTGAATCTGTATCATAATGCACATGTGGAGTCAGAGCACTATGTGAAAGGGATGGTTCTGGTGTTTTGTAGTGGGGTTATGAGGTACTTCTCCACAGCCATTACATACAGTAGATGGAGTTTGGGGAAACAGACGGCAGCAAAGCAATGTCTGTGGACGATTCTAGACACCTAAACATATACTGAGAAGATGTTCACCTCTTGGAACTGAAGCCGATACCTATGCTCTCTTCAAAGCTCACCGGACTCTAATCCTTTGACAAAAACAGGAACTTTACAACTAAGTCACACAAGAACACAAAAGAACTAACGGCTCAAGGCCGATGTAGACCAGTTCTGCCAGTTAAAATGATTGTTTTGTCAATGGAGTCTACTGGCTCTGAATTATAGATAACGCCTTGAGTTTACCACAAGAAAAGAGTCAAAACATTCAAAATATGTTACTGTCACACTTATGGAGTGTTTCTCCCCGGCATTTAGACTCTATCCGTAATAGTTTCAATTCAGTGCGTTGGAAAACTGCCACTGTCCTCCATCCATTATGGTCCAATTCCCCCTCTTAACCATGACTAGCAGCTCTTACACTCAATGACGTCTCTCATCCACAATTATCAGCTCTTCTTCCTAATCACCAGCAGTCAGCTTTGGTTTGAACCCTTGCACTACACTTATTGATCCCTCTTGTATGTACAGTACCTGTCCCCTCCACAGCACCTGGACACTACGTCCTCCTTACGGTTGCTCTTCTGATTCAGAAGATCGTGACGTTTGCAGATCATTATTTTAAAAGATAGTCAAGCAAAAGGAGTATGATTTTTATTTTTATTTTTCTTCGCTAGGCCTGTTTGTCAATACAAGAAATCATCACCAGGGTGACGTAAACGCACAGATGGGTCAAAAATGAAAGGAATAAACAACACATAAATGTCATGGTCAGGATTCTTCCAGAAGATATTCCCTCATTTGGTTTTCTGGTGATGGTCGCGGCGAAGCCGTAGGTGTTGAACTGGGATGAGATCTGGTGATAATGGAGGCCACGCGTACTCGTGGAAACAAGCTAAACAGGAAGTGGCGGACTGAGGGTCCAGTCTGAGTTCACTGTATCAGACTACGCTGTGGAATTGCCACGCCACATTTGAAGTAAATCTTAATTTCATATTTCAACTGTTTTATATCATAAGAAAGCAACTTCAGCACTACTTATGCCGAGATGCCTTCAGTTTATTAGGTACACTAAAGTACGCTAAAGCTGATGCAGTCGAATGCAACAGTCCTCTCTTACATCCTACCTTGACTACGTTTTAAAGAGGAGTTAACAGACCGCTGTGTGGGATTTAGGGGGCAAAAAATGGAAAATAATATTCATGACTTTATTTTCATTAGTGTGTAATCACTAAGAACTGCTGTGTTTTCATTAGCATTGAACGAGCCTTTCATATCTACATAGGGAGCAGGTCCTGTTCATGGAGTCCACCGTGTTTCTACAGGAGCCCAGAACAGACAAACCAAACACTGATTCTACAGAGAGACTTTCATGCTTTAATCTGGTGGCAGGAATGCACCTGAATAAAGCTTGTTATCGGAATATAAATCTTGACTGATTGTAAATGGGCGGAACCAAATATGAAGAACACGTCTCAGTGTAATTCAACACCTCTCTGTGTAGTACCCAGCCATATGCTCCTTACAAATCAGCATTTCATCTCTAACGCTGGGGTCCAGACTAACTCAATTTGCAGCCACTGAATATAAAATAAATAAACGAAAACAAGGAACAGCAGGGCAAGAATACACAACGTTCCACCAAACTGCTGGAACTCTTAGAGCCGGTCAAACAAAACAATGTATCCTCTTCATTTGTGCACGCTTCGATATTTCATTAAATCTCAAGTGGCAGAAACAAGAACACTATTCATATTTATGTTTTTTTCGTCCTCCCTGCCACCAGGAGACTACTTTTCAGCTTCGGTAGACAAACTTTGAGTTAGCGGAGCCGTAGCGGCACAAATTCCACCGGTGCAAAGCCCAGGGGGAACCGGCTCGACTCCACCGACCGCCACCATTTCAGTAGATTAGAGGATTCAGCACATCTTACACGTTTGCACCAAAAAAACAGGGATAATTATCACCTTCATGAAGGTAGGATTTATCGCAGGACAGTTGTATTAGACTGAATTCATTGAAGCTCGATGTACCTAATAAACAACCGTCACTATTTATCACTGGAGGCCGGCTACAAATGTCACCATATTTGTAGCGCACGATATTTCCCATTAGCAGGTGAACTGTCCAATGACATAATCCTTAAAAAGTCACCCCAGCATTATAGCATCAGTCAAGTGCTCTCACACGTACTCTCTTGTTCCTGTTCTTCCCCAATGAATCTATACGAGCGGAGCACTTAGGACTGTTTTTATTTCAGGCTGCAGCCCGGGGGGAGCAGCTACTGTCTGCGAGAAATAGTTAATGTGTAAAATAAATCCAAATATGTATGTCACCGCCTTCCCTCGGGACTACTTACAGCAGTGGGGTTTGGGAGAAATTTGGGTTGGCAATAATGCTAGATGATAATTCTAAAGATCTTATTTATTGACACATTGTTGGAGCCGTGGGAAAAGTGTCTCAGCACTGGGGAGGTTGTTTGTGTGCTGAAGACGGGGAGAGATGAAAACAAAGTAAATGCTCTCCAGTCCTCAGCAGGTACCTGTGTGTGTGTGTGTGTGTGTGTGTGTGTGTGTGTGTGTGTGTGTGTGTGTGTGTGTGTGTGTGTGTGTGTGTGTGTGTGTGTGTGTGTGAGTGTGTGAGAGACTGTGTGTCATGTCAGCATACATATGACCACCAGTAGTGCTATTGAGCCATGTGTTTTTACAGGAGGGCTGCATTATTTCACTGAGACGTGTGCGCACAGGCGCGTAGGTGACAAAATACACATCTTCAACCCCGGTGTGTGCTCCTCTGCTGAGTGACAGCTGACAGCGGTAATGCACAGAGGAATGCAGCAGTGCGCCCTCAAAAGCAGCAGGAAGGAAAGAGAAACGGCAAGCGAGTAAACACAAATAAACACAAATGGAAACAATGATGGCTTCAAGTCACTTTTAAGAACGGGTTTCTGCAAATGTGTTCAATTAAATAAATGGCCTGTTTGTCGAACCTCGATGATCCAAAGGATGAGTTTTTAGGAAAAAAAGTCACTTTGTTTACCGATTTATGATTATTTTTTTTTTACAAAATGCTAAATATCAAACATCATTAAATTAAAAAAAATGTATTCTCCCGGTTTAAATTTGCTCAAAGAATATTCCGCACATGTTTACTTGCGGTGTCATGATTTTCCAAATCCACAATTTAATTTGACTTTCGATTTTAAGTTCACAGTCCGATTCAATTTCCAATTTTAAACATTTGTACCCCACTAGGGCTGTATGGTCAAATTTGAAATAATTTATCTTGAATGTAATAACAATAACGTATTCCACCAGCCAATGGGGATCAAACGGTGAAAGAAGATTCTACAATAATGATCTGTGTGTGTTGTGTGTGTGTGTGTGTGACTCAGGGGTAAGGAGCCCCTGCAGGACAGCGTGGTGTCGACCTACGAGGAGCACGAGGACAGCGTGTACGCGGCGGAGTGGTCGTCGGCCGACCCCTGGCTCTTCGCCTCGCTCAGCTACGATGGACGCCTCGTCATCAACAGGGTCCCCCGGGCCCTCAAGTACAGCATCCTGCTCTGAGAGGCTGGGGAGGGACAGGTGATCTGTGTGTGTGTGTGTGTGTGTGTGTGTGTGTGTGTGTGTGTGAAGCTGAAGTAACCCATCTGTAACATCCTTTGCAACAAAAAGAGAGACGTTCCATGATGCCTGTGCTGCTCTGCAGTGTGTGATGTAAATATACTTGTAGCTCATATGTTCCACTGACCACTGGGAACAATAAAAAAGTGTTTTGCCGCTTAAATGACTCCTGGAATAAACATTTGTCATGGTGTGCTGTCGTGGAACACATACACAAGAAAAAGTAATCTTATGCATAAATATATTATTGTGATATTTTGTCTGAATCCTATTTGTTCGTATTCATGTTTACCGGTGTGAAAATACTGGTGTCATCTGGTGCTCAACTGCATTATAGCGGCAAATGAATACACAATATTTGAGAAAATAAAGATTATTATAATTTAAAGATTATTTTAACTGTTGAATCTGACGATTCTTTTTTCCTTTCTTTTCTTTCATACATCATAAAACCCGGGCCACCTGGGGGCAGCAGAACAAGCTCAGAAAACAATACTGACCTATTATGACCTTGGTTTCTTGTCACCTGAGTCCAACAGTCGCTCTCCTTTCTGATCCGTTTTTGGTCTCAACCAACTCCTGAGAGATGATTTGAGCTGCTGCTGTCCATCAGCTGGCATCCAGCAGCACGTTGGTCGCTCTGTCTGCGCTGAGACCTTTTATTTGTTGACCGGACGCAATACCAAACTAACTGTCTCTACCTCCACCATCTCATTCTCTTTTTCCTTGTCCTCCTCTTTGTGTCACTTGCTCTCCCCTGTTCCCTCGCCCCTCTACAGTGTGTGCTAAGGCTGGTCGATAGTGACAGTCCGAGCCTCTGTTATGGCAGACACCATTGACAGGCCTTTTAATTGCAGCTTGACTCTATGCATCACACACACACACACACACACACACACACACACACACACACACACACACACACTAGTGCCAAGGGAGGGGCACAGGCTCTTCATTAGCTATGCCAGTTGGAGCAGGCGGCGCCGGGGCTGAATACAGAGTATATTCGGCTGTCTAATCAAAGAAGCTACACACACACACATGCGCACACACATGCGCACACACATGCGCACACACAGCCCTCGTTACCCTGCAGTCCATTATTGAGAGGAGGGATCAGGGTGTAGATACAGAGGGCTGGTGAGCGCCTGAAAAGGTAATCGCTCAATATCGGCCATCTGGAATCTCGCGTCTCGGCCGTCTTCTGGGCGTCAAAGTGTATGAAGAGGTGGGAGGTGACTGTACGTGTGTTTCTGAATAGAAAGACGATATTAAAAGACAAACAGTCGGTGAGAAAAAGCAGATGGATATTTTGACCATTCTATGCAGAATATCCAGCAGCTGATTTGACTGACTGGGACCAATCAGTCCATCCATCTGCTAAGGCCAGCTGAGTATTTGCATGTGAATCGATGAAGGCACCTCTTTAGTATTCCTGAAAAGGCTCGCCTGGGACAAATTACACTCAGTATGATGCATTGATTGTCGATGTGGACATTTTGAGGTGTGTTATTGCTGACACGGTAAATATCCAGCGTTGTACCTGGCCAACAGCAACGCATGATGGCGGCTGGTGGGTTATTAAAAAAGCTAAATCTAGTCGTCGGCAAATATGGAATGAATGAGTCGTTTTGTTTCTGTCATATGCATGATCTAACAACATGTTGCAGCTGGACTGACTAGAAAACATTGGCCTCGTGAACATTTTAACCCACGTACACATTCTATACGTGATACATCCGAAAAGCTCTCCCAATATATAAAGAAAGGGCCAGTGTGTAGGATTTGAAGGATATATTGGCAAAAATATAATATTGACAACTTTGTTTTCATTAGTGCATAATCACCTGAAACTAAGAATACTTGTGTTTTCTAGCTTAGAATGAGACACTTATATCCACAAGGAGTCCGCTGCGACACACTGACCCGCTGGCTTGGAAGGGTGAGTGGAGCGGTATTCAGTTGGTTGCAATCTGCAGACTAACCACTAGATGGCACTTAATCCTACACAGTGGACCTTTACGTGTAAACCAATGTAGTAACAATAAGTTCTCAATTTTAGTTTTTGACCAATTTTGGCCCATTTGTAGCTGCATTTACCCTCGACATGCTTTTTGAATATCTCTCCTTTTTTTTCTCCTGGGAAAATGCTATAATCAATGCTCCTGTAATAATCAAAAATATTTCCGATGCTCATTTGCCTCCAGCAGAAGAAATAATGCTGGCCTTCCATTGTATCTCAACAGACAAAGTTGGGGTTGGTCACTTCTTCAATTTGTTTGAAATTCTCTTTACATACAGCAATCAATAAATCAAATGTTTGCGCGTCAGCATAATATTTCAAACAGCTGTGAGTACTAGCAATGACCATGTTCGTTGTTTACGTTCATAATGGTACTTTTGGGGGCGTGGCTTTGGAGGGAGGCCTGAAGGGACGGGCTGACACTGTTGCCTACTTGGTGACTTTCTCACTGGATTTAGAGACTTTTAGAGCTACTGCTGCTATCTGCTTTCTTTGTAAAAGAGTTGGCAACACTGGGCTGGGAACATTTTAAAATATTGCTAGTTTCTCAAGATTACCAACCAACAAACTATTCATCCTGGCACTTTGGTTTCTCTATAATTCCTCCTCAGGCCCAACTGGCGGGGTCTGCTCGAACTGAAGCGCCATATTAAGAAATGACTTCTGAAAGAAGCCACGGCGATCCCGTAACTGTCGTCACGGGTTAGTGGTTGCAAGCATGCCGTCCCCTCTCCCATCTCGAGCCGGCCACGGCCTCCGCTCACAGACTACGGCAGCGGAGCGCTGCTGCGTCATTACAAGATCCAGCAGCGTGTTGTCACCTTGCAGGTCACGTGACCCGGGCGCTTTACGTGCCAGCCGGGCCTCCTCGGGTCATAAACCCCTTGACCTGGAACAAGAGGTGACAGCGATGTTGTGGCTGCCGGCTGCCTCACGTGACTCGCTGCACTCGCATGAAACGGAGGAAACTGACTGCAATATTTATGTGGCTGGGAAATAAGAGGATTTATTATGCAAAGGAGAGGGACACATTACTGGAATATGTGTTTTATTATGTGGATAAATTAAGGAGGCATTTGCCTCTCAGTTCTAGGCTAAAATAAAATGTATGAGGAAAAGGCATAATGTACACCAGAACCACCTCAGAGATCAGGAGTATCTATATTTATTTGTTCTCTCCGTTGTGTGATGCTGCCAGCTGTTTCATATGTTACGTTATTTTTACTCCATCCCCGCCACATGAGACATGTCTGACACAGGAAGTACGGCACACTTCTGAAACACAAAAGTGTTTGCGTAACTACGTCTTGAATGGCGGTAATTGTACCCGAGGGTCATCCTGGGTGTCGTCCTCAAAGGGTGGAGGCGGAATTGGATTCAGCTGCTGAGAAAATGAAATAAAAAAATGAAATAAAAAAAAATTGATTTCATTTAATTATTTATTCATGTTGCTGATGCAATATGGAGCCTCCTGGGGTGTTTGTGTGTGAGTGTGAGTGTGAGCGGGTTTCAGGTGATTATTACCTCAGAGACTTTGACTCATTTGTATGGAGGGGAATTCATATGACCCCTTGAAATGGAAATTATGCACAAACACGCTGTCTCCACAGGAAGAGAGAGACAAAGACAAAGAAAGGAAAGCGTGGCTGATAGCAGGAGAAAAGGGACGTCAGAGGTCCCTCAAGGCGCCGTGGTAGAGGAAGAGAACGGCACGACCACGACGTGTGTGTGTGTGTGTGTGTGCGTGTGTGTGAGTACTTTATAGCTTTCTTTGTGAGGACTAATTTGAGTTTTAGACCTTCAGAGTGAGGACATTTCTTGACAGACCTTCAAAACGTCCTGTTTGAGAGTTAAGACTTGCTTCAATCTTCAGGTTAGCAGGTTTTGCACTTTTTTTTTCTCCCACACTGCCGGTATGAATAGTTTTAATGCGAGATATTAAAACTATTTCTCATCAAGTCATTTTTTTAACATCACGCCCCCATTGGGTAAAGGCCTTATAAGTTGGGCTCAGGCATTTAGTTGTGATAGTTCAAGTTAGGGTAAGGGGCTGGAGTATGCCAATGAGTGCCAATGAGTGTCATCACAAAGATAGAAGTTGAAGATCGTGTGTGTGTGTTTGGAAGAAGCCTGACCAAGTGCGTGCAGTCTTCAAATGGGTTGAAGCACGACTCACGCAGATCTGTTTTACTACAAACTACAAACTTAACTACATGAGCCCTGAGCTGGAAGGGATTCAGGATCTGCTCAAGAACACTGGTCCGGCAGCAAGCTGCCAACTTTGGCCAGAAGACAGGTATTCGACCCGCTGCATTTAAAACAGGTAGAGAGAGATGAGCTCTACTGTGCAGCCTGTGGTGGACGGAGAATAAACGAACCATTTGAAATGTGCAGGGATTTACTGCATGAGGCGCAAAAAAACCGACAAATCTGTTAAACGTTAACCTCCTTGCAGCCGCAGCGCGCTCTCTCTCTCAGGCGTTGAGCTCCGTGGTGGTGGAAGCCCCCATGAAACACGGCCCCATCACTTTTGATGTTCTCGGAGAGCGCGAGGAGGATAGCTACTTAACACTGACAACCACCCTGTAGTCGGGGAAAAGCTCTTGTGTGTCGTAAGCTACTTAGTTGGTGTCCTATCGCTAGTGCAGAAGATAAACTGCTTTGGGAAGGGGCCGAGCAGAGACTATTAAGCCATCGGGGGAATTACAGGAGGGTCTTTATTTAGGGTGTGCTTTTCAGGGAACCCTCACGTTGCAATATGTCATTATTTTTTTTAAGAAGAAAAAAGAATCAAACCTCTTTATTGATTTGCATATGTTATCTCAGTGTAGCCCAACCCTTTAAATCTTTAGTAGTATATGAATTAGCGCTTACAGATTCCGACACCTTATCTATTGTCCTTAAAAAAAAGCAAACCCCCGCACCCAGCTTCTCCTTCTTTTTATTCCCCACCACGCCATTGGAGACACTCGGGCCGACCGGCCCTCCTTTCTTCCGCGGTGAAAGGAGCCACAATGGACTTGGTGCTGTCGCGACGCGGCGAGCGCCCGCTTCCCTTCTCCCACTCCATTGTTCTCCAATTACCAAACAAGCACACACGGTGGATCCAGCGGTTATTTATGGTTCCCCGCCACCACAACGCACATATAATTACCTCTCAAAAGCTGTAATTGTGCTCATTTCTCATGTCCGGTGACCTCGCCGCGTCGCCATGGAGATTGAGAGCCAATTGCCGTTGAAGGACATCGCAGGTCGTATAGTTCGCATTTTGGATTGAGGTAAGTGTTTGACTATGTACATTGGACGGTAGAATTCAGATGGAGCGGCTTGTGCGTGTCATTTAACAAAGTAGTTGTATGTAGTAGTATGCTCTTTTTTTATATTCTGTAAAATTGTGGGGGAAGTAATTAAAGACTAATGTTCATTATATCCGTCTTGCTATGAAAAAGTAATTAAGGTACTGTCTTTTGGTAAGGTACGGTATTTTTTTTACATTGAACCAAAAGAAGATGCCTCCAAACGTCATCCTCCTGCTCCAGTGTGTGAGAACAGCTCCGGGATGTGAGGTTGATTGACTAGTGATTGAAGTGACTGGTGAGTTCGTCACCAGCGTCCTGGCAATACAGAGTGACAGTTTGTATGTGTTTGATCAATGGTGCATAGCTCGGGGGACAGAGCGGAGCAGGGGGTTTGTGGCGACTCTCAGACCTCTTTGTCAATCAAAAGGCCCACGAACTGCACCCCATGAAATCCATTAAAACCAATTTAGCCACAGCCGTTCAGCTCGGAGCTCCGTGAACGCTCCACCCGTGGTGAATTAATGACGGATTTTCAAAACTTTGGTGGTTTGAGTTGATTGCTGGGTATTATTTCTCTGACCTGGTGTGTCATTCATTATTATGTGGTGAAAAGGGCTCTCAGCGAGGGACCATTCAGCATACTTGGCTGATCTGATGATGTAAAAGACGTTTTTTAATTTTGGTTTTGCTAATTCAGACTAAATGATCCTGTTTTTGCTGCAGGTTGATGAGGGGCCTGACAGAATTCCCTCCTGCTTCATAAACAATCCATATATCACAACTTTTGGAACAGACTGACTCCTTGATTCAATTCAATTAATTGAATCAGTTAAAACAGCGGTCCCCAACCACCAGGCCGCGGGTCTCTTGGTACCGGGCCGCACAGAAAGAAAGAATGAAAATATTTATTATTGATTATCAAGGTCGGAAAGATGTTTTATTTAGAAAAATGACCGGATATATCTGTCCGTGCGTCTGAGCCTCTTGACACAGGTCACGTTATACGTTACCCCAAAAATGAAACTCACAATCTAGTGACTGATGGTGGCCTTAAAAGTATGCTGATGTTAAAATCAAGTCAGAATATCCTGAGATTGCCATAACAGATCTGAAAACCCTGTTTCCATTGCCAACATGAAGAACATGTGAAGCAGGTTTTAAGTTACGAGTAGACTGGACATAAAGAACACACGTCGGGTGTCATTGTGTCCCGTCACCCCGAGATGCGACCGGCTCGTTGCACAGAAACAAGCTTAGGGCTCCCAGTAACTCAGCGTAATGGTGAGTTGTATTTTTATGCATTTTGTATTTGTTTTTATGCCGTCCGTATCATTTTATTAAGTCATATTTATCACCTATTGTTACGCCCAGAGCTTCTGGGTAGTTTTGTGTTCTCTGTCTGTTTCTGTTGTGTTGTCTGTCACTCACCTTGTCTCTTGTTCCAGACTCCTCCCTCCTGTGTGATTGCAAGCCCCGTCCTCATCGTTTCCACCTGTGTATTTAGTCTGTGTCAACTCCCTGTCCTGTGGCAGTTTGTCTCTTGATGTACTAAACTTTGTCTTTGAAACAAACTACCTCGCCTTGTGTCTGCTTGTGGGTCCAGCTCACCGTGCTCCTCTTCCATAACACCCATACCCCGAAAATATTGTCTTATACGAAACCGGTCTGTGGAACAAAAAAGGTGGCACTTTTTTTAAAACACTTACTATCCAACAAAAATCATAATTTGTCATAGGTCACAACATAGAAATACTACATATGTCCTTAGTTACTTTCACTGGTGACTGAGGTGAGAAACACCGTGACGTTAGCTAACACATCAGAAAGGTGTCTTCAAACTGTCTGTAGTCTTATTTACACTGCGTTGTTCTGCTCGGTAGCAGCTACTGCGCCGTTAGCGTCAGGTTATTTAGGGTGACCAGACGTCCTCTTTTTCCCGGACATGTCCTCTTTTCGAGACCTAAAAAAAGCGTCCGGCAGGGATTCCAAAGACGTCCGGGATTTTGCTACGTCTGGGAAAATAGTTATTACCCCCTTACAAGTTTTGGAAATGGTATCTCCCTCACGTTCCACCTTCTTGAAGCTCTGACTGTAGAGAGAACTGTCATTGGTCGACCGATCTCAACGTAAATGTAAGTTCACGGCATGCTACACACCACTGCTGCCCCCCCCGCCGCGACGAAGTGTCCTCCTCCTCCTCCTCTCTCAAATCTGGTCACCCTAGGTTATTGGACAAATGAACAATCATTCTCATGTAATTCACTTCTTCCTGTGGAAATACAGCAGCCGGAGCCTCCAAACATGACGAAGCCTTGAGTTTGTTATCTGGGCCGTAGCCATCTTGGTTTTTGGTTTTTCTAGCAACTAGTGAACGCAAGTGACCATTTTTGGAATGCGGGGGAATGACGTAGAGACGGTGTTTGTCATACAGCATTGGGTGTTGGGAAGATGAGACGTTCTCCAATGTTGGCAGCAAGAGTATGACATCACTTAGAACAACGGATTTCATCGGTCAAATGCAAATCCCTTCCAGGTTTTTTTATTTTTATTTTTATTTGGTAAACTCACCTTTGTCTCTCGTTTCAGATTCTTCACTTCCTGCCCTTGTGTTACAGCAGGTGTGATGGTCTGGGTCCGCTCTGATTGTTTTCACCTGTCCCTCGTTATCTCCCTCCTTTATATTGGCCGTTTTTCAATACCAAGTACGCTAAGTACAGACTTGTGTACTTTTGGAGTTTGGACTTGTGAGCAATGAAACAAAGGCCGTTTCTCAATCAGCGTTCTTCTCTGGACTCGTGTTCTCTGGACTCGTGAAACGTCATCAGTCGCGGCCCAAGTACTGTTCCAATTCAAAAGTCCGCTTCTCGCCAAGCACGGTGAAAATGCCCGGATGTGACTTGATCCTCCCATTTTACCCAGGATGCATCAGAGCAGACTTCAGCGTACTTGAGAGAGCCAATATCCCAGAATGCATTTCGGACCAGCAAACGGGGAACAATGGCGGATGAGAAAACTCACAACTGAAAGTTGACATTCTATAAATACTACCGTTGTTGAGTCACAAAATATAATTTTAGGACGTTATCAGGCGAGAAGTTATTTGTTTAAGGATCAAATCTGTGGTCGGTTGGTCCAGACTCATCTTATTTAAAAAGATACGCCGACGGGTTGAGGTCCTGCTGAGGGACCGTGATTCCCGTCAGCACCGGGCCGTCAGCGCTCTGCTGCCCGCCGACAGCAGCTTGATCTCGGCTGGACTTTTTGAAATGATCCGCTGGCTCCGATGTCTCCGTATCGATTAAACATGAGATATAAATCGACTTTGAGGATCTAACAAGCAATCTTTATTATTTATTCAGTCACATTAAATCAGTTTGACTGAGGGAAAGGTTACGATTTATAACTTAAGATTTTAATTTAACTTTTACTTTGAACCAGTGGCGGCTGGTGGATTTTTTTTTGGGTGGGGCCAGCCAATCAATTTTAGCAAATGTCCACATATGATTCAATGCAAAAAAAGTGTATCAAAAACACATTACCAATTTGCAGTTACATTTCTCTCATTTATTCCAACACTGACATAAGGACATATTATTCATACAATTCAGTATATTAATATATATATATATAAAATAATATGATATATAAACACCATATAATATAATCATAAATATCATGAATATATTATAATAAAATATACAATATATAGTCCAATAGAACACGTTTATATTTTAAGATGCCCCATATGAACCTTGTTTGTTGGGGAAACACAATCAGTGTGATGTTTTTATAACTAATTATTTATAAAGGAATTTTGCTCTTCTGTCCTTCTGATTGGCAAACTTCTCAATGACCCTCTTGTTGAAGTCAGACATGTTCCTGACAAGTTTCTTCTCCATGGAGAGCATAGCCAGAGCATTAAGGCCATCCTGTGTCATGGTGTTTCTCAGGAAGGTCTTGATCCTCTTCAAAGTACAGAAACACCTCTGGATTCAGCTGTTGTCATGGTGATGAGGATCCTGAGAAGACTGACAGTCTCTGTGAAGGTGCTCTGAAGGTTGTTCTCCATGAACAACTGGTACATGGGCACTGCACCACTGCAAGCCCTGAACTCACTGCTCTCATAAATATAGGACAGTTCTGTTTTGAGCTTGGCCAGGTTCAACATGGGGTATGCCTCCACTGTTTTTTCAAGCACCGAGTCAGGGAACGTCGCACTGTGTTGTGGGAACAACTCTCCATGCAGCAGTGTTGCGCTGACGAGGTGCTGGGTGAAGGAGAACCGCTCCTTGGCTTGCATCAGGATGGTATCACATACCTGTAAAAAGATAAAAATCAACTTAAATTTGCAATAAAGCTATTTTGATGAAAGTGATTCTGATTGAACACATGCTTATGTCCAAGTATTTAAAAAAAATACAATGCATGTCAAATCTTACAACTAATCATCTAATCAGTTATCATCTAACTAGATGATAACTATAACTACATCATCCAAATGTATCAGACGGTCAGTTACCAGCTTGTCTTCCCTTTTCAGAAAACAGTCGACTATGTTGTTGAATATTTGACTACTTCCTGTCATTAGCATGTGCTGTATGCACACCCACATTGTACATGTATGTGTGTGAGTGTATAAAGTATTTATATTGACAACTACATCACAGCTTACCTCTGTAGCCAGCCGCTGTTGTTCTCCTGGTCCCAGCATCCTCTGCTTTCTGGGCTGCTGGTCAGATCCACTGTCCCCACACACAGAGGAAATGGAGGCCCTTGTCCAAAAAATTAAGTTTAAGTTACTAACTTGTCATCTTCAAAAACAACTAGGCTTCTTCTAGAAATTGACTTGGTGGACACACCTGAATAAGCATGTTATTACAAATTGTGTTTAATAACTACCTGCATTTTTATAGAAATCTGATCTTTTTCCTTTCAAATATTTAAACAAATATCATTGTGATGTTTTCTATCATAATCATTCACTTTGATGACTAGGCCCATTTAGGCTTTTACAGACTGTTGGACGTGAGCAACTCATCTTTCTAACAACAAAAGCGTTATCAGCTAGTAGTAAATATAGTTATTTACCTGATTTTTGTAATGCTGTCGGTGAACCTCTGCACAAGTCCTTTAATGACTATATTTGTGTTTGTTTCCATTGATTGTGCAAAGAAACTGTCTGGCGTCAGCAGGACAACTTTCATGCCTGCTTGTACCAGGCTCGTCTTTATTTGTGAGGCTGTTTCTCCGGCCCCTGTAGTTGGGGATACCAGTAGCTTGTGACTTTTTAGAATATGCAACCCGTCCTGCTTCATATTCTACCCGTCTACACAGTGCTGCATTTACGTCATTTAGCGCACTCTCTGCTCCATCCACTCGCTCATGTTAGCCTTAAAAGTTCCCATTTTCCAGCTCACTCGTACTTTGTATCTGGACCTTGTTCCGTTTTGGTGTAAGCAATCCCCATGTGACACCCCTGTCGCTAAGCAACCGTGAGTCTAACATTTACTTTTGTCAAGGACTGAAACTGAAAGTGCGAAGGAGTGGGCATTATATCACAGCTATTGACCAACTGGATAGATTTGAGGAACCTGTTTTATAGTATTGCCAAAGCGATGAAAAGAAGCCCCTGGTGATAACAAACTGGAATCGTCCTTTAAGATGGATGGAATCAATCTTTGCCGAGGGTGGAAGGCATACTTTGTTGGCTCTTCAAGGACCTTCCCTGTTTACTTGTCAACCACAAGCAGCGCAACAACTCTTCCTGTCAATCACGCTCTCCTATTGGCTACATGTGATTTCTCCCCGGGTGTAATAAGTGCCCCATGTATCGCGCAGGGAAAATAACACACCTTTGAGTCGAGCGTTGCGACGAGCAACCTGGAACGCCGTCATGAATAGCAAGGCCTTCGCTGGCTATTCCTGCTCGCTTGACAGGCAAATACAACCCGGAGACAAGTATGTGTGTGTGTGTGTGTGTGTAGCTCCGGGTGTGTGTGTGTGTGTGTGTAGCTCCGGGTGTGTGTGTTCTCCGACTCAGAGGGGCAATATCACATAGTGGTTCACTGCTTCCCCTTGTCACCTGGGTTCCTCTGTCCTCACCTGATGTCTTGTCACTGACCAAATGTCAAGTGCATCTGTACCGGAGTGTGTGTGTGTGTGTGTGTGTGTGTGTGTGTGAGGTCAACTGGACAGAGGAGGAGACAGATCTGGGTCAGGCAGTTCCCATGAGGGTGTCCGAGCGCTCTGCGGCGGATGACATGTCTGATATGAACGAGTGAGCAAGGAGGCGAGGGAGGAAGAGTGAGAGAGTGAGTGTGCAGCCAGACATTGAAACAGCCAGGGGTTAGAGGAGGACAGAGCACACACACACACACACACACACACACACACACACACACACACACACACTGCTGGATGTTGCCTTACAGCTAATCCACATGCATCAGTGCATCAGTGCTGTGACACTCACGCAAGTGGCTGTGCGGTGAAGATGTAGAGGCAGACAGTAACGCACAGTGCATTTGCTAACAGTGAACAGAATGTACTGCTTGTATACATGTATTCATTTCTGTACTTAAACCAGGACTTGAAGTAAAAGCCACTAGTGCTCGGCCAGGAAGCGGGATTCATTCACACGTCCTCATGAAATAGGTGGTGCTGGAAGCCGAGTGCTGTGGCACGCTGGTGAATCCTGTGTGCTTTTCTTTGTGGCATAGTGGATACAGGGAGGTGAGCGTGGTTAGCATTTCTTCTCGTCAGCCAGAGCATGGACTCTAAATACAATAAAGAAGCCAGGGCGGAACGCTAACGGAGACAGCTGGGACGAAGGGGAGCACACAGACTCAATACACCATGGCCATTTCTCAATAAGCGTTCTTCTCTGTTCTCGTGTTCTCGTGGACTTGTGAAACGTCATCAGTCGCAGCCTGAGTATTGTTCCAATTCAAAAGTCCGCTTCTCGCCAAGCACGGTGAAAATGCCCGGATGTGACTTGATCCGCCCATTTTATCGGGGATGCATCGGAGCAGACTTGAGCGTACTTGAGACGGACAATATCCCAGAATGCATTTCGCACCAGCAAACGGGGAACAATGGCGGGTGAGAAAACTCATAACTGAAAGTTGACTTTCTATGAATACTACCGTTGTTGAGTCACAAAATATAATTTTAGGATGTTGTCATGCGAGAAGTTAGTTGTTTAATCATCAAATCTGTGGTCAGTTTGTAAAGAATCAGCCGACTTAAAAAGATATGCCGACGGTTTGAGTTCCTGCTCGCGGGACCGTGAGCCCCGCAGCACCGGGCCGTCAGCGCTCTGCTGCCCGCCGAGAGCAGCCTGATCCCGGCAGGACTTTTTGAAATGATCCGCTGACTCCGATTTCTCCGTAGCGGTTAAACATTTTAACGTTTTTGAGGATCCAACGAGCAATATTTATTAATTTATTATTTATTCACAGTAACGTTACATCAGTTAAGATTTATACCAGGGGTGTCAAACATACGGCCCGCCAGGGGGGTCCAGTCCGGCCCGCGGGATAATTGTTAAAATGTGAAAGAAAAAAAAGAAAAAAAAGAAAAAAAAGAAAAAAAAGAAAAAAAAGATAAAAAAGAAAAGAAAAAAGAAAAGAAATAAATAAACTACCTCAGTCGGGATTCAAACCACTGATCGTCTAATTATAAGACGTGCATTGTAACCATTGAGCCACAGACACAATTAATCACAGCATTGACTTTACTAAATATATTGCGCAACTGCGAGGGAATCTGCAGAGGAGGACCCAGGCAGGTAAACAGTGGGCTGATGTCTGAATTGTTGGTCTTTATGTTTCTAGTTTATTGAAGAAAGACCTTAAAATAGGGTTTATCATCCAAAAACCTTCACCAATGATTTAAACAGAGAAATATTGTCATTATGTATGCGTTATTATACTGTGATTTTACTGGTCCGGCCCACTTGAGGTCAAAATGGGCAGCATGCGGCCCCTTCACTAAAATGAGTTTGACACCCCTGATTTATACACAGGACGGTCTTTCTTCAATTGGAACAGCAGCTGACTTGATGACGTCACCACCTCAGCTGTTGTTGTCATGAGTTTACTCTGATTCTTCACTGTAAAGTAGTTTTACAGTCAAACAAAATATGACAACCCTGCTTTTTTTGCACTGGTTTCACAGACATACACATATCATTGTATGTGTGTATATATATATATATATATATATATATATATATATATATATATATATATATATATATATATATATACACACACACACACACACACACACACACACACACACACACACACACACACACACATACTTGTATATATATTGTGTTTGTTTATGTAAAACCCGTCCCATGTAGCTATATAGTATTATATGAATCTGCTAGGTGTAGTAGTACTATGGGTCCTGGGTACAGTTTTAAAAGTGATGACGCTATGACCTGTTTTTTATAAATGAATATAATGGTTCTTACAACCGTTGATCTCTTATTCTAAAAATTTAATTAACAAACACAGTTTGGCATTTATTAGGCGTATGCAACAAACAAAATGACTTGCAGATCCCTTATTAAAGACAATATCAATAGAGATACTACGCAATATCAACAAACCCCAAAATATGTATGAATCCCTCTTTGGAACTTCAAGTCTTTTGCACATTTTCATTGGTTACCTACTTAGGCTCTAATATAACTGAAAAGCATCTTTAACATGTGAACATCAAAATACGGTAAACCCACACACACACACAAAATAACAGGCGGATGTTCGAGGCCGTGAGAGCCGGCGACCCTTCGGCTTACCCCGACGTGCTGGAGCGAGGGCCCAGTCACAGCTGCGAGCTGCGAGATATATATGTTATATATATATATATATATATATATATATATATATATATATATATATATATATATATATATATATATTATAAAATGCAAATATGTATATAAATATATATACAGATATAAATATGTATTAAAAGTGATCAAAAGCGTGAGGTTTCATGGAACGGCGTGGAAGTGGTGTGGCGACTATTTCATATGGTTCTTGATCACAGCAATCATATACACACACACACAATCTGCTCAGTTACTGGGATTTTCACGCACAACCATTTCTAGGGTTTACAAAGAATGGTGTGAAAAGGGAAAAACATCCAGTATGCGGCAGTCCTGTGGGCGAAAATGCCTCGTTGATGCTAGAGGTCAGAGGAGAACGGGCCGACTGATTCAAGCTGATAGAAGAGCAACTTTGACTGAAATAACCACTCGTTACAACCGAGGTATGCAGCAAAGCATTTGTGAAGCCACAACACGCACAACCTTGAGGCGGATGGGCTACAACAGCATGATAATATAAATCGTTATATTCTGTAGATATTCTTCATTTCATTATTCTTCTGTCTATTAGAGTTCAGGTTGTGCGAGGTCAGTTTAACAAATACTTTCTGTGAGAACAGTCCGGTTGTCTGTTCCTCAAGGTTCCACGCTCTGCACCACAACACTCACACCTGTTTATCAGTATGTTGACATTAGGGAAGCAGACTGGTCGTTGCACGTTGCAGCCTTGTGAGAAAAGATGAGGACGCGATTCTCCTCCTCTTAGAAAGGTTAGAGCCAATAGAAATGTTAGATGTTCATGACGGAAAACCGTGTATTAAAGAGCCGAACTTCCGGCTGTTCGGGGTGTTTTTTGGACGGTCAACCTGCGTGTTGGCTGTACCACTCACTGCTTTTGCAATTGCAGCGCTTACTACTTTGCTTGTGATCATTTAGTAAATAAATTTAGAGAACGAGAGAAGTTGTTGAACTGAGTTCTTCCAGGCATCCAATAATTGACACACGCTATCAAGCAGAAGACCCCACCGGGTACCACTCATCTCCACTACAAATAGGAAAAAGAGGCTACAATTTGCAAGAGCTCACCAAAATTGGACAGTTGAAGACTGGAAAAATGTTGCCTGGTCTGGTGAGTCTCGATTTCTGTTGAGACATTCAGATGGTAGAGTCAGAATTTGGCGTAAACAGAATGAGAACATGGATCCATCATGCCTTGTTACCACTGTGCAGGCTGGTGGTGGTGGTGTAATGGTGTGGGGGATGTTTTCTTGGCACACTTTAGGCCCCTTAGTGCCAATTGGGCATGGTTTAAATGCCACGGCCTACCTGAGCATTGTTTCTGACCATGTCCATCCCTTTATGGCCACCATGTACCCATCCTCTGATGGCTACTTCCAGCAGGATAATGCACCATGTCACAAAGCTCCAATCATTTCAAATTGGTTTCTTGAACATGACAATGAGTTCACTGTACTAAAATGGCCCCCACAGTCACCAGATCTCAACCCAATAGAGCATCTTTGGGATGTGGTGGAACGGGAGCTTCGTGCCCTGGATGTGCATCCCACAAATCTCCATCAACTGCAAGATGCTATCCTATCAATATGGGCCAACATTTCTAAAGAATGCTTTCAGCACCTTGTTGAATCAATGCCACGTAGAATTAAGGCAGTTCTGAAGGCGAAAGGGGGTCAAACACAGTATTAGTATGGTGTTCCTAATAATCCTTTAGGTGAG
>JBAMJR010000042.1:717500-827500 GCA_038501785.1 Myoxocephalus aenaeus
CCGTCTCTCTCAGCGCCATTTTAACGTCATGACAATGGAACATCCCAGCACGAGCGCTACTCTGCCAAGAAGACCAAACCCTAACTCCATCAAATCTCTCCTCCAAGACCCGTTTGAGGGAAGAACGTTGGCGGACAAACTCCTGGTGAAACAACTGGGCCCAGACCAGCCTCCTGGACTCAGCATAAAACAACAAACTGGCGTAAAGGGAAAGCCGCACATGCGGAGCTTCTGTACAGACTGGTACACGAGGAAGGCTTGGCTAGCTGGATGCAGTCATGCTAATGCTGTATTTTGCTTTCCCTGCGTGCTTTTTAAGTCGACGGGGTCAGATGCAGCATGGACAGATACGGGAGTAAGAGACATGAAACACTTGTCTGAAAAAATAAGAAGACATGAGAACACCAGGATGCACTTGGATAACTCCACGAAGCTAGCCTTTTTAGGCAAAGTGAACATCGCTACCCAGCTGGACGAAGGACACAGGCTTGCGGTAAAGAAACATAATGAGGAGGTGGATAAAAACCGGCACATTTTATCAAAAATAATTGATTGTGTAAAGTTTTGTGGCGCTTTTGAGCTGGCTTTGCGTGGGCATGACGAGACTGACTCCTCAGACAACCCTGGCGTGTTCAAGGGACTCGTGGATTTTGTTGCGTCCCTCGACGGAGTGCTGTCGGAGCACCTGGAGACAGCCAGCGTGTTTAAAGAGCCAAATAATGAAAGCAGTCAGATGGTTATATAGCTGCTGTTAAATATAGTAGCCAGAAAGCCGTGCAAACTCATCGAGTATGGCGCGCAAACAGTGTAACTGACCCTGAAGAGGTTCGTTTGATAGGGTGATTATTTTCTGCAAGCTTTTATTTTGTAAAGTGTCTTTGTATGTTTCGGGTCCTTTTATTTTGAAGCACTTCCGGCGAGACCGGAAGTCTATGTCAATTTAGTAACTTGACTCCGTTTTAGAAGCAGGTCAAAATGACGTGTATAATGAAGGTAACGTGTCTGACGTAGAAAAGACAAAGGGTGCATCCCAAGTCTCTAAATGTTCGTTTCCTCGCTCCTCGCTCCTCGATTGAACCGGAAGTGGTTCTGCGCCGCCATCTTGACGGCCGTCCCAAAGCTCTTATTCGGCTCGGAGGAGCGAGGAGCGAGGAGGGAAATCGGAGGAGCCATGATCGAGGAGCCCCGAGAGCGAGCTTCCAGGAAGTGTTTTAACGCTGGACACGCCCCCTCACTGCTCATCTGTTATGTGATTGGACGCTGCAGCTGAGCGGACTGATGCTGGAGTTTAATACCAGAGACGATCACAGATTAAACTCAAGTTATATATTAAATCTGTTTTCTTATTCACAATCTGGTTAAAATATGTTCATAGTAGGTCTGAACAACAAAAGGACCACAAACAACTGTCTTCAAAGATTTGATCTGTTGTTTCCCTCAATAACTTGTATTATGTATGTGATTAAAATCAGAGAGCTGGAGAGAGGAAACACTTTTTACAACACGTAATGAAGAGAAACTATATTTATATTGTGGGTTATTTTATAATGATGTCACAATCAGAATTAAAAACATACCGACGTAAATAATAAATAAATAAATAAGACGCATTCCGCCGGTAGAAATGGATCCTGCGCGTATAAGCAGGACACATCACAGTATATAAATACATACACTGTGTATAAATACACATCACAGTATATAAATACTCAATGCAGTTTGTTAAACGGTAACAGACGACAGAGAAAACATCTCCACTCTGACACTCATGATAACTTTGTCTTTATTAATATAAGTAGTAGTTTAACACCATTAAATCAACTGAAAACATACGATCATTTTTATCAATATTTTAAGTGATTTTTAATTGGAATGTTCGCTAAAAACTCTCCGGACAAAACTCATCAGCTGTTAAAGCGACTGACAGCTGATCAGATGTGATCAGATGTGATCAGCTGTCAGGCGGCTGCGGTCATCATAAACCGACGTCTCTTCACGTGACGCTTCAGAGGAAAGGACGTCTCATGTCTCTTAAAACATATTTCCTCGCGTCTTCTCTCCTCGCTTGGTTTCCTTGCGTCTCTCCATGCATCCCTGGTGGGAGGGACTAAGACGCAAGGAAAGGACGCAAGTGAGGGAAACGGGGATGCAATTTAGAGACTTGGGATGCACCCACTGTAGGAACGGCCAAGCACCTAGCTGGACCGGGAACAAGGTACTTTGTGTTTTCTTGGGTTTTTATTGTATCTTTTGTGACTTTGTTTTAGTTAACCTGTCAATATGCAATTGAATGTATGTAATAAGATGCTAATGTTAGCAAACATTTTCACACTCATAAGAGCTCATTTGTGTTTTATGTGTTCCATAGCTCTTACGTTGATTTTGGGACATGGATTGAGAATAAAGGAGAAAGGAATAAACTTATGTTCATCAATCAAGCTGAGTCTGAGATCATCAGTACGCTTTTACCATCGTCCGGCTGGGGTCTGCTCCACAGTGCTGCACGTTAGTTTGCGGTTTCCGACGCCTCGGAGGCTTTGCTGGCCGACCTTTGCAGGCAATTGGCTGATCTGGTTGTCAGCGAACACCTGGCCCTTGAGCCATGGACGCCGACTCCTGAGCCAGTCTGTGTTAAATGGGAGCTTGTCAGGGATGCAAACCCATTTGGTGATTTTTAAAGTATAGCCTCAGTGGGTATAGCCAAAGGTCCATCAGTTGGTTGGTGACCATCTGGTTTGTGACCCTTGTTGTTTTTGACCACACACAATGTAGATTATTGAAAAAAGAAGAGAGTTGTCACTTTTGAGGAGCTCGTTCTTCATGAATGTTGGAAGGGAGCCTTTGTCCCATTTTTTTTTAATTTTTTTTTAGCAAACCCATTTATAACAAATGTTATCATAAAACCCAATTTGTAATAAACCTCAATTAGCATAACCTAACAATTTTAGCCTCCAGTGTGCATTTACCCACAGCACTTAGCTTCCTCCTCTGTTGCAGCCACGTGATGGAGCATATTAAACCCTGATTGTATGTAATGAATATTTAATAGAATATATGATCAAACTAAATGTAAATGTGTATCCATTTCCGTGCATACTCTATGCCATATGTTCAGCACAGAGTGTGTGTGTGGGGGGCTTGAGATGAAATGGTGGACATCTGATCAATTCCCTGTGATCTGTTGATACTGGAAACATCCCTAGCCCCTTACCCACACTTTACCCATCACAACCCTAACCTAAACCCAATTCTAACCTGACCTTTCCTGACTCACATTCCCGCCAAAAAAACTCCTCCCTCTGAAGGGCTAAAGCTCAAACTGGTCCTCGCAAAGCCAGCTTCTCAAGCGCACACACACACACACACACACACACACACACACACACACACACACACACACACACACACACACACACACACACACACACACAGAACGGTGACTCCCTCTCTTGGTCTCTCTCAACAATGAATTAGTATTACCTTCTCGCAAAGCCCATTCTGAGCTTCATTCATAGCTGTGGCAATCTACTCTCTGAGGTGTAGGCTCCTTTATCTGCCGGGACCTCTGTGTGTGTGTGTGTGTGTGTGTGTGTGTGTGTGTGTGTGTGTGTGTGCGCGCATCTGCCTGCTATAATAAGCCCCGCTCTCCGTCTCCCTCCCTCCCGCCCTTCCAGTTCCACTTTCTGAGCGATGCGGGTGGAGGAGGAAGTGACCTACATAGGCTGCATCTCTCTCTCTTTCTCTCGTCTACTCCAGCTTCCTGCATTTCAACGACGTGCGGTATATTTGTGTGTGTGTGTGTGTGTGTGAGAGAGAGGGAGAGAGAGAGCGAGAGAGAGAAGGAAGGCGTATATGAATAATTCAGCGGATGCCTCAACACGACCGCCTTCAATAAAACCATCCCCCTTAATGAGTCTTAATGACAGCCACGGCGTGGAGACAATCAAAGTGTGTGTGTGTGTGTGTGTGTGTGTGTGTGTGTGTGTGTGTGTGCACGCAGTCAGTGCGTAGGAAGAGGGAGCATCGGCGCTGGTGGCGTGTGCTCGGTTAATGGCGTGCATGCGTCGCAGCGAGCACACCTGCCCCACGCGCTCTCCCGGGCAGACTGCAGAGCCAAGTGCTGCTGCCTTTGCCCCGGGCGCTGTCAAGGTTGCCCAGGGTAATACTACCTGAGACTTTGAAAAGAACATGAAAGCTGACTTCTCGGCAGGGGAGGTGAGAGGAGACGCTTGCTGGGGGAGGTGGGAGCAGCTGAGGAGAGGAGCAACCTCCCACCGGCCCTTCAGGCTTGTTTGTGGGGGCCTTGAACTCCCATAAAGTGACTCCCTCCGTCTCGCAGCGGTCGCAGCACGTCTTTATTTTGGTTTCCCCCGCCTTGACCGCTTGCTTCACCGCGCTGACTGGAGAATCCTCCTGCGTCTGTCTTATAGTTCTTTGGAATGCACGGCCGAGGCTTCTTCGAGTGGTTTGTATGGACGGTTAAGAATAGACGCACGCTAACGGAAGATTTCTGTGAGATGACAAAAACAGACTGATAATGTGTCAATTTGGTTTGTCGTTCAGGTCAAGTCTCTGCAATTCAATCTGAGTCATAGAAAGCTCTTTCACTGCGCGCTCTTTCAAGAGATCACCTTAATTTGACTTGACAGTAGGATGAAAACACGCCGGTTGTCTGCTGTACTTTATGGTGCAGCACAAGGCCTTTCCATTAATGACTCATGTGCAAAGCCTAATAAGTGTTGTCATTAACCCTTTGCTCCCATTAGGTCTAATGTTTAGTGGCTTCAAAGTCAAACGTTTCTTTCCTAAACAACAGGTACCCTTTGTAAAGTGAAATCCTGCCCCTACCCGATACATGTAAAGTGAGTTCTACACTTACATCACTGACAACGGAGCAAACTCTCTCTGCTCATGAAGACTGTGAGACGCGGTTGAAAGCCCCGGGGAAAATAAGCTATTAAGTAGTTCTGAGTGATCCGAGTTTGGATTCTCCAAACCCTGTTAATTGTACAAACTTGTCGTAAATTGCTTGTTTCCACCCTGTGAATGCCACCTGATCATTAGCATAACTGACGGCCCCAAATTGCTACAGAAGACCACCTACTGTGCTGCTTTTGTGGGCAGGTTCCATTCACAAATGGCCCCCGAGAGTCAGAAAAGGCCTGACGTCCTGCTGTAAACAAGACGAACAGTCGCAGTCACGGGATTCTATTTATTAAGCTCATCAGCATTGTGTCATTGCAGCTCTGTACAATGAGGGAAGTAAGAAACGTATTGTTAAAGCAAAGCGGCCCACGGTGGGCAGGGGCTCTGACTAAGTCATGACACTTGTGTGTATGTGAGGCATTGGTTGAGAGAGATGAAGTGAAAATGGAAATAAAACAGAAATGATTTAATAGGCGCTGGATTATTCACATGATATTATCATATGTGTATTATTAACGTGACATCAATATTTCATTTTTTAAATATTATTTATCTATATATGGCTACCCCGCTACTTCATTTCATGACACTCTAAGTTCCCCTCTTGCTTTGGTTTTGGTCAGGGTTGGCTTTTCCTCAGTTTACGCTTGTTACATGCATACGGTCCCTTTTCAAAATAAACATAGTTTTTAGGTTTACTTGATTGTGTGGATTGCTCCCTCCAGGTGGGGACAAACTGCCTACCCCAAGCGAAGGAGTTCAAGTATCTCGGGGTCTTGTTCACGAGTGAGGGTAAGGTGGAGCGTGAGATGGACAGGCGGATCGGTGCGGCTGCAGCAGTAAAACAGGCGCTGTACCGGTCCGTCTTGGTGAAGAGGAGCTGAGCCGGAAGGCGAAGCTCTCCATTTACTGGTCGGTCTACATTCCAACCCTCACCTATGGTCACGAACTCTGGGTCGTGACCGAAAGAACGAGGTCTCGGATACAAGCGGCCGAAATGAGCTTCCTCCGTAGGGTGGCCGGGCTCAGCCTTAGAGATAGGGTAAGAAGCTCGGACATCAGGGGGGAGCTTGGAGTCGAGTCGCTGCTCCTTCGTGTCGAAAGGAGTCAGCTGAGGTGGTTCGGGCATCTAGTCAGGATGCCTCCTGGACGCCTCCCATTAGAGGTTTTCCAGGCACGTCCAACTGGTAGGAGACCCCGGGGAAGACAGAGGACACGCTGGAGGGATTATATCTCCCGGCTGGCCTTGGAACGCCTCGGGATCCCCCAGGATGAGCTGGAAAGTGTTGCTGGTGAGAGGGAAGCCTGGGTCGGCCTGCTGAACCTGCTGCCACCGCGACCCGACCCCTGATAAGCGGCCGAAAATGGATGGATGGATGGATGTGTTTAGGCAACAAACTACTCGGACTTCGGTAAAATAAGTTAGTTTGTTACATAAAATAACAGTTAAATAAGTCAACGTTGACTTCACACAAGACATGAACAACGGTCTCCTGGGTGAGAGTCCTGTGTTCGTTTGACAAACTCCTCCCTCAGCAGACTTCTTCGCTCTTTACAAGATGTCAGTTGCTCTGATCGTCTAATAATGAAGCGGATAGGTTTGCCTTGGCATCAGTTGAAGGCCCGGTGCTTCTCGTGCGATGCTAAAGGGTGCGATGCTAAAGTGTATCGCTATCAGACGTCGTGGGGCTCTGACCAAACATTGAGTTGGAGGTGAGAACAAGCTGTACAATAGTCTCCTGAACAGAGACCTATAAAGACCTTGAGGCAGCTGTTGGAGTGTGAGAATTTGAGTTACACTGTAATTTAAGTACTTATACGGTCTGCCTATGGCAACAGGCAGTCAGTCTGTACAGGCGATACATGACTCACACCACAGGCCTGAACCACTTGTGAATCACCTCAGGACTTAGAGAACATTAGACATCTGAGAAAAATGTCTTGTTGCCACTAATTCGAATAAGTCAGTTGAACTGGCCACTTAAGAACAAATATAAGGGTGGTTCTTGCATGAGGCCAATTTGGTTCAGTCTTTAAAGCCTCATCTATGCTTTGATCACTTTTTTTCACATTACATTACTTTTATAACTGAATAATCCTCCGCATTAGGAGCATCCACAAAAAGAAAAACAATCTAATAATGACCAGCTTACATTTTTTTTCTCTCTCTCTGCTGACCATTCCCTTTTCCTCCACATGAGTAGAGCAGTCGGCTGAAATGAAATCAACTTCAATCCCAAACTCGTTTCCTCCCAAAATATCACTTCTCGCCCCTCTGACCCGGTGTTTTGGTGTCTCTCGGTCCGTCCGGCGTAGACGGAGCTCCGCTGGCTGTCGTGTCCCACAAAGCCACAGACGACCTGTCGACACCAACCCAGCAGCAGATGTAGCGGCCGCGGCTGGCACGCCGGTGTCACTGCCCAAACAGCTGTGCCACCAGAGGTGGGTAGTCTCCCCAGCGATGATGGATGACTTGGACAAGTTTTGCCACAGTTGCCAGCCCACACAACTTCTGGACCCTGGAGTTTCACAACAAGGCTCGTACACACAGAGCAACAATAAACTGGTTTGATGCAGGGTTCCATCAAAACTGAGGGCGTGAATATCTTCTTTTTCCTGTTTAGTTGTTCTTTTACGTGCGGAACGTTATCAAAGGGTGACTTCATCCCATCGTGATGCCTTAAGCTCTGTTCAGTAGAAATGAGTGTCGGGAAAAGGTGAATTATAACGTTATCATGAAGCGTTCGAATGTAATCTTGTAAAATTTAGGTTTTTGATGAGAAACTTGAATAAATGTAGTTGTGAGATGTTTTCAATGGCAAAGAAGAAATCATGTCTGGAGAGAAAAAGCACATCTGATTTTGACTTCTATTATGTAATAAACTTTGTGTTTGTTTTTATTTTCTTAAATATATGATGTTAAAAATACATAATACTACCTTATGTATCTGTTTGATAAGGATGTCATTTACTCATTATACAATCAATCATCATACATTAAATGACAGGACAGGCAACAATAAACAGCTGTTTCCCTTTTCCTCCACATAAGTAGAGCAGCCGGCTGATATGAAATCAACTTCAATCCCAAACTTCAAAACAAAACCATAAATTAATACTGTCACCATCAAAAAAATGGAAAATGCTATATATTAATTTTAGGTCATATCTCCCACACTTTATTTAAATCTAAAAGATGTTCGTGATTCCTTTCTCAAGAATTTTCTATTTAGTTTGACAGTATTAACTATACTTCCAGTATACCTACTGTATTTTTAAATACTAATTATACATGTATTTTATTTCTATATTTCTCTCACATTGTTAATACATTATTATCATTTGTTTATTTCATCAGTTATCTTATTTAGCTTTTTCTCCACATGCACATTGCTTGTGCTGTCTTAAAGGGGCTCAATGGGTCTGAGGCTTGTTTAACACTCTGTTGTTTTATTGATAATGAATATAAATTAAAGAGATTAAGAAAAACACTTGCACTTGTTCAGCTAGGATTCAGGGCAGCCTACATATTCCTGAATCCCACATATGAAATAAGAGCACCGCATTCACACTTGTCAGCTTCCAACTCAAGGACCAAGGTCTTCATTCATGCCTTATGATTGGACTACATTTAAATGTAGTTGGGTTACAGATCTAGGAATATCTCAACCAGCCCAAGTAGCGAGGGGATTTGGGGACCTGACTGCATAATAAAAGGCTTATTTAAATCTGGTTGGTACTGGAAATTGGAGGTTTCTCTGTTATTTAATATGAAACGCATTGTTTCAAAACCAAACATGGAATTGGAGCCCAAATGGAGGTCAGACGTACTTTTGTGGAGCTGCATTAGGGAGTTCAGTGTATACATATATTTGACTTCTGCAGCGATTTTAACAACATATTTAACAACATATTTTAATAAAATCTCATTCATCCATTTACAGCAGTGGTTCTCAAACTTTTTCTGTCACGCCCCACTTTGGAGGAAGAACAATGTTCGGGCCCCACCACCCCAACTGAGTTGTAACAAAATGGTCCAACTTTTTGTGACTCCTCCATCCGTGCTTTTTTCAAATAATAGAATAAAGAAAATTGCAATCCCTTTCAAGAAAACCAGATTGCTCCATCAGACAAAAACTAATAACATGTGCAATCACTTTGTTAGAACATTGCAAATAAAGTTCAATCTGTGCAAAAAATAACTAATATTTGGTAAAACAATTGCCTATTGTGGCTGCAAATAACCTGTTTTGGACTGAACATATTTTCAAGATAATAACAATAACGTTCAACCTGTGAAAACTAAATGAGTGCAGATGTGTGAGCATCAGGTTGTATCAGTATTAGTGGAGCAGAGAGCTGCTTTCCTCTATAAATATTTTTAAAACGGGGTTGTAGATTTGATACGGCTCTCAGTTCATGCTCAATGTTGAGCTGAGATCTATATTCTGTTTTGAGAGACGCAACAGCAGAAGAGACCTCACGGAGATCTCACCGAGGCTTTTAGCAAAACGCCAAGAATCGCCGAGTCGCGCAGCGTAACCTGTTAACGGCGTAACTAAACATTTACATGAAAGTACAGGCATTTCTCCATGTATTTATTAATGAGGTTTTATGTCCGTGTACTTTGTACTTTTGTACTATGTAAAGTTATCACGTTCATGGAGAGTGGTCGTCCTGAAAGCACAAGGTAGCGGTTCATCCTGTTCTCCATAGTTTCATGTTGAAGTGTCCTTGAGGAAGACCCTGAAGCCCCAGAGCTTCACAGCAGCACACTGCTCCTTCATTACTAAGGATGGTAAAATGCTGAGAATAATTCCCCCACTGTGGGATCAATAAAGGATTATATATTTAAAAAAAATATTATAAAAAAAATATATATATATATAAATATATATATATTTTTTTAAACAGCATTACCCCCTCGCGCCCCACCTGTAATATCTCCGCGCCCCACTAGAGTGTTGCGCCCCAGTTTGAGAACCACTGATTTACTGTCTCCTATGCAAATTGTGTTGTCATGCCGGCACCGAAGTAATAAGGCAACGGATGGCGATGGTCTTGTTTCTCTGGCTTATTGCGCATACCTTCTGTTCCAACCCTGCATCTCCCACCATCTTATTGGTAAGAGGCGACGGGGAGGGGAGGCAGGAAGGGAAATCTCCTCTCCTCCCCTCGTTATCTGTGGCTGAATATTTTGCACGTGCAGCTTCTCAACAGGCTGTTTCCCCTCTTCAGAGGCCTGTCTAAGGCTGCTTGCTGCTAAGGAGGGAGATAAGGACTTGTGCTTCCTGGCTCGCTTCAGGAATCGAGCCTGTGATCGGCCACCTGAAGTGGTGCTGCAGTTAGCACAGTGCGGTGTGCAGGGCTTTGAGCCGTAGCTATGTGTTTCTGGCCACCATGCAGCCAACTGATGGACACTGTGTGTCTGGAAAGGCCTTATTTTCATCAAGCATTCAACAGCAAAGCATCATAGAGCTGGATATATCTGACTCAATTCGGTGTGAATACATAAATAAAGAATTTCCTGAAATTGTATTTCATATGCAGAATCAGAAATAACCCCAAACATATCCATAGAAACAAAAGTACACACATGCAGTGATACACGGGATAACGTACAAATGTTGCTGACTAGGTAGGGTTTATTTCAGTTTCTGGGTCAGCGTCATCCATCAAAATGTTTCATCAATCAATTTTCAGTAGCACTGTCCTACAGGATTGCATTCCAAGGAAAACGCATTTACTCAAGGAATACGGTTGCAGTTTTAAACACATCATCGTTTGGCTTAAAATATGTACATAGTTGTTACATTCTTTAATTTACAGATTTAAATTGAAGTAAGTTGACATTGACATTGGTCTGAACCGTCCATCCACACTGACCTCCTTCCCAGGTGGACTTTTCTGAGAAACAACAACAAAAACAGACGTAACCCGGAAGAAAATCAATTTCCCTTAAATTACAATTGATAATGCAGTTTAGTTGTATGGGATTATCATTTTTAGGAGACCGGGTGAATAGGTGCATGTCCCTGAGAATAAAACAGCTATTTTTATTTTTTGGGGGGGGGGGGGGGGGGGGGGGGGGGGTAATATCTGATTACCAGAGTGTAGAAATAGCATTGTATGCTAACACTAGCATAACTTGCCCCATGTTTAGTGTTGCTGTTTGTAACTTGACACCACTCCTTCTTTAATCATGTATGTTTTCTGAGACAATGCCAACACTGTAGATGCGGAGCAAAGATTTCAAGCAGTAGAAAACAGTACTCTGACATTTCTTTGTGTGTGGGAACGTTGTGGGAGGTATTCAGAGAGGATTAGATTTGGTATTGTGGCAAGGTAGCACACTTTTGTTTGTATTTTACTTCGAGGAATATATTTTAAAGAAGCCAAACTTATCATATGTTCATTTTTGTCTGAACACAAGCAGTCATTGAAGCCCACAAGCTTCTGGTGCAGTTCAGACAGTTTTCAATAAATGGAGCCACAGAAACAGTCTGGTCGGTATCAAAGTATCAAAGTTCAATAACCAGCTCCTCCCATTTGTGATTACTTCCCCTTTAGAATGCCAAATTATCCACCTGTGCAGCTCCAAACCTGTGAAAAATATTTTAATTGCATCAAAGTGATGTTTAATGCCCTCCTGATAATAGCACTTGGGCCACGAGGTAAGGCTTTTATTCTGGCAGCCATATTGTTGCTCGTAACGTCCGTCGTCAACGCTGTCAGAAAGTTGTAACCAGACTCCAAATGTGAAATGATTTAGTGCGGGACTTTGTATATAGAAAAGCTATTGATCTACTGCACTCACCGAAGCCCTCCTTAAAAATTCACAGGGCCAATAAACACACATAAACCTCACCTGGCAAGCCTTTTGTGAGCGACACACGCAAAGCGGCTAATGGCTAATGATTTAGTGAATCTCGTAGTTATTTATGACTCTGAGCTTCGCTTATTAAAAGCTAGACTTGGTAGTGAAAGGCGATAATAAATTAGCTGTCTGAGAGGCAGGCCTTCACACTGGAGTGCATACTGTACAGCATTAAAATGTGTCTGTGTGTCAACGAGTGTGTTATATACCTGGCAACCTGGGCAGCCCCGTGCTTTTAGAGCAAGCAAAGACCAAGTCTTCCAGTGGGTTTGCCGGAGGTATTGGCAATCTCTTCTGTGTTAACCCCAACTGGAAATAAATTCTGTCTTCCACTGTGAGGGAATAAATAGAAATATCAGAATTCACCACGGCGAATGAGCTCTTTTTATTGCTTGAGATGATATCTCCCTCTATACACTGCATTCCCACTCGGTAAAATTCCATTAGGCTGCTAAAATGACTTGTCCTCGTGCTGCAAAAGGTGGCGTCCATTTGCCGATTCTATCATCGACCGGGCGCTAACCTCCGTTTCCCAAAGCACACATTTCCACTCGCTCTTGCGCGCACGCACACACATACACACCCACACACATGCTCAAGGCCATAATGATGTGCTATGTTCCCATGTTACAGGAGTTTCTTCAGATGACCAGATGGCTGTGGAGAAGCAGCCTAATGGTCCAAACACCCTGGTGTCCATTAAATACATAGGAACCAGCCATGGTCCGTATCAAAGTAATGACCGACAGATACCGCTGCTACTCCTGTTGCTGTCTGTAATTGGCGTCCTGGCTATAGCTAACACACATTCATGGCCATTCTTACCAAGCCCACACACACACATACACGCACACTAGGAGACACTGCAGGTCACCATTAACCCTCATCATTTAAGTAAATCATGTATGGGCTGGCTTTCCTTTTAATCCATTCTGGGGCAGCTGTACCATGAGACTCATAGCAGCCTAAACAATGGCCACTGTGGGGCTTTTAATCTAATGGCCTAATTGTCCTGATCTCATGATCTCTCGTATGTGCTGAGCTCAGCAGTGACCAACATGTCAATATGCAACTCATTACAAGCAGAGACAGTCGGAGGCCCCCGCTACTTTGACAGTACATTGGAGAGGGTAATTGTGTAGCTATAAACAACGTTGCCTTAAGGGTGTACGCAGTATTCTGGAGATAGCATCGTCGTCACGCAGCTTATGGGATCATATGCAGCATGTTAAAAGGAATTAACCTTTTTTCCTCTGTGACAACATAACACTGTGTATCAGTGTCTCCTCTTTTAGAGCCTTTCTCTCTACCCCCCCACTATCCTTTCACCATCTCCTTATCTCTCCCCCTCTATGACTCCTTTCTTATCTCTCTCCTTTACCGCCACATACTACGCCAATTTTATTTAGTAAACCCTAGTTTACCTGAAATGTACACTTTATAATTTTATTTAGTAAACCCTTGTTTACCTGAAATGTGCACTTTATAATTTTATTTTGTAAACCCTTGTTTACCTGAAATGTGCACTTTATAATTTTATTTTGTAAACCCTTGTTTACCTGAAATGTGCACTTTATAATTTTATTTTGTAAACCCTTGTTTACCTGAAATGTGCACTTTATAATTTTATTTTGTACCGCTCTGTTTAGCAGTTGTTTTTCAATAAAATAAAACATTTGCATAAAGCAAGCCAATCCACTTTTTCATGTTGATAAAATAAAATAAAAATAAAAAATATTTAATCGCGATTAATCGCATTTATGTCATAGTTAACTCGCGATTAATCGCAATTAATCGCGAGTTAACTATGACATAAATGCGATTAATCGCGATTAAATATTTTAATCGTTTGACAGCACTAGTAACAACGTAAGTAAAAAATGCGGTGTAAAGTAACAGCAGGGCGTAACAGAATAATGTAGCATAACAATGTAGCCAAACAACATAGTGTAGCCACCTAGCGTAACAAAGTAGCTCAACAATGTAGTTGAACAATGGAACTATAGAGCTTAGAAGACTATCCTATCTCAAGTTACTTGACTACAATATGTAGTCAAGGTCTAGTTTTGGTTTCACACACAACAGGAACAGTCTCCTGGGTAAGAAACCTCTCCATCCCTGTATATATATATTTATATATATATATATATATATATATATATATATATATATATATATATATATATATATATATATATATATATATATATAAGGGAGCTCTGTATGAGAGAGAGAGGGAGCAGGGAGTGTGCTCTGATCCTTGCTATTTGAATAAAGTGTCGATACTAAAAATATGCTAAATCATATCGTTTATAACATACGGGCACCGCGCTACCTTTTTAGTATTGTGCAACATTACACCGGTCCGGTTGATCTGGGACCAGGTGTTTACCTGTAGTTTCTCAGCCAAAGTCTTCTCTCTAACGGGTGTTGGAGGAGAGATTATACCGAGTTAGCGTTTGGTTTTCTGTGAAGACCAGTGGCTCCTGCTCGTCGCTGTCATGTTGTCATCATGGGTGGCGCCTCGTCTGCCCGATGAGACAGAGACACTGTGGCGGTGCAGAGCCGGTTGAGGATCGGTGGAGTTTGACTGTGGGGCAATACGTGACCAGGCATTATCAGTCCACTTGACGTAGGGCGGCTTCAACAACAGGTTGACAAAACAAAACAAAAAGTTCAATTTATATTAACCTTAATTATTATTATTTTTCCACATCTTGTTTTGTATGAAAAGACACAGAATGAATACTATAAGAGGCCATTGTGAGTTCATTATTTAAACAGCAGTTGAGTATGAATGATTCTTACCAAAGCTTATTGATCCATAAAAGCGGTTGATCACTGTTACTGTGATCACTATAAGCTGTTTACTCTGTACTGCGTCACTTGCTCTGACCAAATGCAGAACTACAACAAGGTTGACGGTCAATGTATCCATGGTTTGCAGTAACGCACAATGCCAATATCTTTCCCTGACGACTACACTCCCTCTATTTAGTAGAAATCTTCACCCTCCTGGCTTAACGTTTCAAATAGGACGTCTGTTCAGGAGACCGGCAGGGTTGCCGTGGTCAGGGGCGTCGAACTCTTCTCCGACGCCCCTGCCATCTGTGCACTCCCGACAGAGAGGGATCACGCTGCAGACACGCGGCGTTCACCTGAATATGAATGAAGCTCATTCAGAGGGAGTCTCACACCATGTTGACGAGTCATGACTCATAACGAGGCCGATGGAGGAGAGAGCTAATGGCGGAGAGTGCTGGGCGTGCGTGCAAACACACAGTAGCTGGTGTCGATTTTTGCGTGGCTTCATGCATATTCACTAATGCGGCACACACACACACACACACACACACACACACACACACACACACACACACACACACACACACACACACACACACACACACACACACACACACAAGGCACTCTATCTGTCGCAGTCACTGCGGGCCACTGCGGTAGGTTGGGCGTGGGCTAGGATTTCGGATTTAATTGTTTTACGGGAGAGTGACAGGAATGGAGAAAAAGGTGGCCCTCAACCCTCCACACACACACACACACACACACACACGCGCACACACACACACGCGCACACACGCACGCACGCACAATCCCTCCAGCCCAGCACAGAGACTCGGCGGTACTGAACGAGACAGTCTATTACAGAGACTGGGGAGGGCCCTGAGGTACACATATGGGAGGGAGATAACACATACTGGTGGCAGCGGAGGGCTGCACAAGCTCCCGGCAAGTGTACATGCGCAATGACGGGTGTTGATTCTCTGCGCGCGTACACTCAGTTTGCACTCAGAGGTGTTAATCCTGTGTTAATCAATGACTGCGTGTGTTTAGCCGTTGATGCTGGCAGAGGCGCGGATTCACGTGCACGCCTGTCTCTCGCTCTCTCCCTCTCTTCTACTATCCGTCTACCTCTCTCGCCCTCCCCCTGCCCACTCCATGTGAGCTTGGAGAGGAACAATAAGAGGAGTGTGGGAGTAGCAAGGTGAGACTCAGATATGGAATTAAGTACGTGTTATTACTACTGGGACAGCACTCGGAGGCTGTGGGCCACCGGCAGGCCGCGCTCACTGTTTTGGCTCGTGATGAAATATCATGTGTACACTGCCGTATTGCTTAAATATATATGTGTAAATAGATTATGGGAAAGTTAAGGAGGAGCTCTGAAGTTCTGCTTGTAACTCAGAAGAGAATACACATGTTTACTTGACTATGAATAGATTTTTTCCTCGACGGAATTGAAACGTGTGGTTGAATGAAATTCACTCTGGGTGCAAGATATTGAATGACTTACATTGATAGTCATTTAGGAGGTTTGATGTTTTTCCCCGAGATATATTGCTTTTTTTCTTTCTTTCCAATCCTCTTAGTAAAAGAGAGCTGTTTTGGGATCATTACCCCTCGACAGCATCTTTCATTACAACCTGACGAATGGGGAAAAAAACTGACTGGAGATCAGTGATTCTGCAGATAAGACGTCCGATAAAAGGTTTGTTCCGGGCCACACACAACACGTGCGCCTCGATCGATTATCACATAATGATGGCCATAATGAGCCTTAATCAACATTCTCTTAACATCCTCCAGCGCTAATGCATCCAGCCCCACCCACCATCGCTTGCAGCTGATCAATTACAGAGCCATTATGGGCAATGTCTTGCACAGCTCCGAACATGCAATGCAGTCCACTCGCTGGTCTCGACGGCGGCCGCAGCAAAATGAACTTAGCGAACAATCCGAGGATCAATCCCATCACTTAGCCAATTAGACAATAGGGAGACAGGCGGCCATTACCGTAAGAACCAATCGATAGCCGGAGCCAGGGGCCGAGGCGGGCCGTCTGGTCCCGCCGAGCCGCCAGGGGTTTGCGTGCAGCTAATGGAGGGGAAAGGGGGCGGTGCCGGACGGGCGTCTTTGATGGACGGCTTGGACAGGACGCTAGGCGTCAACACCCTCCAAACGCTGCCGAGAGCTGGGATGTTGTAAACATGACAGAGAGAGCGTTGTGGGGTTGGACAGACAGACCGGGATCAATGACCGAGAGTGCAGCCAAGTCACCAGTTGATTTTCCCCTCAACACTTTGACAGTCCTCCTTTCACACTTTGGACACTTTAAGTGGCTGATTCAGAGCGGATCGACAAGTTGGGTGAAAATGTTATTGTGCGCCGCAAATGACTTGATATTTCAGTTTTCTCGTTGAATATCAGAGGCTTTTGTTACTCCATTCCATCATAACACACATTATGACTTGTTTATCAGCGGTTCCATTAGTGTAAAACATTGACAGATGCAGAAATAAAGGGCCCAAACTTTATTAGCACTAACTCTTATTGAGACTTAAAACCTGTTGAGGCTGAAGTGCTAGTAATTACATACATTCAAGATGATTTCAATGCAAATAAGCTGATTGGTGAGGCCCGTTGTACATGAATTGCTTGTTATTTCCTATAGATGATGGGGAAAACCACAGCACCTTTTGTGAGAGCTACATCCAAAGCAGCACTTACATGCAGACGGATCATAACATGTTATGATTTTTGTGCCAATTATAAATATGATTTGGGTGGCCAAGTTTGACAGAGTGTGTTCCAGTCTGGGCCAGGAGGTGTTGAAACTTGCGATATAAAATCACACAGTTTAATGATTCTACGAGTTTACCCTCTCCAGTTGTTGTTCTTATCACCATTAAATGCCATGTTTCATTTTTCTGATGTAAGACACGAGGCGGGAAAAAACTAACAGTGAAGACAAACCAAGAAAAAATGCACGGTGACAATTAAAAAAAAAGTTTATTAATAGGGACTGTGAATGTTGCATTAACTTCTGCATTTATAGGCTATCAGTAAGAATGAGTGGTAAAGTCATATCAACTGCTATCTAAATCTTGATGATTTATAAATATGATTGATTGCGTACGTGTTATCCAACATTTTAGCTGCTCTGCCTGCGTGTGCGGGAGAAGTAACAATTTTAACAAATCTCTTAAAAGGTGTCCAGTGTAAAAAAACTGTACCTGTAAAGCCGAGTAGGTCTTTATTCACTGTTATAAAGCAAAACCAGCATGTGTATTCATTCAGCATACCTTCAGTAGCTAGCGTAGCAAAGAAGTGGTAACGCTACTTAATGATGTGCTAACATACTATGCTAATGTTAGCTCCACAGGTTTTTACATAGAAACTTAATGTTTTTGAAACGTGTATCTCCTTCCAACATCTCCAGGTCACAAGTTTCACTATTACTCAATGTTTAACCATGATGAGCTTCACATCCGCTAAACCAGCCGCATTATTGTGGGACCCTGATCAATGCTGTGATTGGCCAGTGTGCTTTCGGAGAAATCGTTGGTTCGTTTGTCTGTTTGTCAGCAGGATTACAGAAAAACTACTGGCTGATTTTCATGAAACTTGGGGTGTAGAATTTGGGGGGAGGAATTTGAGACCGCAATTTAGAATGTCAAGGCGATCAGACGCACCAATTTCTGTGTGGCGATGAAATGGACATCATTATCGAATACTGTGTTGAAGAGCAGAGCTGCTTGTTGGGAGAGAGTTTCTCTCTTCCCACAGCAGTGTGAGCGTCTCTCTATGTCTCAGCCTCCATAGCCGCAGGGCAGGATGCCCTCGGGGGCCAGATATCCACTTGGAATTACTGTTGACACCGTCTCTCTCTCGCTCTCTGTGTCTCTCTCTGCCACTGTGTGACAACCATTCCACCCACTTTCATCCTTCACGTTCCAAAACAAGCAATCTACCTTTGGAGTGATTGGCAAAATACAGCTAAATACCAGGTGGGACCCCTCTTCTATCCAGATTATTATAATCATGTTACTGCACGGCCTATTTCTTATTTTCTGTGGTAGTCTTTCACAGCACCTGAACCAAATACTGCACTGGGAGTCCAGCGGGCTCAGTAAACAATGGTTACTGTACAATGCCCTCCATAATCCCATTTGCCTGCAATACAAATATCAAAATACTGTGTGTGTGTGGGTGAGGGAAATGCATGCGCTAATGTCATGAATATCAAGCAATGCCGTTGCCGGTTGACTTCATCCAACTCCCGGTGCCGAATGGTACAATGGTGGCTCTCAGAATTTTGTCAAGGTCAACGCGTCTGTCCCCAAACTGAATAAGATGTTGAGAGGAGCAGACGTTGCACTGGAGAGCTTAAAGGCGCTTTACAGTCTGCGCACTGTAAAGTGGATCAGGTGTATCTGAGCGACGTGGTCAATGGCCTTATTACTGAATGAGTAGCAAGCTGTGCTTCTTAATGTATTCTTGGTGATCTTCCTGTGTAGCCGGTACGTGGGAACATGCATGTTGGAGGGGTTGAAACTCCTGAAGCCCGCTAACCGGCTAAAGGAGGTCGCAATAACAGATAATTGACGCAGCAGAATCAGGAGGCAATCTCTGGTTCGGTCCTCTGGGAGTTGTTTCTGTATTACACTCTTTACCCTTTCACAGGGTTACAGATTTGGTCGTCTAGAAGTGTCTTATTCAGCGTTCAGTTGTACTTAGCTCCACCCTCTCGTGTCACTTCTGGTTGCAAAAAAAACAAGATGGCGACGGCTATAATGTTAAACTCGATGCTTCAAAACAGCAGTCCACAAACCAATGAGTGACATCACTGTGACTATGTCTACTTCTTCTATACATGTCTATGAACAGAACCAGAGATATTCTTCTATTTATTCCATTCCATTTTTTTTCAAATCTTGTTTGTCAAAATCTGGTCCATACCAGTGACATAAGCTACTTTGGTGAGTTACTATAACGCACAACACGCACACACACACACACACACACACGCACACACGTGTAACAGATGTGTTTAGGGCATGGAAGAAGTCAACTCAAATAATGCTCTTTCCAGTATTTATTTGCTCCTGCAGAAGACAACAAAACACATACATTGCCTTCTGGGCCCTATTTTTCGTACCTGGTTTACTGAGTTAGCGGGCTAATTGTCAGGATAAGATGACGTAGGTCAGGCTTATTCAGTTTCTCGAAGCAAGCTTAGATAAATCACCATAGCAACACAGCCAAAAATGTAAACCTGCTCCCGGGCAGGCTTACTGAAATTCACTGGATAAGCTGGCCACTCCCACCGGACAAAAAAGGCAGCTCACTTCTGCCGTCAAGGAATCATTTATTTACGAGAGCTTCTCGAGCTGCGGACACTGATCACCACAGGAGCAGCTGATCGCCCGCTGCATGCCGCGCTGTTCTTAAGTTTATTTAGCGCTTAAGAAACTTATGGATGTGTTGAAAGCTCTCATAATTATATGACAGTGTTATTAGTAGACCATACATATCATTATTGTAGAACGTGATTAAGGTGGACTCATGATAAGAATACAGAGAATCACACACAATTTATGTTCACTGCTTCAATTGATTGAATTTCTGATTATGAATAATACATATATACTGATCCGCCCATACACATATTCAAACTCCTAGTTATATAGAAATATACACATACATGTATATACATATAGTACATGATTCATACGCGCATACACTACATATATCCTCATAAGTATATATTTATTCGTAAATATAATCTGATTGATCTGGGTGATGAAGCACTTAAAATTTGCGGATACATTTTCCCAACACTGACATTTAACTTGTCTGATATATTTGCGGCGCTTATGTCTCAGCGGGGCGGAGTTAAGCTGCGTTCACGGCAACAATGTTACAAAAACGTTGGAATATTCACAACGCGTTTGCTGTGAATGATTAAGGTATTGACTTCCTCATATGTCTACATGATCATCTCCTGCTTCTCATCGGAGAAATAAAAAGAGGTTCCTCTGAGTTTATTTGCCATTGTACTGTTAGAAGATCGTGGTGTCAGTGCTCGATTATTATCCCTTCTGAAGAGGAACGGGCACGCGCATTTATCCAGAGGATTGACGTCTGGCTAGAATTAACGAGACCGTTTCAGCGCGGATCAGCCGTGAAGAAACCCAGATAGCCTGATGTCAATCATCTCGCTCATTTAAGCTGGAGATTAGGACATTTGCCTGACTTTGTTTAGCCAGGTACGAAAAATAGGGCCCTGGTCTCTCTCTGCACATCAGCTTCCTAAACACGCGAAACATCATAATTTATATTATGATGTCCGGTCTACAGCCCGACCGGATGTAGACAATCCAAATGGCGCCAAATGAAACAGCCACAAAACGTATATTTTAACCATCTAAACGACACAACAGCTGAACACCGTGATAGTAGTAGTGGTCATTACCGTGTGTAACAAACGGTTACATTTATAAAGAATATAACAAAATAGTGCGACATCATTTTCCCCACAACTCACCTTCAACAGTATTTAACTTTTCTGAAGCGGAAGCCTAGAAGGCGCAGAAGAGGTAAAAGGCAATTTCCGCAGGAAACAGATTTAACTTCGTCAAAATAAAATGCACACACACTTCAACACACAGTGTATTTCTAACTCTGTTACACGCACACGCACGCACGCACACGCACACACACACACACACACACACACACACACACACACACACACACACACACACACACACACACACACACACAGGTATATATATCATTTACCAACATCGTGTTGGATGGATTTTACAGTGGGATGACTTCCTTGTATGTAAGAGCTATCTCAATGTGAGAGCTATCAAGACTGGCTAACACATATCGTATCGCCACATGATCAAATAGAGACGTGACGTTTTACAACATCAATATATATTACCCTAAGAAAATAGTAATTCAGTTGAACAGTTTAAAAAAAATGTTTATGTAATAATTTTTTCAGCGATCGCTCCTGACTTTACAAAAAGGATCTAATAAAACCCATGACAGAGACGGCTTTGCCTTTTTGAGGGTTTATCTATCAAATAGCACTAATTGTAGTTTTCTTTGAGACGTGTTTCCAAGGTGTCAATCTGAATAAATTGCAAGTGCCCACTCTTTGTTCAGCGCATCGTGGGGAGGGCCTGCTTTCTCTACAAGCCCCACCGCCCCGGAGCCACTGCATTGCTGCACTGTCCATATTTACACCCCTGGCATCTGCATATCACCAGCAATGCAGGTGGACGGACAGTTCGGTCAGAGATATCGGGTTTAACTTGTTAATGACGGCTGGAGAGGACTGTTTGTACTCAGCCATGTATTATTTTACTAAACGCGTCACTATTCTTGACTTCCATTATACTTCCCTGCTCCTCGACACTCACTTCACCTCTCTGTGTTTGGAGTAGACGACACCAACTCAGAGGAAGTTCAGGAGCCACAGCATCCGAGTTAAAGCTCAAATCATGAAGACGGATCGGCGACGGTGGGCGCTCACAATGCTGCAGCTGATTACCTCTCCGCCGTGCCAGCCATCTCTCCCTTTTAAGCCCAGCACATCGCTCCTCCCTGTTCTCATCTCATTTACTGTGGAGGGGACTCGCAAGCCGGACGGAGGACGGTGGGGGAAACCGTCCATCAGTGGCTGGCCGAGCTGGGACACGGCCCATGAGGAGCGGCGCGAGGCCCCGCAAGTTATTACCCCTGCTACCCGGGCCCGTTTTGTCTTCATCAATTCTTAAACTCATAAGACTCCCTGCCTCTCTCCTTTTCCAAATTGTACCATCTATCAAGCCCACTGCTCCTCTGCCGTCTTCCTCTCTGTTCTCCTCTTGCTCTGTGGTGGTTTTCTATGTCATGCTTCTGCTCTCGCTGCAGAACGTGGCAGTGCGACTGCCACGTTTATCCCCAGTATGAAAGGATGGGCTGTTTTTTTTCTGCTGTGGTATCGACTACAGCACTCGTCCACATACTTCTTTCTTTCTCTCTTTCTCTCTTTCTTTCTTTCCTTAAAATCTCTCACTCCCTTCGCCCCCTCTCCATCTTACTTTATCTTCCCCTCTCCACTTTATCATCCTCCGAGCCCTCCTCCCCGCCCTCATCCCTCTCTAGCCCCTGTCTTTCTTTTATCTCCTCCGTCTCGCTGCTGGTTTCTCATTGTGGCGGACCGGCTGGTCTTTCTTTCCTTCTCCCTCCTTCCCCTCTCTTTCTCTCCATCTCCCTAATTACGTTCAGAGACAAAGGCGTCTGATTCTGCCTCCTCCCACTCAGAGCTGTCAGGCCTGGTGTAGGAGAGAGTTAATTTCACACTTACTGCATGCTTTAATTAAAAAGGGGTGAGGTGTGTGGGGGGAGAAGGAAGAAAAAAAACAAGAAGGGATACATGCGCTCCGTCACACATCATACAAAGGGGTGGACTGTGTGCGTATGTATGTATGTATGTGTGTGTGTGTTGTATGTGTGTGTGTGTTGTGGACACGCATCATGGCTTGTGCCTACATGTGTGCACAGAGCCAGGTCTGTGTGTGTGTTTTTTTCTTTCAAATCCCTTCAGCTGTGTAGGCGTGCAGCCCAACACGTGCAGAGTTCACCTCTTCCCTCCTCAGGTGGATGACACACGTACTGTCTCCTCTCCCTCAGAAGCAACAGGCTGTATTTTTAGCCGGGGGGGCTTTAATGAGGAATCAATAGGATTGTAATGCCTTGTTAAGGGGGCTACAGTCACGCACACACATGCACATATACACACCTTTGTACTTCTATCTTTATGAAGACACACATTAACGTAATGCATTCCCTAGCAACTACTTGCTACTAACTAGTTAGTAACTACTAACTAGGGTCTAACCCTAACTATACCCTGAGCCTCAAAACCTGGTCTAAACCCTCAAACGGGCCTCTGAAGGGCTGTACAAAGTGAGGACGGCACAAAAACGTCTTCACTCTGAAGGTCTAAAACTCAAATTGGTCCTCACAAAGATAGCTGTAAAAGTACACACACACACACACTGACATCCCTGCTTTGATCCTCTGCATTGACAGCTGGGGCGCAATTCACACACACTCACACACACACATATGCAAATACACAACATTTCACACATACTTGAGCACGTGCAAAAACAAACAGCACAAGGACGCTCATAAATGCAGATATGAAATTACAAATCGCGCACACACCCACACACACAAGCACACACACTGTACAGCACCACCCCCACCCCTTCAATAATTCTCACCACAGCAGCACATGATAACCCTTATTAAGATATTGAGATATGGATGATAGTGGAAACGCCCACCATTGTCAAATTGGGTACTTCATCACCCTCATCTGCATGTAGCAGCGAGACGCGGATCCAAGCAAGACATGCACCATCTCACGTATCCCTCTCCGCTGGCTGGCTGGCCATCGGATTTATTTGGTGATATGATGTACTGTATAAGAAACGCTGTCACCAAATTCCTTTGTTCCTTAATGCAGCTCTGCATTATTTATCCACCCCGCATACCCACACACCTACAGGAGATAGTGTTGCTTCTGTGATGTGAAGAGAATCCTGTGGCTGAGTGGCGTCGGCTGTGCATGTATAACGAGGTCCGTGTGTTCATCTATACGTTGTGATGTTGGACACTTCTTAGCTCATGTGCAGTAACTTGGCAGCAATGCAGTGTAGTGAGACAGAAGGGAATGGTGGAATATCTCACGGGAAAGCACAGAGTTCACGTCCCATCACAGTCAACGAATCGCCATCTCAAGCCCTCTGGAGGCAAGGAGCTGTATTTCTTGGCTCCGGTGTGGCCAGTGTGGACATCTGGGCCAAGACTTCCTCTTCTGTGCGACTTATTAAGTTGCAAACCGGACCGTAGACACGGTCCGGTTTGCAACTTAATAAGTCGGATTTCAATAAAAAACACTTCTTCGTAACCCTACGAGCTTGTAGGAGTCTAATACAGCATTATAAATCCTTGTGTGTAGTATATTAGTACTTGAAAAATCCAAATGTGGCCGGACTGTTTTTTTCTCTCCCTACTCTCCTTCGACGTTTTTCGACTGCGCTGGCTTCCGTGGTCGGGGCGGTTTCTTAGAACGCGTCACACGTCTTAAGCAGAAATGTATGCACAGTTGGATACATGCACCAAACCGACCATGTTTAGGCATAAAGGTTATAACTTTTACATTTTTGAACCGAACGACACCGTTTTTTGACTGAAACTCCTTCATAACGCCCCAAGACTTTGTTTTATTGTGACTTTTACTGTAGGTCATTATCTTTACAAAGAGGGGCCTTACAGCTCTGTAGGTTGTTGTTTAGGCCTTAAACCATGCATCTGGAAAAACTCAGTGGCGGCTCGAGAAGGCATTTTTGGGGAATCTTGATCAAATTATGCTCAGATCATGCTAGATGTTTATACTTATGATCAAAATATTTCGGATCGGGCTCCTCACATAAACACATGTCCCACGTTGATGACGTGTCACCACCTCCGTAAATCCAGATTATTATTATTATTATTAATATTAGCTGATGCACAGTAGCACGAGTGGTGGCATGTTTCTCAGTTTGCTGGTACAAATGATTGATTATGAGTATCTCGCTATCACCTGGATTGGTCTACTTACAACTGAGGTGGCGCGTGCCAGTGCCTATCTCTGGACCAGTGACGAGCTTGCTAGCTAGCGAGCTAGCGAGCTAACGGGCAAGCGAGCTAGCCATAGCTAGCATAATCAATAATATGTAGCTATCTGTCAACATACTATGGAACACTTTTGCCACTGAAGGGCATGGCCCCCCAGCACCATCATATTAATGTTATTTATCACTTTGTGTTGTGTCTATTTCCCTTTTCTGTTGAGAAGATAACTGAGACTTCAGCTAGCTTTGAGCCACTGCAGTGGCTCAAAGCTAGCTGAAGTCTCAGTTACAGAACATACTTAACTAATACTTAACTAACCAGTAACTACTGAACTATTTATAGTAACTACTGAATTCATCATGACATTTATTAATGCTTTGTAAAGCATAAATAGTCTACACTTTAGATTAAGTCACAGAACATGCTTAACTAATACTTAACTAACGAGTAGTAACTACTGAACTAACGAGTAGTAACTACCTCATTTCATCATGAGCAGCATTGTTTTAATCATTTACTAACACTTTACAAATGATCTTATTAATCATCTATAAGGGAATTCATCATTTATAAAGTATGAAACCATAGCTTATTAATCAAGAATGAAACATTTATAACTGTGTTTATGAATGAGTTACTAATGAGTATTCATGTTAAAATAATGCTTTATAAATGATGAATTAATTGTTTATTCATGCTTTACTAATGCTAAAAAGTGTCTACTTATTATAAAGTGCTACCGGCTTTACTGTATTTCAGCAATTTAAATGAAGTTAATCAACGTTTTGGTTCCGGAGATCCTTTAGGTAACGTCACTTATTATTCTCTTTTCTTGTCCGATAATGGGCGCTGCGGGGCTTGGGGCTTAAAAGGTGGATTTGAGAGACGGCATGTACCACCAGCATGTTTCACAAGTAGTTTACGAGCAAATTTTAATCCAATTAAAAGCTAAACTATGAGCAGAAAATAGGGGTTCCCGGGTAGCATATTTTGCCAATGCATTCCACCTCTTTTACTCTCCACATGGACTGTTTATCTGCATTTAACAAAAAGCTTTTGTCAATACTACTCAGATTCCAAATGGACTACAAATTGAAACCTGAAGACTGCCAATACCAAAATCTTGTCCCGTTGCTTACAGATATGTGAAATGAATGAATCCCAAATCAACTTGGAAATGTGTGCATGTGGGCCATAATGATGTGACTATTATTCTTTTGTTTTTTTGTAGGGAAGCACTGCGTCCCAATATTATATGTAAGGATATTCTATTTTTTGTAGGTGATATTGCAATACTGCGGAAGATAAAGAAGATAAACTATTTGTGTTTAATCGACGTACCGCAAATATATGTGAGGGTTTTTCCAAGCTGGGGGTCTGCTGTGTGAATGTACGGCATAGTATACGATGCACAGAGAAACAGGAGGAACAGTGGACAGGAGGGTCAGTGGAGGCCCTAGGGCCGCCTAGGGTTAATTTGTCCGTGGTGACCGGGTCGGGCTGAAAAGGACTCCATAGAACTACGTTTAAATGAACTACAGTGTAAGCAGTTGCAGTGAGTCATGTAACGTAGCGATGTGGGTGCTGAGGCAAAGTGAGGTCCAAAGCATAATGTCGTACAATTGGTGAGATAGCTTCCCCTTGTTATTTTCATGCGGGGCGTTTCAGCGTTAATAAACACGCCGCTGAAGAGATCCGCTTCACCCGTGGACAACAGCTGCAACAGCACACCCCCATACCTTACATATAGCCCTGAACCCGGCATCCGGCAGATATTAGAATAAGCTCAGGGAGAGGCGTGCTGATTCCAATTAGCAGTCTGTTGTTTCACACTGTGGGCGATGGAGCTTGTTATTCCTCGCATGGAGAGAGTCTGAGGAGCACTGCTCTGCGGCTCCCACCGCGCAATCAGCCTCTATGACTCTTTCGTACCCACCAAGCACTGATTGCCACATTCATCTAGCACTATTCTCACTCGGCGAGGTGCTGCAGAGGTGCATTTATTAAGAACTGACATGGACACCTGTGGAACGAGGTACAAATGGCCCGATTGACGGCTGATGTCACACCGTCGCTGAGAGCTATAAGTAGCTGTAATGAACCCGGCAGAGAAAGGGTTAGCTGCAGGAGCAGGAAATAATCACAATTTCTCCGTGCAATCATAATTTTGGGTATGAGTGCTAATGCTGCATTATGAGCGGTAATTATATGCCTTGATTAAAAACTAGGGGATTACAATGGAGGATTCGATTGCAGGCTGACGATGCGGACTCTTTGTTTTGCTCTCTCCTTGTTCCATGCATCAAGGGATTCAGAGAAGAATTCAGGTGCTGCATCTAGAGCGGCTTGATTGTGTGCAAATAATTGTGTTTGGGTGGGTCTGGTTGTTCCTCAGGGAATTACACAAGCCCGTTTTATCTGTAGGTATAGGTTTGTATGCGTGATATGTTAATATTTGACATATTTCTAAATTACTCCCACAAATTCATTAATCTACGGTGGCTCAACACGCTGTAAATTAAGAAAACTCATGCAAATAGACGCACCCCAAGCAAGTGAAGGAGCATCTTCACCAGTCTGACGACACGCGGAAACATCACTTTGATGCAACATGGCCCATATTCAGACAGAGCTCCGCCAGAAGATCTGATAGAAAAATTCACTCGACACCTCGAGGTAAAATCATTAATCAGGACATTTATTCTTTGCAAAGAGGAGCAGAGTCAGAATCACAACATGGTGTCAATTGCGTATCCTGGACTGCTCAAAGAATAAGCGAAGGGCTGCCTTCTTAAATATCAATAGACAGAAGGCCACATGACGTCTTCATATCTCCATCATGAGTCATTGCATGTCTTTCGCTAGATTGGCTTGTCAGGGCCAAAGTCACAAGGCTTCAAGACATAACTTTCTTAAACTAGGGACATACTGATATTTCAGTCTCCTGTCTCTATCAGATGATCAGCCAAGGTTGTGTCTGTAAGCATGTACCAGATGTGAGTGTTCAAGACGAAGTCACTGCATTATTAATAATATAACTAATGAAATCGTACTAATGATTCTGAAGGTAACATGAAATACAGTATTAATCAATAGTAAAAATATTTTTCTTCTAACAAGATCTCAACACAACGTAAACTGTTTCCATGGGACACAAAAAAGCGATGTACACAGCTTGGACATGCATGATTCAGGTATTATAATAATGACCAAAAGGCTAACGCTAGGTTAACAGCAGATAAGGATATTGGAATAAGTCTATATGGGCCCAATGGCATCACGTGTGACGGACCTTCAAATTGCAATTCCACAGTTTGGCCACTAAGTAAAAGTGCCTGGGAGCCACATTTCTGGTATTTTGCTTTTGGTAGAGCACCACCTTTACCAGCTTCAACATTAATGCATCAATAATCAATAATATATTTTGGTACTGTTAGTATATTCTGCTACTTTTACTTTTGTACTTTGTTTGTACTAGTACAAGATCTGAGTACTTCTGGATGAATGGGTAAAACATAGAATCTAACGTACCAACAGAATGTATGGATGATATGAGGGATGGCAAAAGGATGTGGGAAGGGAAGGAATGTAAAAAGGAAGCTAGGGAAGTAATAATAGAAAGGGGAGGGCGGAAGTGCTAAAGGCATGGAGGGAGGAATAAATGCATTGATGGATGGAGGAAGACAAGCGGATGGATGGGTAGCAGGACAAATGGTGAAGGAGGAGGACATGTTGATGGGATGGACAGGTGGTAGACGGGGAGAGTGAAGTATTTAAGGGAGGGTAGACAGATGCATGGATGGTTCAGGGGTAATGGAACGATAAGCTAAAGGACTAGAATTTTACAGTCTGCTGACAGTGGAGTTAGACACACATGTAACAGGCAACGTGACTAACTTCAACATGGGCCCACAGAAAGACCAAACAGAGATGTTCAAAGTTGTGCTCTTTTTAGATTGTGTTGCAAATAATTTTACTAGCAACCAAATACACAATTGCCAAATGAACCATTGCTGAACACTCAAAATTGATTATAGTATTAAAATACTTTACTTTGAAAACCTTCTATTTGAATTCATGTAGTTTGAATTCCCCTTTTGGAAATGTCCAGAAGATCATTTCCAGAGCCAACTCTTCATGTCTTTTTTGTTAGATTACGTGTCTATGAGGACAGGACAGAGGTCTGACCAGTTTCATTCAGGCTCAGAGGCTTGGTTGCTTATTCTTTGTAGCCCTGATGTTCAACTTGTACTTTTACTAGCATGGTGGTAGTACCATGGTGGCTCTATGGTTGGCACTGTTGGGTCGGTCGATCCACCGCTCCGATGCAGACTATGCTATCTCAAGAACTTCTGGATGGATTGACAGGCATTGATTATCACCAGTGCGTCAAGATTAAAATTCTTACATTACTTTGGTAAAATACCTGCAAAAATAATGGCATCAGCCTCAGCTGCACTTTATGTTCAGTGCTAATATGTAAATGGTAGCAATCTTGCATGTTAAACTACGATGGTGAACATGGCAACTATTGCACCCGCTAAACATCAGCACATTGACATTGTTTTTGTGAGCTTGTGAGCATGCTGGTGTTATTATTTAGCTCAAAGTGCTGCAATGCTTACAGGAGCACTGTGTGGGATTTAGTGGCATCTAGTGGTGAGGATGCAGAATGCAACCAACTGAATCCCCCTCACTCCTCCCAGGTGTGTTGAAGAACCAACGAAGGCCATCTTTTGTGTCAAGGAGAGAGAAAAGGCCCAATAACTGCTCTGTTGGTCTGCTGACTGACTGACAATTGACCTGGAGAGAACGCTGAAAAATTAATCCACATTTCAGCAGACATCTCCTTTGTCTCTGAGGACACTAGACAGCTCATCTTGCTCAGTCAGGCGTGGAGGACCAGGTGCATGCCAATGCATGTGGGCTATAAGCGGGTTTCAAGTCATTCTCTCAGCAAGGCTATCAAGAGCAGGGCTGGCTCTAGCCCTTTGGTTGCCCTAGGCGAGATTGAGTTTTGCGCCCCCCCCCCCACAGACACACAATACTTTACATCACTGAAGAGACATATATTAACTTAACTGCTTTACTTTGCATAGCAGTTTTTCACCCACTTATAATTCTACTATTCTACATTGCTGTTCAACAATAAATAGTGCATGGACAACAAACACCAGAATAGTTTCAGAACATTTTCTTTTTTATTATTTTAAATAATTTATTACACACTCAAAGTTAGGATTAAATTAACTCCATAAACTGTGCAAAACACTCTTTTTTGTTCAAATATGTTTATTGAACAAACCTATACTTGACTTTCTTTTCCTCTTCTTCCTTTTTTCGTTTTCGTCCCTGTGCTCCAGATGGTTTAGACCGCTTCATTTTTGCAAATGTCAGGGGCCAGTCAAAGTGGTCGCGCAATAGATTTTTCAGATCGCGCACATTTTTCAGACCGCACAAACGATTTATTTTTTTGGAGTGAGCCATCTTTGCAATAGAAGATCTTTGATGTGACGTGTCGAGTCTTGGCCAATCAGCGTCCCGTTTTCTCGACAAAAAATTCAGATTTTTGGCCGAGTTATTGTTCTCCGTAATAGAACAAGCTGTGAGGGCGCCCCCAACCCATTTGTCGCCCTAGGCAGTCGCCTAGTTCGCCTATAGCAATCGCCGGCCCTGATCAAGAGCCATCATCATCAAAGTGGAGGCGGCAGAGAAATCCTCTAGATGGCTCTGGCTGCTGTGACCAGTAAGGCCAGAAGAATGCCTCTTGGAAAAAGGCCCCAGGTCTACCTGGACAAGGGTGTCTCCTGCAAGACTTAAAATGACCAATGACTCTAAGATACAACGCTGATGATGTGTCCAAGTTTGTTTGTAAGAATAATATTGATTAAACTTCACAAATAGATGTTCATATATACTAGATACTAGATTTCAATCATTACAACCTTTGTATGCTTCAATGTTGTAGATACTGCAATTATGATCTAAGCGTAAATATATAAACTAAGAAAGGGATAGATGGAATCAGTAAAGTGGATTGGATGTCATGTTAATGAATTGTTATACATTTAAAATTAAATAAAAAATCATGATACATTTCCGCTTTCAGTTTTTTGATGCCAAGCATTTTGATTGACATTTACTCCTTGCTGCTGCTGGACAAATACAAAGATAAATGGTTTTGAATGGTACCCGAAAGTTTGCATTCATTGTTACCTAGTATGCTTTTTCTACTTGGGCCAACCTTGTCATGTCATGTGAGAGAAAGAATGGATGCAGAGTATTCTGCCCTTGCTTCTTTAAGTTAGCTTAGCAGATAGCTAACAGCAGATCCATAAAATGAAGACCCAGGAATCCGGAGTGGAGTTTAGGTTTTTAGTTAGAATCTTGGTTTTGTAAAACTGTGAAAAACAGAACATGAAATGAGCTTACAAACAGTTCATATACATACACATGAACATAAAGCTCTGATTCAACATACAGTCATTATGCCAGAAAAGGTAAGTAACCATTAACATAAGACTCCCTTGACCAGTTAGCGTCTAAGCTAATTTTAACATTGAAGTAAATTCAGAAATGCTATTCACGATTAGCATAGCGATTAGCATAGCGATTAGCATCACGATTAGCATTGCGATTAGCATATATACAACACAAGGTTGTACTAAAACGGTAAACACACAGAGAATACATCATACAAGATATGTACATGCTACATACAGATTTACTTACAGACTTAGATCTTTAGAGGCAGACATTACGTGTGAAAAGTAGCTGCAGCATGTTTTCTCAATAGAATCAGAACTAACTACGGTAAGAGAGGAGGGATAAACGAAGATGCAATTGCATTCTGCACCACTTGGCGTCTCGAATGCAATGTGGGGCACAACACAGAGAGAAAAGCAGAGGTCTACATGGAGGGAATGTCCAGAGGCTTAATGCACCCTGAATGCTGTGGGACATTACTGATGCGAGCGGGTCACTCCAAATCGCTCCCCTCGGGATCAGAGGAGCGGTGCGACGCTGGAAGACCCCGTGGCTCATTGAAAGGGGTCAGAGGCGAGGCGCTCTGCTCCATTTAGCAGCCTACTCATGATGGATGAATGGAAAGAGGGAAGGATGGAGAGGAGGAGCGGTGCCCTGCTGAGCGCGTGGGGAACAGGGCGCCACCAGAGACCTCCTCTTGGAGCGGCGAACCTTGGTAATGGGTGGTAATGGGAACAGGTGGAGTCACAAGTAAACGCAGTGTTTTAGGTCAGCATTCCCATATGCGTTTTGGCTGTATTAGAAACCTTGTGTCGAGGAAAATGGGAGAGGATTTCAAGATTTCCTCAAATAGTTTAGAAATGTCTAAAGCAAATTTCAAACAATAAAATATGTCATCGTTATATAGCATTTTAGTGTTATTCCCCATTATCTGAGAAAATAATTTATGGGTAAAAATCGGATTAAATGTGATTAAAAGTCAATCCTTGCAAAAAGTTGATAATAATGCATATTGAGGTTCACAAAAATCAAAACCATTTATAATCTAATAACTGACATTGTGTTGGCTGTTTTTTACATTTTGCTTTAATTCAGATTTAGGGTGCCAAGGTACATCGGTATCGGACGCCGAGAGGCACTGACCAGGCTGCAGTATTTGACGCGTTACCGTATGATCAGACTTTTTGGTTGAACTGCCTTAATATCAAGTTACAATTTGGTTCCCAAACTGGCAAAGTGTGTTCTTTGCCAGTCAATTAAAAGTCCATTTTACCAACCGATTTGAATGAGAAAGTCAGATAAGTAGTCATAGTCTGCATAACCACCAAATGAAGTTTAAACATGGCACAAACACAATATGACTCAATGACACACTGCAATGAAGTGAAGGCTTGGCTCTCAGCCCAGATTTTGGCTATATCCAATTTGTTGTCGACCAGGTTTTGGGGCCTCTCCAATATTGCTCAAATATATGATTGGATGTTTTCTTTTCTGGTCCAAGATGCGCGATCCAGCGGTATGAGTAATCAGATAAACGGGAACCATCTCCGAGAAGAGCAGGCTGGATCAAAGTCCCATCTCCTGTGTACCGTGACGCTTATCTCTGCTAGCCTCGCCACAAGATAGCACTGCTAATTTGTTGAGCCACTGGCGAACGTCACAAGGTGACTCTTTGCTTTCGTCGCTCGAAGGAAAAATACTTCAAAAACCGTCTGACTAGAAACATAACACTCCGGGTTAATCAAGAGATATGTGATGGCGGCATGCAGGTAGTGTGAACAAAGTGTAGCGCTGTGGCCTCACATGCTAGCGTAACTAATGGCGATGCTACAGCACCGCCAACAAGTGTGGATTCCCTGGCTCTAATTCCAAGAGGGCGAGGAGGAGTGTGTGCGCCTGGGCTTGTGAGAGAGTCGAGGAGTGTGTGTGTGTGTGTGTGTGTGTGTGTGTGTGTGTGTTTGTGTTTGTGTGCCTCAGAAAGAGGGAGGGAAGGAGAAAGAGAGAGGCTGTGTGGGAGGAGGCAGCTATGCTAGCTCCTAGGAGAGACTGAGAGGGCGAAGGGTCATTATTGACTGAATGAATTTTTAAAGAGGGCCCTCGTCGGGGGTGGGAGGGGCAGTGAGTCTGTGTGTGTGACTGTGTGTGTGTGTAAAGTCAGTCTGGATACTATTCTACAGCACAGCACTTCTTTCTTCTCCTTCTGCCCTCTCTTTTCATTGTGCCAATGTACATAAATGCCCACCGTACACCTCCTCGAGCCCCATGACCAATTCTGACCCTCCTGCTTCTATATAGGCTCTATAGTTTCTATGCACACGGGGAAAGCCTTATTGATCGCCCTTTCCCACCCTTTAACAATCAATGGCAGACCTGGTTTTAGGAGGAGAGCCTCCAGGAAGGCAGAGGGAGGGTTTCAGAGGGAGAGAGCAGGGGTGAGGAGCATGTTTGGTGAGGAAAACAACAATACTGGACTGAGTCCTTGGTTGTTTTTTTCCACAGGGTGTGCTAAAAGGACGGAGAGATTTAGGGAGAGAGAGAGAGAGAGAAAGAGAGAGAGAGAGAGAGAGAGAGAGAGAGAGAGAGAGAGAGAGAGAGAGAGAGAGAAGAGGGTTACTTAAGGCCATAACATCCAGTTCTTTGGATGTTGGCAGCCAGGCCAGCCTCGCTGTGAGAAGTGCCCAGAGGCGGTGCATGTTTTGCGGGGAGAGAGATAGGGAGAGGGGGGGGTGGAAATGCTCTGTATGTTCACTGACCCTGGCAGATAGCAGATGAAAGAGGGAGGGGGGTATTCAATCATACTAATCCCCCCCCCCCCACCACCATCACTGCATCAATACACACACACACACACACACACTCACTCACTCCGGAAAGCAGCCACACTCATTAGTGCCAGCGAGACCCGCTGTTGGATGGAGCTGAAACACCGGCTCAAAGCTCCCCTCGTTCTCTCTCTGTCTCTCTCTCTTTCTTTCATTCTCTCTCGGTGGCCCTCCCCCTCGCTCAGTCTCCCCCTCTTGTCCGTCTTTGCGTTCTTTCCACCGCCGTCTTCCCCTCCGTCCATCTCAGCCAATTTGGCCCTCGTTTGTTTTCCCTTTCCTCTCTTTATTCCTTTCGTGTTTGCTTCCCCAGCTCCCCCTTCATCACCCGTCTACTCGATTCTTTACACAAGCGGCTCAGCTCTCGCCTGTCCATCTTTTATCTTCCCTTCATTTCTTTCCTCGTCCTTATCCATCCACTCGTCCTCCCCACTTTGCACCCTCTCACTTGGTTCCTTCCCTCCCTCTCCTCTACCTCACCCATCATTTGATTCCCCGCACAAGCCTCCCTCCAATCCCTGCTAGTCTCCGCTCCTGTGGTGGAGGGGTGATTTGGAGGATTAGGCTGGTGGCAGGGTTGTTGCTGTGTCAGTCTAACACGCAGGGATCTGGACCAGAGCTCAGTCCAAATCCCTTCCTCCACGCCTGCCTGCCCGGCCACCGAATTAGCGGCTTCCCCTCTCTTCCATCTTTCTTCTCGCTCATCCCTTTCTCTTCCGACGCCTGGCGTCCCCCCTCCCCCCGAATGTTCTCTGTCGACGTGTTTGTGTCTCGAGCGCCTTCGGGCATATTCCAATGGCACTTTTGTGAATCTTTTTTCGTTATTCATGGTTCTTTTATCCCGCATATTCATAAAAATAAGCAAAGAAGGCACATCAAGCTTTCTCGCTGAGGATATAACATTTTGACACCTCTACCAAGAGACGTGATCACATCACCCCACAGTGTTTTTAACACCGCTGTTTTCATTTCAGACTTCTTTATTTGATACGTCGAGTCCTTCACTGCGGCATTGGCCTTTTAACCCCAAACAGAAATCCTTAAAAAAAAATATATTTTATGAATCCATTTGGCTGTTTGCAGTTTTTTTTATAAGAGTCTTTTGCAGCAAGATGATGGAAATCTGTGTGAGTTCAGTTCAAGTTCTACTCCTCAAATCCCCTTCAGTTCAAGTAATACATTTGGCGATGGCCCTCTTTGTATGCCACGAAAACACTTACTTTTAAAAATCCTGAGCAGACTCTCCCTCATAGCCCAATCCTTCTTAAAATATCAGGGGCTAAATGCTCTTTTTTAATTGCGGCTCTAGGGAAGTATACAGTCAGCTCTTCCTTTAGCAGCCTTATGGGAAGTTAATGAAAGCAGGTTAGCTCCACTTCACTGAGGGGTTTCAACCTTTGGCCCAGTTCTTTAAACAAAGGTGGAGACTGAGCTGAGAGAAACTCTGTGGTCTCTTGAAGGATAATTACGGTTTAATACAACTAAGGCACACAAGTAGTCAGATGATCACACGGGTTGTAAAGAAGCCGACAGCTCGGCCAGATTTGGAGAACCAAAACCAAATAATTTACATAATTTACCTTTGCCAGGATAGCCAATGAAATACGACTCAAAGAAGTAGAGTTATCCAGAATGACAGAGGCACATTTGTTGGGTTGTGGTTTCATTTTGATGCTGTCCCCGGGAGCAGGAGGTGTCGGGAAACACAGATGATCGATACAATAGCCAGGTTTCCATCCAAATTTTGTTCAAATTTGAATCAAGATCAAGGTCCATCAAGATAAAGAGTTGGTGGGGCTAAGTGTCCAGTCAGGCAGCATTGCAGTGGGCTATGGCAGAACAGCAAGATGGTGTAATCAAAAGAGATCCAGTCAGAGTCATTGCACTCTGACGAGCTGTGCTTTCATGGAACAACTTTTCCATCATCAGAGTATTACAACATGTATGCTCTGATAAAGGTCCTGTTCCCCGCAGTGATGTAAGCGTGCACATATCTTTGAATATCAGTTTGAATAATAATCTGAACATATTATACATTATTCACTAACGTAAGACTGACACGGCCATTCTGCTGCCTGCCGAGTACTTTCACTTTCACAAAACCACACGAATGAAATCCTAGTTGTAACAAACCAAGATCATCCTTTACTTTACGGTGACAGTTTGATTTCTTCTTGATTTGTCCGGCCATTAAAAACTCTTTATTGCATTAGTGGAGAAGTGACAAATGGGAGAGGTGAGCGGTGCGTCTGGCACGCATCAGTAGTCTAGTCAGCTGATGTCCATTGTCAGTAATTCTGCTGCTGTGTGACTGAGCTAAGTGTCTGACCGCGGACCAGCAGAGGAGATGGTTACACACTCATTTCATGGTGCTCTGTTACCGCCTCACCGGGCCGGGCCCAGGGGACGGGAGCAGGTTACACCGATGCTGTCTGAAGGACACTGGGACACTGTGGAAGAGTCTGTCTGTGTATGTGTGTGTGTGTGTGTGTGTGTGTGTGTGTGTGTGTGTGTGTGTGTGTGTGTGTGTGTGTGTGTCAGAGAGAGAGAGAAAACCCATTGTAAAGGTTGCTTTTTGTCCCTACACATATATGCGTGGGTGCATCTGTGACATCCTACACCGCCACCTCGAATTGAGCAGACACCACAGTAGCTTTCGGTGTGTTAGTCACAATGGATGAGTGGAAAGTCCACAGCTTTGGAGTCCCCCAGCACAGCAGAATAGCGGGCCGATACAATACAGTGGTAGTCACATGAATAGCAGCCTGATCAAGGCCAGCACCGCGGCACAAAGAGACAGGTCTTGACAGGAATGTTAAACAGGTGTGTGTGTGTGTGTGTGTGTGTGTGTGTGTGTGTGTGTGTGTGTGAAATTATGTTTCTGATCTTTTTTTTCCTTTTTTTTTATGTCGGATGTGCTTTGTGTGGAAGCACACCACAAAGAGACAGGAAGAGAGAAGGACATTTACGACACGGCATATGACATACTCGAGGTCTTCCTCGATTAACAGAGAAAAACATTTCAAAACAAAAGACTCTCCTTTGTGCTTCGTGTTAATGACATTTTTCCAAGTTATTCTGTAAAATCTGACACGTAAGTTCATCCAATTTAACATTTGATTCCATATTTCAGAAACAATTAACTCTTGAGGTCGGTTTTATGCATCACAGTGGTCATATTCACCACAAGTGCATCAGTAAAAATCATACTACTATACATTTAAGTGCAGCACGTCTTTTTTTAATTAAATAAAAGTTTTTGTATACTGCCAGTTATAGTTCTTGGATAGAAAGAAAACCGGCCCTCCCTTGTCTCCCTCTAGTGTGATCGGTTGGGTTTTTTTGGGACAACATTACGCTTGAAAAAAAAACCACTTAGGTGAAGTAGAAACATTATGCTTGGGCTTAAAATAACTACATACTGTTAGGTTCTGGCAACAAAAGCACTTCGTTAGGTTTAGGAAAAAGCAAATGCGTCTCTTCACAACCACACTTTAGGTCATGTAACATTGGTCTCGTGGTAGAAAACCCTGTGTTGGTTGTCATAAGCGGGGTACAAGAGATTTAATACTGTGTCACTTGCTCCGGATGTGTTTCATTCATGTCACCAACAACCACCAAAAAGTATCCTAATTGACTTTCTATTGACATTGTTTTGTGGACAATTAGTGTCCCTGTACTCAAAACCAATAGGTTGCTTTTTTGTGGCTTTTTTCACGGAGGATACTAAGCAGTAACTTTATAACAGATGTAAATATTTTAACACAAACCATGATTTCAACACAAACCATAAACATAACCAGGTGACGAGTTGGGATTGAGAATGGAGCGTTAAAAGACCTGCTGAAAGCTTAAAATGTGTTAAAATGACACGTGACATGTCCTTTAAAGCCAACTATACGTCTTCCCATGAGATCACATCGGAGCAGGTGGAAAAGACTGGCGACAGTAATAACGACACACAGCTTTATGTGTACAACAGTAAATGTACTCAGAACTCATTCTGAGCAACATCTTTATTAAATGGAACCTTGTGACTAAAGGAGAAACGTCCTACTCACTACTCACACTCCATCAAACGTATATACATGTATACATAGTTTTTTCTTCTGTTTTTTCATTTATTGTTTTACAATAAGATCTTGGCATAAAAGCCTCTGCTCTATGAGGAGCTCGCACATAATCTGAGCAGCAGCAAGGATTGTGCTGGGAGAACTAATCCCCCTAACAATCACATACATGAAGAATACATATTATAAGAGACAACAATACCAAAAGCTTGGAACATAAGTAGGAGGCTGGCGTTGTGGAGCTGCGGCAGCGAGAAAGGGATTAGCGTGATTGTACAACAGGGGAGTGTGAGGTTATAATGGCTGTGCTGTACACTTCACATGATTGGATGCTGCTAGTCAGCTGATGTCCGCAGAGCTGGTGAATGAGTCAGTGATTGTGAGGCATGAATGAAACAGCGGCTGCCAATCAGCTGATGCTAAGTGCGACTTAAGTGGCCGGTATGCAGCGCTGTGTCAAAAAATTACTGGTTAGTTATGGAGGTAAAAACGGAGGAAACTCAAGCACTCATGAACAGAATCAGCCATAATGGTGATTTGCTTTCACAATATTTTCACAATAACAATATGTGTGTTTTATCTCAATGACAATGACTTTAAAAAAGTGTTTATTTTTTTTTAATACTTTAATACATAAGCATAATCTCGGTAACAACAAAAAATAAATAATTTTTTTACCGTAAAGGCGAAACATTATCAATCACAACTCTGCAAATACTGACACTTGGTCAGTGGCTCTACGCTTCAAACTATGATGCTCAACGTCCAAAAGTATAACTCAACATTGACTTGGTGTCACACGAACAGTGGTCTCTTAAGTGAAATACCTAATAAACAACAAAAAAACTATTAAAAATAGACATATAGGGCTCTTTTTCAATTAATTGTAATACATTGTCATTTGTATTTTAAGTTTATATTAACCTTTTATTCAGAGATTCAGAGACAAAAGTTACGTGGCAAAATGCATGTCTAAAATGTAACTTAACGTTTGATTTAAAAAAGAAGACTGAGTGTTTTTGAATAATTATTCTCATTAGCAAGTGTGATTACAAAAATAAATGAATAAATCAAAATGACGAGAGATGAAGAATCCCCTGTGTCGCAGGCCTCTACGGGGGTTTGTTAAAGGGCATATATGGAACGTGAGCCTGGCATTTATTCACACGGCCAGCGGCCCGCTATATATACAGTATATACATATATATATATACTGTATATACTGTGTATACAGGAAGTCCGTAGATCAGAGAGAGAGAGAGAGAGAGAGAGAGAGAGAGAGAGAGAGAGAGAGAGAGAGAGAGAGAGCAACGTCGAACAGACTTTAGAGAGGATGTTGACTTTTCTCACACCACACATGCCAGTGCAGTGGGGGCACACACACACACACACACACACACACACACACACACACACACACACACAGTAATGCATACAGATTTAATTGGAGGAGACTCATCAGCAAACATACAAAGCACATAGTCACCCATAAGCACACAGATACACATGACAGAAAAGTAAGCTGGTAAAAGGTGAGACACACACACACACACACACACACACACACACACACACACACACACACACACACACACACACACAGTCCTTTCACCTGCATGCCAACAGTTGTCTGATCAGAGCTGTTTTGATGCTTGCCGGCGATAGAATGTGCGCTCCGGCGGAAAGCCCAAAGACGAACAGAGGAGCGTCTCAAAGCCCACAGGCTGCAAGAAAGAGAGTGCTGACAGTGACAGAAACACACCCAGATGGTAGCTTCACTCTACCATGGGATCACATGTACAGAATTAGATCTGGAAGTAGCTGGCGGGAACACGAAAGGATCTCACCGTTGCCGTTAACGAGACGTGTGTGTCAGTGTGTGTTGGTGGACTTTTTGCGCATACGTTCTGTATCCTCTAGTAGAAATACAGGGGTCTCTGGGTAATTTAGGCCAGGGATACTCTCCTTTTGCAACGTTAATAATATTTATTGGGTACATTTTTTCTTTTAAATTCTGTCCCGCACAGCCAGCGACTGCAGCCCTGCTCCAGCACACAGGGGCGTCTCTAGGATTTGAGGACTCTCGGGGCTTAACCTGGACCGGTCAAGGCTTTATACTGCAGTAGAACGCAGAGGGGCCAATCAGTTGTAGAAGAGGATTTGAAAGAGCACTGATTTAAACAGCTGAATGTGTCATCAGGTGTCTGCAAAGCGTTAACTTCTTATGATGAGGGTCCACCTCCGCTCACCATCACGGTGCACCTTGGTGATTGGATGGTTCTAAAGGAAATGCTAGTCAGAGTTGACTACCCTCAGGCAGGCTGTTCTCATGCAGCGTTCCTAGGTATAGCTCCGAAGAATTAATGCGCTGTAATTCATAGGTATCCCACAAATTCAATTCGTATAATCCAGGTAATCATGAACCAATCTTTCACCCAGGAGACCGCTGTTAGTGCCCCGTGTAAATAAAAAGTTATTTCAACCCAAACAAGGGTCTCCTAAACCTAACCACGTAGTTTTGTGGCCTAAACCTCACCAAGTTGTTTTGTTGCCTAAACCTCACCAAGTTGTTTTGTTGCCTAAACCTAACCAAGTTGTTTTGTTGCCTAAACAGATGCTAATAGAGAAAAACAAGAGCAACCCTAGGTTTCTCTTTAGCACTGTGGCCAGGCTGGCTGAGAGTCATAGCTCGGTGGATCCGTGTATTCCTATAGACCTCAGTAGTAATGACTTTATGAACTTCTTCAATGATAAGATTCTGGCTATTAGAGACAGGATCGGTGATCTCCTGCCCTCGACTACTGCCGGTCCATCCTCAGGTGGGATGGCCATGGAGGAGGCTGTGGGCCCTGTTGTGCGTCTGGATGGATTTTTTACCATCAACCTCGACCAACTGTCTTCAATGGTTTCTACTTCTAAATCTTCTACCTGTCTCCTAGACCCTGTTCCGACTAAGCTGTTTAAGGAAGTTTTACCTTTAATTAGCACCTCTGTACTAGATATTATCAATGGGTCTTTACTAATGGGTCATGTACCACAGTCTTTTAAAGTAGCTGTAATTAAACCTCTTCTTAAAAAGCCCACCCTGGATCCAGAGGTGTTGGCTAACTACAGACCTATCTCTAACCTTCCCTTCCTCTCTAAGATACTGGAGAAGGTAGTCGCAAATCAGTTGTGTGACTTTTTACATAACAATAGTTTATTTGAGGAGTTTCAGTCAGGATTTAGAAAGCATCATAGCACAGAGACAGCACTAGTGATAATTACTAATGACCTTCTAGTTGCATCAGATAGGGGACTTGTCTCTGTACTTGTCCTGTTAGACCTTAGTGCAGCATTTGACACCATTGACCATGACATCTTATTACAGAGACTAGACCAGTCGATTGGTATTAAAGGTACAGCATTAAGCTGGTTTAAGTCGTATTTATCAGATAGATCTCAGTTTGTATTTGTAAACGATGAGGCCTCGACGACCATGGAGTTCCACAAGGTTCTGTGCTTGGACCAATTTTATTCACCTTATATATGCTTCCTTTAGGCAATATTATCAGAAAACACTCCATAAACTTTCACTGTTATGCCGATGATACTCAACTATATCTGTCAATCAAGCCAGATGAAATCCACCAGGTCGCTAAGCTTCAAGCGTGTCTTAAAGACATCAAGACCAGGGCCCTATTTTTCGTACCTGGCTTACTGAGTTAGCGGGCTAATTGTCAGGATAAGATGACGTAGGTCAGGCTTATTCAGTTTCTCGAAGCAAGCTTAGATAAATCACCATAGCAACACAGCCAAAAATGTAAACCTGCTCCCGGGCAGGCTTACTGAAATTCACTGGATAAGCTGGCCACTCCCACCGGACAAAAAAGGCAGCTCACTTCCTCATTGATGAAGGAGCGATATTAGTTATATTAGTTTTATTGGGAGAGAATTCTTTGAGATCGCCAAGATCCGTCCTCACATCATCATGACTTCCTGTACGTCCTCACATCCTCATGACTTCCTGTACGTTCTCACATCCTCATGACTTCCTGTACGTCCTCACATCCTCATGACTTCCTGTACGTTCTCACATCATCATGACTTCCTGTACGTCCTCACATCATCATGACTTCCTGTACGCGGCGCTATAGATTCTGCCGTCAAGGAATCATTTATTTACGAGAGCTTCTCGAGCCGCGGACACTGATCACCACAGACGCAGCCGATCACCGTCTCACAGACAGAGACTCTCACCCGCTGCATGCCGCGCTGTTCTTAAGTTTATTTAGCGCTTAAGAAACTTATGGATGTGTTGAAAGCACTCATAATTATATGACAGTGTTATTAGTACACCATACATATCATTATTGTAGAACATGATTAAGGTGGACTCATGATAAGAATACAGAGAATCACACACAATTTATGTTCACTGCTTCAATTGATTGAATTTCTGATTATGAATAATACATATATACTGATCCGCCCATACACATATTCAAACTCCTAGTTATATAGAAATATACACATACATGTATATACATATAGTACATGATTCATACGCGCATACACTACATATATCCTCATAAGTATATATTTATTCGTAAATATAATCTGATTGATCTGGGTGATGAAGCACTTAAAATTTGCGGATACATTTTCCCAACACTGACACATTTAATTTGTCTGATATATTTGCGGCGCTTATGTCTCAGCGGGGCGGAGTTAAGCTGCGTTCACGGCAACAATGTTACAAAAACGTTGGAATATTCACAACGCGTTTGCTGTGAATGATTAAGGTATTGACTTCCTCATATGTCTTCATGATCATCTCCTGCTTCTCATCGGAGAAATAAAAAGAGGTTCCTCTGAGTTTATTTGCTATTGTACTGATTATTATCCCTTCTGAAGAGGAACGGACACGCGCATTTATCCAGAGGATTGACGTCTGGCTAGAATTAACGAGACCGTTTCAGCGCGGATCAGCCGTGAAGAAACCCAGATAGCCTGATGTCAATTATCTCGCTAATTTAAACTGGAGATTAGGACATTTGCCTGACTTTGTTTAGCCAGGTACGAGAAACAGGGCCCTGGATGACCTGCAACTTCCTGCTGCTGAACTCTGACAAGACTGAAGTCATTCTACTCGGCCCAGAACACCTCAGAAATCAACTATCTGACGATATGGTTTCTCTGGATGGCATCGCTCTGGCATCCACCACCACCGTAAGGAATCTCAGAGTTATTTTTGACCAGGACCTGTCCTTTGGCTCCCACGTGAAACAGATCTCAAGGACTGCCTTTTTTCACCTACGGAACATCTCAAAGATCCGGCACATCCTGTCTCAAAGTGATGCAGAAACATTGATCCACGCATTTGTTACTTCAAGACTGGATTACTGTAACTCCGTATTATCAGGCTGCTCCGGAAAGTCCCTTAGGTCTGTCCAGTTGATCCAGAATGCTGCAGCTCGTGTACTAACAAGGACTCGGAAGAGAGATCACATTACTCCTGTACTAGCTGCTCTCCACTGGCTTCCTGTAAGATCGAGAATCATATTTAAAATCCTTCTCCTCACCTACAAAGCCTTAGCTGGTGATGCACCATCATATCTTAAAGAGCTTATAGTGCCATATTACCCCACTAGAGCGTTACGCTCACTGAATGCAGGGTTACTTGTGGTTCCCAGAGTCTTAAAAAGTAGGTTGGGGGCTAGAGCTTTCAGTTATCGGGCTCCTCTTCTGTGGAATCAGCTTCCACTTTCAGTCCGGGGGGCAGACACAGTCACCTCATTTAAGAGTAGACTTAAGACTTTCCTCTTTGATAGCGCTTATAGTTAGGGCTGTTTCAGGCTTATAGTTAGGGCTGGCTCAGGTTTGCCTTGATCCAGCCCCTTGATATGCTGCTATAGGCCTAGACTGCTGGGGGACATCTTAGGATACACTGAGCTCCTCTTCTCTTCCTCTTTCGCTTCTCTTCCTCTTTCGCTCCTCCTCTCCTCTTCTTTCTCTCCGTCTGGATAAACTATTGTCTCTTCAATGCACATTACTAACTCTACTTTCTTTTTCCATGGATTCATGGCTGCCAGGAACCGGTCCTGCCTGCTTCCATGGCCCTGCTGATGGAACCGGTCCTGCCTGCTGCCATGGCCCTGCTGATGCCCCCCCCCCTCCTCTCTTCTCTCTTCTGCTTCATTGATCATGGATTATCTGGATCATGGACCATGCCTACTACTCATTATATGAATAATTCATAAGTCATATTCATTGAATGTGCTGTAACTACGCTATTCATTCTGGCCACATGACATCTATTACTTCTGTCCATCCGGGGAGAGGGATCCTCCTCTGTTGCTCTCCCTCAGGTTTCTTCCCCTTTTTCCCTGTGAAAGGGTTTTTACTATCTTTATTGGGGGAGTTTTTCCTGATCCGATGTGAGGTCCCGGGACAGGGATGTTATGTGTACAGATTGTAAAGCCCTCCGAGGCAAACTTGTATTTGTGATGTTGGGCTATATAAAATAAACTGAATTGAATTAAACCTCACCAAGTTGTTTTGTTGCCTAAACCTAACCAAGTTGTCGTGTTGCCTAAACCTCACCAAGTTGTTTTGTTGCCTAAACCTCACCAAGTTGTTTTGTTGCCTAAACCTCACCAAGTTGTTGTGAAGACGGAAGTTTATTTTGAAAAGACTGTATGCATGTAACGAGCAGAAAGTGGACAAAAAAGATGAGTACCATTTTGTCAATGATGTAATCTTTGATTGTTTTGGCCCATTGCAGACAGCATAGTTCCACATAGCCAGACGTTGCTCCATGCCGCTGTGTTGGCTCTAAGGGTTTTGGTCTCCCAACAACTCAGTATGTTGTTTTTTCTGAGCTGTTGATGAGAGGGCTGAGACTGAGCTGCAACCAAAACAACGAGATGAAAGCATTGAGGCTAACTGTAGAGCTTAGTATTGGTCTTTTTCTATGCTTGAGCCTGTTCTAGCTGTTTTGTGCCCCTGTATAATAATAATAATAATAATAATAATAATAATATACCTGTATATGTTCAGAACAGGATTTCTATGCTGAAGTCTTGAGCCATTGCTGTTTTTAAGGTGCCAACGTGCTGAGGCTTTATTGTGGATATTTCACAAGATGCTTTGTTTTATGCAAAGCACTTCTTTTGCACTGAACCTCACAAAATTACCTGGCAATCAAATTGTGTTGAATAGTGGAATTGTGTTTTTTCTTGCTCCAGAGGGGGCATAATAAAAAACAGTACTATTGATTTGTGCACATCAATTCGTCATTTTAAAACACAATGCACAATTAACATTCAATAATTACCCAAAACAAAGGTATAAAGAAAATGTTAAAAAGCTTTATTTTATTTATTTATAGTTTCAATATTATATTTAATTAATTGATTTAATTGTCTGTGTCATTCTTTATATTTTGTTATGAAAATATAGATTTGTATTATCTGAAGGTATTTTTTTCAGCAGCTCCAGACAGAACTGTAGACACAAGGCTCCTGTGATGGAACAAATGAAACTGGCCTTGTGTTGCAGTCACACAACATGAATTGACATTTCCACGTTGACCATGTGTGGTTCCCCACCCTGATCTACGGGCTGATGCCTCCACTTATCTCTCCCCTCAGAACACACATGGACTCTCTCTCTCTCTCTCTCTCTCTCTCTCTCTCTCTCTCTCTCTCTCTCTCTCTCTCTCACACACACACACACACAGATGGGACAGGTAACACATACAGTAGAAAACTAGAATTACAACCTCGTTGAGTTACGTCTACAATGTCATATCTTCCTCATTTTATCCTATAAGACATTTGTGTGAAGTTGTTAGAATTAGGATAAATTAATTCTTGAGTTATAGCCAAAAAATGTGTTTGTGAGCTCACCATGACCTTTGACCTTTATATTCAAACCAGTTCACCATTGAATTGACTGTGGACGAAATTTCTCACCACTCGCTTTGAGTTTGCCAGTTTGTAGTGCTGTCCGACTGTATAATGAGAATTATTACACGCCATGTAGTGGACTCGGAGAATCCCACAATGCATTGTGAAAAATAGTATACAACGATGGTCACTAACCAAGATCTTGTGGCAGAGTTGAGGTGTGAAAATATTAATTTTAATGTGAGCAGAGCGTCTCAACACAAACAGTCACAAAGTACTTAGTATTTAGATTATTTAAAAATATGCTTATTGCCCTTACATTGACAAGGCAGCGTGAGCACATGGCGTTACTCCTTTCCATTCCCTTTCACAATAAAAGCCTTCTCCACATCCACATTATTTTGCAGATGACAAACTCAGTCCCAAGACCCCAGGAGGAGCGCCAGACAACGTGATGTCATTGGGCCCAAAAAGACTTCTCCCTATAGACTCACATTGGGCTAAACATTCATGCTCTTGCCACGGCCGGCGCTGGCACCAAGACATAATGATAACAGCCAGATAGGCAGACAGTTGCATGTGTCAGGCACAGATGTTCAACTGATTTCCAGGTACTTTCAGAACAGATGTGTGTGCTGTTTATGTGCTCCTTCAAGGCAGAAACACACCCAACACATCATGACAAACTTCAATCCACACACAATTCACGTAATGACTTCCTCCTCCTGACACACACACACACACACACACACACACACACACACACACACACACACACACACACACACACACACACACACACACACACACACACACACACACACAGAGGTACATTAACGTATGCATTTTGACATGTGTTTCTGAATGGAGGAACATCCGCTAACACACTTATACAACACAAGGGCCCTGTTTACATGTTGGTACATACTGATGCACTTGGACTTCATTATACAGGAGGTGTTGGTTGATAACAGAGCTATCGTTCCTGTCCATTGATCTTTAAAGGTCCAGTGTATTCAGCATACAAATCCTCCTGTGCTGATGGTAAAGGTTGTTAAAGGACATCTGGCCAGTTTGTAGTTGCAGAGGGGCTAAGTCTCTTTTTAAAGGCTGGGTTCACACAAATTATTAAAACATATGTTCTGTTCTGGTACAAGAAGTGATCATGAGATGTGTATGAAGTGTTTCGGTTGCATTACTGCACTTTGGACTCTAGATTTACTGTGCTGAGCTGCACCGTTGTCTTTAAAGTAGCTTTTCTTTTTTTTTGCCATACGCCTGTAATGTTTTCACAAAAAAGTAGGGCACTTCTTTACTGTATCGATGTGCTACATTCTGGTATATATCAGAGGATGCTGAGATGCTGCAATATGTCCAATAGGCTTTATAAGGACATGTTTGGAGGCCTTCTTTATTCAGTATTTTTTCAGGGGGAAATGCAGAATTTCTTTATTTCAAGACCTTTATTGAGAACTTCACATATTACAAAAATACAAAGTACACAGACATAAAAGTCCTAAAAAAAGACATGGCAAAATGCCTGTACTTTGGTGGAAATGTTTATTTCATGACGTTAACAGGTTACGCGTGCACATGCGTGACTAGCCGATTCTTGGCGTTCTCGCTGATCTCCGTGAGATCTCCGTGAGGTCTTTTCTGCTGTTGCATCTCTCAAAACAAAATATAGATCTAAGCTCAACATTGAGCATGAATCGAGAGCGGACGTATCAAGTCTGCAACCCCGTTTTAAAGAGCTTTATAGAGGAAAGCAGCCATTGCAGCCACTAATACTGATGAAACTTGATGGTCACAAATATCTGCACTCATTTTGTTTTGTTTTGCACAGGTTGCACATTATTGTTATTATCTTGAAAATATATTCAGTCTCAGTTGTTGTTTTTGTTTTAAATAGTTTTAACAGTATTTTTTTACTTCACAGACTAAAAATGGTCAAGTGACGCAACCACATATTTGTAAAAAAAAAAAGTGTTTTATATATATATATATATATATATATATATATATATATATATATATATATATATATATATATATATATAATCATTTAAGATAATTGCGTTCTCTAGGTATTTAGTATATTTAACATTTGATTTTACAATTAAATAGAGAATAATAATAATACAAATATAGAAATGAATACATTCAATACAATAGTTCTTCACGTCATATTCAGCAACCATTTCTTCACTTTAACCTTTTATTTATTGCTTTAAATTACAGTTTATCTGCTGCACCACCTGACCAATGAGATCTGACCATGTTATCTCCTGTGGGCTGATTTCTCTTGACTTGACAGTGGCTTCTTAAAGAGTAAAAGAATATTCAATATTATCATGAAAATGGTTTGAACGTGTATAATACATTTAACTTAACACTGTTAAACATTTGAAAAATTTAATGAATAATAGTAAGCGTCATTAGCATTAGCTTTTGTTCTTGCTAGCAACTTCATTCATAAACTTTGTAAATACGATAAAGACTTTTATGATAAAATACAATATTTTGGTTGTATGACATGAAAAGTGTACCATCCTACCTGTAAGTTAGAAGTATATTTTAACCAATATTTCAGAGAGATCTTTTCACTCTCACAGATGTCAGTTGGTGTCTCTTGATGATGCAACATCCTGTTAACTCCTCTGCACTCCACTTCAAAATAAAAGTCCCATTTTTACGGTTGCATCACCTTGACATTTGAGAACATGAACATTTTGGGACAAAAGTTTTTTAATTATTTCAACAGCTTCAAACTATTGGTGTTTGTAAACATTTTATTTATCTTAAATGTTTCAATAATAAAAGCCTGTCATAGTAGTTTATTTTAAATTTATTATGATGAAAATACATTATTTTATAGTTGTTATAGTCTGATCATTTGCTGGGTCAGCTGTGCCCCCTGACATGTCCAGGGTTTGAGGTGCCAAAACATACAATTATATATATTATTTGAATGCACTGAAAATATATTTAAACTGAATAGGTTTTATATAATTAAAGTATATACGTCATGAATTGATAACACATTATTTAAAGGAAATAATGGATTCGGACACAAAAATATGCATGTCATGTCATTGACCCATTTGCATTGTTCTAACAAAGTGATTGCACATGTTATTTATAGTTAAATAAATAACATGTAATAGTTTATGTACGCTATTATAATAAAAAAAGAACAGATGGAGGAGTCATAAAAAAAAAACTATAAAAATTCAGCATGGACCATTTTGTGACAATTTTGTTAAATGTAACGCAGTAATGTTCACATTTTAACTGAGTATTTTACTTTGACTTGAGTGGAAAGTATTAAAAGTAACAAGACCTTTAAAATAGTACAACATTCACATTCTTCACACATCAAACCAACAGCACAAGTAAAGAACATATATGAGAAATTAACAATCTGTTTTGGACTGGTCTTTAGGTTCAGACATTAGTGTTATACCAGTAGCTTCTGTTCTATTTACAGCTGATGTCATATGTTCTAGCTGTGTGCTTGTGTGAAGGATGAGTGTGTGCCGCTTGACCCAAGATGTGCTCACACACACACACACACACACACACACACACACACACACACACACACACACGCACACACACACACACACACACACACACGAAACACAAATGCATTGCTAAATAAAATACCGCGCTCAAAAGTCCACAATATTCATTCCTATGCAGGAACTCAAATGCTCACATGCAGGAACAGGCCAGACCGCGGGCGGCAGGGTTCTGCCAAATGATGGGGTCCTGAGGGGCGGTGGCTGTGACCTTGGCTGCCCTTGTGCTCGCCTGACTCCAGCTGGGCGGCCATTAGAGGGCTCTACAACAGACGCTGGCCTCTGCTGAGAGACAAGGGTCGGATGCTAGAAACACACCCACACAAACACACAGACACACACAGACAGACACACACAGACACACACGCAGGCTGTGACGCACAAAGAAGCGCGCGCACACACGCACAGTTCGGCACAAACAAGGCATGTGCATCTCGAAGCACGTCTTCGTGAGGGCATTTCATAATCGCTCCGATGTAATGTTCACGCTGTGGGTAAACAAACACACACACAGAGCCACCACATGTGTGCGTATTTACCAGCGCGTGTATGATGGAGAGTGACAACATGAGGAACGAGGGACGGGAGCTGTGACCAGCCATTTGGAACCTAAGCTTAAATGCTCAAATTGAACAGGTGTTGGGATGGGATCTTAACATGTGTCAGGGAATTTCACACACAAAAAATAATGTATTTTGCGAGATACTCAGCTAATGACCGCTGAATAACTTCAGACAAACTTTGCATGTTTTGTATGTTTACGCACAGAATGAGCGCTGTGGATTTTTCCCCCATCACATAGATGTTAAGGATTTTGCCCCTGATAATATAAATCGTTATATTCTGTAGATATTCTGCATTTCATTATTCTTCTGTCTATTAGAGTTCAGGTTGTGCGAGGTCAGTTTAACAAATACTGTCTGTGAGAAGTTTCTGTGAGAACAGTCCGGTTGTCTGTTCCTCAAGGTTCCTCAAGGTTCCTCAAGGTTCCTCAAGGTTCCACGCTCTGCACCACAACACTCACACCTGTTTATCAGTATATTGACATTAGGGAAGCAGACTGGTCGTTGCACGTTCCAGCCTTGTGAGAAAAGATGAGGACGCGATTCTCCTCCTCTTAGAAAGGTTAGAGCCAATTAAATGTTAGATGTTCTTGACGGAAAACCGTGTATTAAAGAGCCGACCTTCCGGCTGTTCGGGGTGTTTTGGACGGTCTCCCTGCGTGTTGACTGGACGACTCCCTGCTATCAAGATTGCAGCGCTTGTTACTCTACTTGTGATCAAGGAAAATAAATTCAGAGAACGAGAGAAGTTGTTTGACTAAGTTCTTCCGGACGCTACACCAGGCATCCAATAATTGCACACGCTAACACCCCCATCACATAGATGGGAAGCATGTTAAGAAAAGATCATTTAATGACCAGTATGAACATGCATTAATGACACCATCAGTGGTCTTATACACACCCAATAATTATTTTACGACCGACCTGAAATTGTGTTTTATAGGAAAACTTTTAAAGGAAAAAGAAAGTGCAGGATAAATTTCAACTTCATCTGTGCAAGTGCAGGTTTACTGGCAGATAACAGTACTTTGTAGGATCCTATCCGTCACATTGCGATAGTGGAAATGGAGGATAAAGCAAGCCCTTGTCACCGTGAAAACCTTCCAGAGATGTAAAATGGGTCCTCATAGTATGGTGTACTGGTTTCTCTTATAAGACGCGTGTCATGAAAGTATTGCTCAATCACACTGGTGCCTAAAGCAACATGCTCCCACCAACAAAACCACTTATGCAACAGTCACACCAGAAAGTGGTACTGTAAACATTGCAAAATGTGATGCTGAAGAGCTCGCTTGCTCCTATTTCCTCTATACCTGCGGTCCCCAACCTTTTTTGAGCCACGGACCGGTTTTGTGTCACACAATATGCTGGGGGATGCTGTTTTATAAAAATATATAAAAATAAAAAAATATATATATTTTTTTTATAATAAAATAAATAAATATAATCCTTTATTAATCCCACAGTGGGGAAATTATTAAAGCATTTTACCCATCCTTAGTAATGAAGGAGCAGTGTGCTGCTGTGAAGCTCTGGGGCTTCAATGTCTTCCTCAAGGACACTTCAACATGAAACTATGGAGAACAGGATGAACCGCTACCTTGTGGTTTCAGGACGACCACTCTCCATGAACGTGATAACTTTACATAGTACAAAGTACACAGACATAAAACCTCATTAATAAATACATGGAGAAATGCCTGTACTTTCGTGGAAATGTTTAGTTACGCCGTTAACAGGTTACGCTGCGCATGCAACGATTCTTGGCGTTTTGCTAAAAGCCTCGGTGAGATCTCTGTGAGTTCGTCTTTCCTGCGGTTGCATCTCTCAAAACAGAAAACAGAATATAGATCTAAGCTCAACATTGAGCATGAATTGAGAGCCGTATCAAATCTACAACCCTGTTTTAAAAATATTTATAGAGGAAAGCAGCTCACTGCAGCCACTAATACTGATACAACGTGATGCTCACACATCTGCACTCATTTTGTTTTCACAGGTTGAACGTTATTGTTATTATCTTGAAAATATATTTAATGCAAAACAGGTTATTTGCAGCCACAATAAGTAAGTTCTTTGCCAAATATTAGTTATTTTTTGCACAGATAGAACTTTATTTGCAATGTTCTAACAAAATGATTGGATATGTTATTAGTTTTTGTCTGATGGAGGATCTGGTTTACTTGAAAGGGATTTACATTTTCTTTATTCTATTATTTGAAAAAGCACGGATGGAGGAGTCACAAAAAGTTGGACCATTTTGTTACAATTTTGTTGGGGCGGTGGGGCCCGAACATTGTTCTTCCTCCAAAGTGGGGCGTGACTGAAAAAGTTTGAGAATCACTGGGGTATCGTATCACGGAACCTCTTGACATGTGTAAAGATGTTACGTTTGAGGCTACGCACAGACGGATGTATGTAATGTAACATTTTTCCGACTTTTTTTTTTTCATAAATTATTTCTCGGTACCGAGGGACCAAGGGACCCCCGGGCCGCAGACCGCTGCTCTATACCACATTCTCAACGCTATGAATTTGCATGTCAAACTTCCCCAAGTTCAACTCTAGTGCTCGCCAAAATGATGCTGTCTTAAATGTTGGCGGGACCGCATCCATGGACCATGTGAAGTGAAATCCACAAAAAAACTGGGAGTTGGCTATCCAAATGAGTCAGTAAATACACAATATGTTCAGGCTGTTCAATAAGAAATTCAGTCGATATCTATAGCCTTCATACAGCTCTCAGCATGGCGACAGCTAAGCGGCTTGCAGCTAACGGTGCTAACAGTACAAATAACTGCATCCATACTGACCGAGATAACCGTGTTTACCAGAGAGGGGGAACAAGAGGGTGACCGCTTCCCTTTGACGACGAAGAGCCGACAGGGCACACTCACATGTACTGATGTGCCCAAGCTTAGCATTGAGCTGTAAGCACCACCGTCCTCACAGCCACACAGAGCTGCTAGCATGACGGTAGTCTTTTTAATGTGTTGAAGCACATCTTGAAAAGCAGCCATTTCTTATCATGTTTGCCTCTTGGAGTGACACATCGCAAATACATTGAGCTCGCCAGGGGATTGCTATGGGAATCAGGTGACATCATGTGACATGAGGTGGCATGGCTGGTCTCCATGTCCCCTGGCACTTCTTGCAATCATAGATCGAGGGATGGATAGACAGACAGACATAGAAGATATATATCAGCTTTGTACACTAATATTCACTTATATTAAAAGAAAGTCAGCCAGAAGCCAAGGCTTAGGACGGTAACAATGGTTTTCAGGCAGCTCCTACAGCTGGCTGGCCTTTACCTCCTTCCTGACAAAGGGAGAGGAAGGCTAATTTTACCCTGTCTGCTGTCTGCAGTGGAGCCACTGAGCCACAACACTGGCAGGCTGCAGACACCACCACACAGCATGCCATCTCCCTCTCTCTCTCGCTCTCTCCGTCTCCCTTTATAAGCCGGTCAACTCCAGCACCACAACCATCATTAAAGTGTTCTGGCTGATCACACCTTTAATTGGACCATACAAGCGGCCCAGGCAAAATGGCGCCTTGTTAGCTCAGCTGCAGAGCAGAGTGAGCGAACAAACAAACAAGCACATAAATGAGGGTATAAACAAACCCCATGGAAGCTTCACTTCGGCATGTGGAACCTGGTGAGAAGCAAAGCCGGGGCTGACCTGCAAACACAGGGACTTTTAAGGAGACAAGTCGCCTCATATTGTAGAAGGATCATCGGCTCTCCTATCTGCAGCATTTACTTTTACTGATTTCTTTCTGTGGTTTTGTGGAAGTAGTATATTTCACCAACTAACAAGTAGGAGAACTCTGACAAAATGTAACGCCGTTCAATTTGGTAGCCATGGAGAGTATCCAAGCATTGATTAGTGGCATGGCTAGCCCCTGTGGGACTTCTAATGGTGGCACTAATGTTGTGCTTTACCCATTGAATTGTATTGGATATTTCTTATTTAAAGCATTTAGTGGTGTGGAAATACCATTATATATTTTTCCATCTGAACATAATATTCACACACCTTTCTTAATAGCTGGCACAAAGCTTCCACAAAATATTCCACAAATATCCTCCTCCTCTCTTTTAAGCCAATGGGGTTGCAGATAATGTAATGGAGCAGAGTCATCACGGAATGCAGCTCCAGTAATTCACTCACCATTCACTAGTTTTAACCAGTTATAACACCCACACATTACTGGTTATAGCTGGGGGTTATTTTTCCTCTGACAGGAACTTGGTGTCTTGCTCAAGGGCTGACTGTAATCATCCTTTAAGCACACTTTTGGTGTTTTGCTCTCTGTGTTGCACACTAAACAGGACACCTTATTGAGGACAAAGTGAGAGCAGAGTGGAGCATCCCTCCCTCCCTCTAATTCTCTGACCTTCTCAAAATGGGTAGAGCGAGCAAGCAGAGGGAGGAGTGGAGCGAGGGAAAGGCCATTTATCTAGCTAATCTCCCCCTCTACCACCAACACCACCACCACCTAAGTGGGGCGGTGAAGCTGAAGGTGAGACTGGCTCAAGCCTGCCGCCAACCCCACAGCTTCAAAATCCAACCTGTCGCGCCTTGGCCTTCTCCACCCGGTGCACACCTTGAATTCACGCTCATACAAGCATGCAGTAACATTAACACAAGAGCAGATTAATCCTCCGATTTAAGCACGTACCACACACACGCCACACGCACACACACACACACACACACACACACACACACACACACACACACACACACACACACACACACACGCCACACACACACACACACACGCACACGCACACTATAACATCCATCACAGCCACCCTGGGCTCTGCTGATCCTCCTACCGCAGCCAAATTGTGTGTGTGTGTGTGTGTGTGTGTGTGTGTGTGTGTGTGTGTGTGTGTGTGTGTGTGTGTGTGTGTGTGTGCTGCATAGAGCAGACATGCCTGGCCGATCACACTGCGCCGGGGCCTCCCAGACAAACTGTCATCACCAATTAGCACATACACTAACAACTGACAGCCCATAATGTAGACGCAGTATCGTGGCAGAGCAGACTCTGCCGGATCGGCTTGTTATTAACCTACAGAGAATCCACCGCACGTTAACAGTGGTAACGTAGTACATTTCAAGTACTGACCTTACTGTGCATGCACTTCATACCAATATTTATTCCTATTTGTTTTTTTTATATGGGAGGTAGGTTTACCACATTTCAAAATATGGGTTCATCAAATGAATGTGATATCAGCCTAAAGGTTCAACCCAGTTTACATTGTATGTAAAGTAGTTATAATGTCCCCAACCTTTTTTGCACCACGCAACTCACCATTACGCTGAATTATCAACACATATTACGCAGAGCGGGCACGTGAGACTCACCTGTAGTTCTACACTCTTCTTCTGTCTCCTCATTGGGCCTTTCCCCTTTCCAAAGAAGCTCTCAGGAGACGTACACATTTTTGCCAGCTTGTTCATTTTTGGGGTAACGAATCACGTGACCGAGACGAGCGTCTTGACATGTGTCAAGAGGCACAGACGGCTGTATCCGGTCATTTTTCAAAATAAAACATATTTCAGACCGTGATAATCAATCAAATACTTTTTTCATTCCCTCTTTCTGCGCGGCTCGGTACCAAAGGACCCGGTGGTTGGGGACCGCTGCTCTACGCCATTCAGCTGCAGCATCAAATTGCTGCTTGTATGTGACCCATTTTTTAAAATAATAATCCAATATAATATTATCAAATCCTTTACAGAAAACCTCAAATGTTGATTGTGGGACTTTTACTTGTAATGGAGTATCTTCAAATTGCTGTCTTGCTACTTTTTAGCCACGTTAGCAGAGATCTATAGCTGACACCACTTCCCCCTTTGCTCCCAACGGACAAGTCATAATAAGCTTTCTCAAGGGTCTTTATCACTTGAACGTAGACATATGTTGGTATGTTGCTTCCCACAACCATCATCAAAACACAAATCAGAGAAATATGTTAAGAAGCAATGCTGTTCACGCCAAGCAGCACTGATCTGTTCCAGAAGCCTACGCTTGAGCGACATACTACTGCACGCCATATCGTTTCATTTTCACCATACCATAAATAGAGCGTTACCATCATGCCTTGACAGCGCCGCTGACATCCAGGGGTGCTACAGAACAAGGTGAAAGAGGAGCAAATAAGCTGTAAGAATAATCGGCGTAACACATCAACCTCCGCCTGCCATCAGCTGCAGCGCTCTCCAGATCCATGGCTATCAAACTGTGCAGCTTGCTTAATTAGCAAACAGTTAAGTGTTACACTCCGCCTTGAGTGTAACACTTAATTCAAAATTAATTCAAAATCACATCAATTCAAAATCACATCTTTTCCATTTTGATGCTTGGACTTGGTCCAGACGCACCGACATGGAAAATAATAACAATACTGGACTCGAATGTGGAACTCTCACACGGATGAGTGTGTGGGGGGGACTTGCAATGCAGTGTGTGTGTGTGTGTGTGTGTGTGTGTGTGTGTGTGTGTGTGTGTGTGTGTGTGTGTGTGATGGGGGCTGTTAGGGGGCTTTAGGCCATTGATGCTGGATAAGACTCCATCCGCAATGCAATGTATTAATAGCTTTGCCCTGGTTTGGTTGCTGGCACCCTCTAAAAATCACACACACACACACACACACACACACACACACACACACACACACACACACACACACACACACACACACACACACACACACACACACACACACACACATCGCATAACCCTGATCCAGCTGCCACCATGCAGCCTTTCTGTGTGGTTTGGCTGCCCTTCAAGAAGTGTGTGTGAAGCTGTCTCTATCTGACCCTCTGCTGGTGTGTGTGTGTGTGTGTGTGTGTGTGTGTGTGTGTGTGTGTGTGTGTGTGTGTGTGTGTGTGTGTGTGTGTGTGTGTGTGTGTGTGTGTGTGTGTGTGTGTGTATGGGAGTGTGTGTCCGCGAGGGTCCATGTGTACACTTTAATACCCTGTTTGGCTCTCTCTGCAAACAGATGGCAAAAAAATTGGTTAACTGCTGTAAATTACGAGTATACGCATGTTTACACCTGTGTTTCTGCAGCAATGGGATCGTAAGCACACACACACACACACACACACACACACACACACACACACACACACACACACACACACACACACACACACACACACACACACACACACACACACACGGGTACGCCTCCACAAAACATACCTCATTTCTGTGGCAAACAAATTCAGACTTTTATTGGATTTTTTTCTTCCTCACTCAAACTTTTCCATCTCTCTTTGGGAGGGGATTTGAAATCCTCCAAAATCTCCTTTAATCCCTGGCAGGTTTTCCATTTCCTTGTCTGTCACAGCCATATTGTCCTAATCTTAAAGTCTCTCACTGGATTGCAGGAGTCCCCGTTTCACATGCTGAAGGGTCAGTAAACCACAGAAAGGCATGGTTTGAGAGCGTGAGACGAGGAGTCAGATGGTATGAGATCACTTCAGAGTGTTCTGAGAGGCTGCCACAGTGAAGAGTGCAGGCCGGACCAAGTCATAATCCCAACCTCACAGAATGTTTGACTGCAGCTGAACGTCAGAAAGACATGGCAGAGGTTTGGATGGTTGGGCAGATTTAGCACTTGATTTATTGTAATCTGACCATTAAAAAAAAAAAATGAACGTCACATCTATCTATCTATCTATCTATCTATCTATCTATCTATCTATCTATCTATCTATCTATCTATCTATCTATCTATCTATCTATCTATATATCTATATATCTATATATCTATCTATATATATATATATATATTAGTGCTGTCATATTAGCGCGTTATTAACGGCGTTAACGCAAACCAATTTTAACGCCGTCAATTTTATTAACGGCGTTAACGCATTTTAATTTTTAATTTTTATTTCCGCGAGCACCACGCCGGATGTAGCTCAACCGGAAGCAAAACAATAGGCACGCCGTTTGGGCTTGGAAGCTAGGCTAACGTTACGGTTTGAAATGAATGAATGGTGAGCGCGATACGGCAAAATGAATGATATTCAGTGAACTGAGAACAGGTGCGCGTGCCAGAAGGGAGCGCGAGTGAACACATTGAACACAGCAGGAGAGAACGCAACGTTAGCCAGCTAGCTAAAGCTCCGGTGGAACATTATTAGCTAACGCTACCGTTTTTGAGGAGGTAGATTTTGAGGTGAGGGGACTGACAAGGCAGAAGGTAAAGTGGTCCACCGTTCTATCAATAAGCAGACCTGCCAACCTGTACGCAATTTGCGTAGCGGATACGCATTTTGACGTCAAAGTACGCTAGTAAAAGTTAGTCTAAAAATAATTTTAGACTAATTGACGAGCACACATTATATGCAATGCAATATAATGTATGACGAGTATTTAATGTCGTCGTCAATTCCCCACCCCCTCGTCGGTACGTTAAAAATATCAAGGTTGGCAGGTCTGAATAAGGCTAAACTAGAAGTTAACACTAATACAAACATTATTTTTCCAGAATGAGTGTGTTAGGGGAGAAGGATGCAGCCATTGTTAAACAGCTGGATTGAAATGCAGCTGGAACTGGTCGTGGCTAAAACTGGAAGGCAAGGTCTCAATAAAAGGGCAAGAGGTGTCCTTTCATCTAGGAGATGTATTCTCCAAAATCAACAGGCAGGGATTCACCAGATGCATTCTCTGCATCAAAGATATAAATGATGCTAACAAAGGCAGCCATGCTCTCCCTTACCACATTGTGCCTCATATACTGTAAATGTTAGACCCAGTGACAGGCTGGCATGAAATGGCTTGCATAATACTTAGTAAGGAGGCCATAATCATGTTTGACTCATGGCTGAAGTTAAGTTTCTCCAGCTCTCCCCAGGTTGGCAAAAAAAGCTTCTCAAAATGCATCAGATTGATGCTTTAAAATATGGAATATTTAAATGTTTCTTACGGGGGAGCATGCCCCCGGACCCTCCTAGAGGGGTAATATCCTTCTCACCTTTTTCACCCCTGACCCGTTTTCATGCCTGGTGCACTTTATAATTTTATTTTGTAAACCCTTGTTTACCTGAAATGTGCAGTAATTTTATTTTGTACCGCCCTGGCAGTTGTTTTTCAATAAAATAAAGCAAGCCAATCCATTTTTCATGTTGATAAGAGCATTAAAATGCAACAAAAAAAAAAATGCGATTAATCGCGAGTTAACTATGACATAAATGTGATTAATCGCGATTAAATATTTTAATCGTTTGACAGCACTAATATATCTATCTATCTATCTATCTATCTATCTATCTATCTATCTATCTATCTATCTATCTATCTATCTATCTATCTATCTATCTATCTATCTATCGTTCCATCTATATTTCTATCTATCTATCTATCTATCTATCTATCTATCTATCTATCTATCTATCTATCTATCTATCTATCTATCTATCTATCTATCTATCTATCTATCTATCTATCTATCTATCTATCGTTCCATCTATATTTCTATCTATCTATCTATCTATCTATCTATCTATCTATCTATCTATCTATCTATCTATCTATCTATCTATCTATCTATCGTTCCATCTATATTTCTATATTTCTATCTTTCTATCTATCTATCTTTCTATCTTTCTATCTATCTATCTTTCTATCTATCTATCTATCTATCTATCTATCTATCTATCTATCTATCTATCTATCTATCGTTCCATCTTTCTATCTATATCTATCCAGCCCTCTCTAATCTCTCCCCTCATGCAACCTTCTGCAGCCTCAGACTCCTTCTTCCTATCTATAAATACTGTAGATATTACACACACACGCACGCACGCACGCACGCACGCACGCACACACACACGCACATTTTCCTGGTGAGCGCTCTCTGACCCCAGTCAGGATTAAGTGTGTGTGTGTGTGTGTGTGTGTGTGTTGTGTGTGTGTGTGTGTGTGTGTGTGTGTGTGTGTGTGTGTGTGTGTGTGTGACTGACTGACTCGTCTGTCCCTGCAGCCGTCTGGCACCTCTGCCAATGACATGACCACTACTGTTGCCAAGATACTGGCTCCTGAGTGTGTGTGTGTGTGTGTGCAAATATGCTTTCCGTTTTTCCCACAATACATACATACATACATACATACATACATACATACATATAGTGCTGCCTTAACACTGCTGAGGGTATCGTTTAGAAGTCCATGGTGAGTGATATGGTGAGTCAGGGTTTGTGGGGGAGGACCATTTAGTCCAATGGTCCTTCCCCAGAAAAAAAAGGATATTTTAAAAACAAATGTCCTGCAATTTCAACACTCCTTGCCTTGTGCATTTATGCTGTTCGGACTGCTAATCCAGGAAATACATAATTCACACAAGTCAAAAGAGATGCAAAAAGCTCCCTGACCTGTGGGGGAGCAGTTCGCCGTGCACAGAGACATTTAGCTCACTGCATGCATAATATCATATGACTGTACTGGAAATATTACAGGAGTTTATTTCACTAAAGTGGATTATGGAATTTACTGAAAACAAAACAGTTTTAACTCCCAACGAAATGTTACATACCAAAATCAATTCAATAGTGAGTACTTACCAGGCTATTATAAGACTTTGTGAAAGATGATACTGACTTGCATTATGGGTCCAGTGTCTTTTGTTGTTTGACCCGTACTACAGCTGCTTTCATTTTGGTAATCGTCTTTGAATATCTTTCTCTAAGGGTCAGGGTACGAGTTAAGGGTGAGGTTAAACCTTCAACAGCCCTTGGGTCAGTATCTGCCTGTGTCTGAACACACTCCACATCATCATAAGATGAGGCAGAGCAGCTGCTGGCTTTTCATAACTGTGGTTACCACACAGTCTCATGTCTTTAATTATAAAGATAATTCCTCAGTCAGGATTTGAACCACTGATCTTCTGATTGTAAGATGTGCATGGTAACCATTGAGCCACAGACACAATTGATCACATCTTTGACTTTACTAAACATATTGCCTAACTGCGAGGGCGTCTGCAGAGGAGGACCCAGGCAGGTAAACAGTGGGCTGATGTCTGAATTGTTGGTCTTTATGTTTCTAGTTTATTGAAGAAAGACCTTAAAACAGGGTTTATCATCCAAAAACCTTCACCAATGATTTAAACAGAGAGTAATATTGTCATTATGTATGCGTTATTATACTGTGATTTTACTGGTCCGGCCCACTTGAGGTCAAAATGGGCAGCATGTCGCCCCTTAACTAAAATGAGTTTGACACCCCTGCAGTATATGTATCAATAGCTGATTATTTTTGAGGTAAACAAATAAAACATGGAATGCTGCTGGAGAAAATGGTGTTAGTTTAACCCCTCATTTAGCATTTATAAGCAGTATAAACATTTAATTCACGGTTTAACGTAGTTACACGTTGCTATAATAGGGTGACCAGACGTCCTCTTTTTCCCGGACATGTCCTCTTTTCGAGACCTAAAAAAAGCAGGGATTCCAAAAACGTCCTGGATTTTGCTACGTCCGGGAAAATAGTTATTACCCCCTTACAAGTTTTGGAAATGGTATCTCCCTCACGTTCCACCTTCTTGCGCAAGCTCTGACTGTAGAGAGAACTGTCATTGGTCGACCGATCTCAACGTAAATGTAAGTTCACGGCATGCTACACACTACTGCTAAACTATCACTTGTTTATTCAAAGTTTATTAATTATCCAATTGCATCAACTTCGACACTGTCCTTGGGTCCTCAACGGTTGTAGAGATAGATGTACACACTCCCATACAGAGATTACGTCATTCATAGTGAGATTGGGTGGTAACCTCATGCCCATGAAGGAGCACTGCGAAAAAAGGCAAAAATATGACTTTCGATGAAATATCCCCCCTGGAGTTGCATCTTCACATGAGCTAGAAGTGACCTGCAGCAGAGCTTCCTGTGCAGCTCAGCGAGCAGGAAGCAGGTTGTATCCCACTTGGAAACCTAATTGGTTGAGGGTAAAAGGGAGGAGCACCAAGAGACAGTTGACAGGATTGACAGTGTATGCAGAAGTAAAAACAAGACAAGTAGCGAGTCTCCCGAACTTAACTTTTGTATGTAGACACACACACACACACACACACACACACACACTACCTACCCACAGGCAACACAAAAAGTCAAAAATGAACTTATACAGTACAAACACCGAGAGAATACTGCTACCACCCACTTGTATGAACACATACACAACTTATTTTACAAATGACTACAGTGCTGGAGGTGGCATCCCACACAAACACATTTGATTTAAATGCATACAGTCAAACCTTCATCTCCCACCACACATATCGCATTTGCAACCCTACATCACACGTCCATAACTTTGACAACATCATATCTTGGAGGAACATGTGAATGCATTCACCCTGATGTGTGCAGAGGCGAGTCCCCGATGTTCAAACTGAAAAACCAATGCTAACACTTTGTTTGTCTGCCAATTATATCTTGTAAAGCACTTTGTAACCTTTATTTTGAAAAGTGCTGTATAAATTAAGTCAAAATCCTTATTATTATTATGTCGGTGATGCCCAATACACACACGTCCATGTCATACAGGGATGGTAGTTGTTTTTCCAATCTCCACAATAATTACATACAAACATGGCCAAGGAACTATTAGCATTGAAGTTGCATATGTATATAAGAAGTGGACATGGTCACATGACGCCTCGAGTTTAGCATTTTGGCCGTCGCTATCTTGTTTTTTTTGTAAGCATAGCATACGCTAAGTTATCAGCTAATGCTAGTGCTAGTTAGCTAGCTTGGTTAGCAAGGTGCATCCGTAATTCATGTTAACTGTGACAATAACTGTGATGCTAATTTTGGCTAGCGAACAACATGCTGACTCAGAGAGCATATTTAATTTATTGCGTCCAGCTTTGGCTTTAACCAAATCTTTTTGGATGAGACAAACAGCAAAATAAATGACCAAACCGTAGATTGCAAAGTTTACAGTTAACTGACCCACTTATTATAAGACGTACATCATTGTCCCCAAGGGGGACATTTTGCTCAGGCAATAGTGCCGCACACACAACTGCTTAAATCAATACTTGACCAACAGACATTACAGTGACACAACAAAGACGAGGTAGAAAAACATGTCAAATGTTCTGAGGTAATGGTTGGTATTCAGAACGTCCTGGTTCACCTGTCATCCAAAATGAGACCCAACTGTTAACAAACCTGAATTGTCCTTTAAGACACAGATGTGTTGTGCATAGGGTCGAGTTATTTTTCATGTAGCTTCAACTATTGTGGAGACCTTGTTTGTGAGAAACGTTTTGATTCATAGCGGAATGAAATGATTTGGAGAAGATTTGTGTGAGGAGTTTTGTAAAAGGGGGCATTGTTTTTTTTAAAGTAACAGCTGTTCTCTCTCTTTCCTTTTGTCTGCTGAATGCGTGTAGTCTTCATGTGCTTGGGAAAACAGATGCACTCACATGTTATTCCCCTCTAGGAGGTTGGACTGAACTGAAGTCATTTCAAGGAGAGGATAGTTTTTGCATGCAGCGCAAAATCTGCTGTAAGTCAGCGTTGGGCTTCTGGGTCTCGTTGGAAAATCAATAACAAAAGTGAACAAGCAGTGAAGTGTAAATAACAACAATCTTTCCGCCGCTGTGCCATTTGCTAAGAAGCAACCAGCTGCTGAATAATGCTAACTCTGACAATGATTTATGTTCTCCTTGTGTGGGTTGGCATGTTCTCCATTCTGTGTGTGCGTGTGTGTGGGTATGTGTGTGTTTTGTACACATGTGTTGGAGGAAATGAGGTGACCTACGGTGTGTGAACGCGTTCTGACAGAATGCCTCGTCAGATGTCTGCCGAGAGTTGGCCAACGGGGTCCCCTGTCTGTCTGCTGGCCCAGCACACACACATACACACTCACACACGCACGCACGCACGCACACACACACACACACACACACACACACACACACACACACACACACACACACACACACACACACACACACACACACACACACACACACAGGAGTGTGACTCAGACAATCTTCCCTGACAGAAGCTCACATTCTCTATTTGTTTGAACATCATATGGCTTCCATTGACGGATGCCTGTGCTGGTTTCATTAACTGCTTTCCTGTGTGTCTGGTGTTTTGTGTGTGTTGTGTGTGTGTGTGTGTGTGTGTGTGTGTGTGTGTGTGTGTGTGTGTGTGCGTGTGTGTGCGTGTGCGTGCGCGTGTGTGTGTGTGCGTGCGTGTGTGTGTGCGTGTGCGTGCGTGCACGCAGCTCTATTAAGATCACAGCCTACTCTCCAATGACACTGTATTGTCAAGTAGAGGGAAAGGCATTACGAATGTTACTTGGTAGTTTACATTACACCATGTGTTTAAAATGGCGACCGTAATCTAGTAGGATATGTGTTTCCCTCAAAACGTAATTGAGAACGGTGTTTAATTGAATGGGAATGGGACTTTTAGGAAACAGGGTTTGAAATCAAGCCACTGTAGGAGTAAAGAAAAAACTACATGTCGTGCTCTTATTCATTTTTTTATTTTACTGTGCACAAAACAGCAGAACTTCCAGCTTGCAACCCCGCCCACACTATTATTTGTCCCCGCTACTTTTTCCTTCATTTTGCATTTGTCTTTGGCTGTTTGTAAGCTCATGCCAACTCCATGTGCTGCCATAGCTCTCGCCACCATCACAACCTCCTTGTGTGTTCTTGGTCTTGTGCTTGGACCAATTTTATTCATCTTATATATGCTTCCTTTTGGCAATATTATCAGAAAACACGCCATACACTTTCACTGTTATGCCGATGATACTCAACTATATTTGTCAATCAAGCCAGATGAAATCCACCAGGTCGCTAAACTTCAAGCGTGTCTTAAAGACATCAAGACCTGGATGACCTGCAACTTCCTGCTGCTGAACTCAGACAAGACTGAAGTCATTCTACTCGGCCCAGAACACCTCAGAAATCAACTATCTGACGATATGGTTTCTCTGGATGGCATCGCTCTGGCATCCACCACCACCGTAAGGAATCTCAGAGTTATTTTTGACCAGGACCTATCCTTTGGCTCCCACGTGAAACAGATCTCAAGGACTGCCTTTTTTCACTTACGGAACATCTCAAAGATCCGGCACATCCTGTCTCAAAGTGATGCAGAAACATTGATCCACGCATTTGTTACTTCAAGACTGGATTACTGTAACTCCGTATTATCAGGCTGCTCCGGAAAGTCCCTTGGGTCTCTCCAGTTGATCCAGAATGCTGCAGCTCGTGTACTAACAAGGACTCGGAAGAGAGATCACATTACTCCTGTATTAGCTGCTCTCCACTGGCTTCCTGTAAGATCGAGAATCATATTTAAAATCCTTCTCCTCACCTATAAAGCCTTAACGGGTGATGCACCATCATATCTTAAGGAGCTTATAGTGCCATATTATCCCACTAGAGCGTTACGCTCACTGAATGCAGGGTTACTTGTGGTTCCCAGAGTCTTAAAAAGTAGGTTGGGGGCTAGAGCTTTCAGTCATCGGGCTCCTCTTCTGTGGAATCAGCTTCCACTTTCAGTCCGGGGGGCAGACACAGTCACCTCATTTAAGAGTAGACTTAAGACTTTCCTCTTTGATAGCGCTTATACTTAGGGCTGTTTCAGGCTTATAGTTAGGGCTGGCTCAGGTTTGCCCTGGTCCAGCCCCTAGATATGCTGCTATAGGCCTAGACTGCTGGGGGACATCTTAGGATACACTGAGCACCTCTTCTCTTCCTCTTTCGCTCCTCCTCTCCTCTTCTCCTCTTCTTTCTCTCCTTCTGGATAAACTATTGTCTCTTCAATGCACGTTTCTAACTCTACTTTCTTTTTCCATGGATTCATGGCTGCCTGGAACCGGTCCTGCCTGCTTCCATGGCCCTGCTGATGGAACTGGCCTGGAACCGGTCCTGCCTGCTGCCATGGCCCTGCTGATGCCCCCTCCTCTCTACCTCCTTCTGCTTCATGGATCGTGGTTATCTGGATCATGGACCATGCCTACTACTCATTATATGAATAATTTCTGTCATATTCATTGAATGTGCTGTAACTACGCTATTCATTCTGGCCACATGACATCTATTGCTTCTGTCCATCCGGGGAGAGGGATCCTCCTCTGTTGCTCTCCCTCAGGTTTCTTCCCTTTTTTCCCTGTGAAAGGGTTTTACTATCTTTTTAGGGGAGTTTTTCCTGATCCGATGTGAGGTCCCGGGACAGGGATGTTATGTGTATAGATTGTAAAGCCCTCCGAGGCAAACTTGTATTTGTGATGTTGGGCTATATCAAATAAACTGAATTGAAAATAAACTGAATTGGTATTGATTTCATCTTCTTGAAGCCCCTTTCGGGAAAATCCAACGGTAGAACCGTTTGCCATAAATGGTCAATGGGTATGGGTTTTTGACTGAGCCTCCGGGTTTCATACGTGTAGAAATAGTAAAGGAGACAAACCAGCCTTTGAGCTTGAGACTTTTCATTGACCATCAACAGCAGTCCCAGCCTCACTGTGAAGCTGCGGGGTTCACACACTCTCCAACTGTGAACAAAGCCTGGTGACGTCTGGACGGAGGCTTACCACCAGCCAGCCAGGGAAAAATTGGAGTCAGTGACCAAATTGATATAAATCCTCCCATCAAACTCCCAGTAGGACAGAAAGTAAGAAAATATTTTATTTAATAACACGTTACTGGCGGACACTGATGGTTGCAAGCGGGGATCATTTTGAAAGCACATTATGAGTTACGGTTTCGGAAAATCAGTCACTGAAGGCGAAATGTGACTGTGGTAATTTCTTGCAATTATCTCCAGCTGTGAAATCCCAGATTTTCCTTGAACAGTTCTCAATGTAGTCTCTGCTCACAACTGCATCTTAAATAGAGGATAGAAATGCTCACAGACGAAGGATTGCCTGTGATACGTACGTCTCTGAGTCGGATGTCTACACCACCGTGAAATAAATGGCAACAAAAGCGGCAGAAATAAACATTTTACATGTTGTTTTATGTCGGTTAAAACATGGAAAATCACTGTTATGGTCCTTTAATGCTGGGTTAACGAGCTCATAAACGGACCCCACAATGCTCAGCTCAACACACAAAGCGGTTCTTCCCCCAATGTTTACACAGAGCATGCCCACCAAAGCAAGAAAAGCCAACACCTATGGTTATATCAAATAAAGTCCTTTACAGTCTCAGGTGAACCACAGTCTGTTGGAAGGTTCCCTGTGCAGCATCCCCTGATCTGTCCTCTAAGAAAGCCCTGCTGCTGATTCTGTCCGACGTCACACAGAGACCTTCTGTTTCTAGACCTCCACTGCAGCTGCACAGAGGAAAACTTGCCCTTCACTTTCTCCAAACTCTGCAGTGGAAAACACAGCAGCGTCCCACCTCCTCCTGCCAGCCGTCTGTCTCAGCTCGCACTCAACAGTAAAGGATGGGGGCTCCTCCACTCATAAATACTTGAACACAGGCAGTGGATCCAGGATCTGACTTCACTCGCTTCAGGAGAGTCCATCCTCCACACCCTTGTGTACCTCTTGCTGCTTTGTGTTTATAATGCCTGCGTTCGTGACGGCAATTTCTCCACAGACGGGGAAAGTGATGGTTGTAATTATCCCCAGTTTTGCCGCCATCACTGTATTCAATTTTCTGTGCAAAAGTGTAAGTAGATGCCTGATGGCTACAGTGTACATCTACCTAGATCGCTCGGCCCCCCTGCGAGAGCGACAGAGCGACAGAGAGAGAGAGAGAGAGAGGGAGAGAGGGAGAGAGGGAGGAGGGGAAGAGATGTCGGAGGTCTGCGGGAGATGAGGAGGACGAAGGGAGGAGTGAGGGAGGAAACACAAGCGAGGAGGAGAGCGGCTATGATTGCAAGCCAGCATGTAACTGGTAATTACAATGGTGTGTTCCCTCACTCGCTCTCTCCGTCTTTCTCTTACTCTCCCGGCCATTCACACCTTCCTGTCTTACATGTGCTCAAGGTTAATGGGAAGTTGGGGGCGGTTGGCTAAATAAAGACACACAAACACATGCCCTCTGACTTTCTGTGTTCAGACTGGACTGTGTTGCACCTTTTGTGTTTTGGGCTCCTCTGTTTGTTTTTTTCTCATTTCATGTTTTTCATCCAGGTTTAGCGTTTCCTGCTTTTATTTTGAAGTTGACTCCTCGTGGGTCTTGTCTTGTTAAAGCCCTGGATGTTTTTTTATTAGCCCCGAATATTAATTCAAAAATACGTCATTCACCCAAAACAGTGTCGTCAGGCAGCAGGCGCCAGTGTGCGCCAGTGTGCGCCCCCCTATTATACAAGTCGTCATTTAAGTTTCTCTTTCCTATAGAACCGGTCTACACCTTGTTCTGTTATTAAACAAACTAAACGGACGTATTTTATTGATCTTATCCACACACAGCTTGTCATTTCGGTCTCTACATGGTGGCGTTAACACTTCTCCTTTGCTCTGCGTTGCGCACAGCGGAGTTCTGCCCTGATGCGCACAGACAGGTGAGCGCTGAGCACACAGCAGCCGACAGAGAGCGTCGAAAAATATGTCGCGTGAAAAGCAGACCGCTATATCTGCGTTTTAAACGCTCCCAGGGTGAAGATGGCAACAGCAGCCCTCATGTGAGGAACAACCGGAGTTCTCCTCCAACCCTGTCTCCTAAAAATTACGTTCCCCCAGAACTAATACGCATTCCCAATTACGTTTGATCAGAAACGTATCTCCTCCCTGATTATGTTTGTGTTTGACGTATTACACATACGTTGATTATACACGTTGATTAAACACGTATACGTTGATTATACACGTATTTTTGTTTGATTGTTTTTATGTTTGTGTTTGACGTATTACAAATACGTTTATAATCGTGTGTTTGTGTTATTGTTTTCTTGCTTTATTTAAGCATTTATTTAAGCATATTTACATTTTTAAACTCTGCGCAGAAAAAAGAAAGGAGGGGCGGGGTGAGGCCAGTGACGGCCGGCCGCGCCGGGCGCCGGCCGCACCGGGAGCCCGAGAGTCGGCCGCACCGGGAGCCGAAGACCGTTTGCCCGCCGTTGTTGGGCCGGTAACGGGCCGGTCTTCAGACCGCTTTCACCGGGGCTCGGTCTTCAGACCGCTTGGCCGCCGCCGTTAGGCCGGCGGTAACAGCCTCCTTCGCGCCGGCTCCGGTCTTCTCTGAGTCGGGTTGTTTGTGAATGCAGCCCAAAGTCACGGGACCCAACATCCGGTTTTCAAAATACTAACTGATATGAATGTGTTCAGAACATTTCTGACCACATCCACACATCTTAACTGTACTGGTCTTACATAAACGTTGTAATGTGTCAAACACAACGGACTGTTACAGTTAAGATGTGTGGATGTGGTCAGAAATGTTCTGAACACATTCATATCAGTTAGTATTTTGAAAACCGGATGTTGGGTCCCGTGACTCCTTCCGCCCGTTTGAATATTTTTCACGTCAGAATCTGCACTTGATGTGACCACAGAGATCCGAGTGTCTGCTGATGATCGCAGTGGTTTACTGCACTAGATGGAGTTTATCACACACTTTGGGCTGCACTCACAAACAACCCGACTCAGAGAAGACCGGAGCCGGCGCGAAGGAGGCTGTTACCGCCGGCCTAACGGCGGCGGCCAAGCGGTCTGAAGACCGAGCCCCGGTGCAAGCGGTCTGAAGACCGGCCCGTTACCGGCCTAACAACGGCGGGCAAACGGTCTTCGGCTCCCGGTGCGGCCGACTCTCGGGCTCCCGGTGCGGCCGGCGCCCGGCGCGGCCGGCCGTCACTGGCCTCACCCCGCCCCTCCTTTCTTTTTTCTCCGCAGAGTTTAAAAATGTAAATATGCTTAAATAAATGCTTAAATAAAGCAAGAAAACAATAACACAAACACACAATTATAAACGTATTTGTAATACGTCAAACACAAACATAAAAACAATCAAACAAAAATACGTGTATAATCAACATACGTGTTTAATCAACGTATACGTGTATAATCAACTTATGTGTAATACGTCAAACACAAACATAATCAGGGAGGAGATACGTTTCTGATCAAACGTAATTGGGAATGCGTGTTAGTTCTGGGGGAACGTAATTTTTAGGAGACAGGGTTGTCTCCTCTCACCGCAGCAGCTCTCTGAACCCGGAGCAGCTCTCCTGTTCAGGTGAAACAGACAAAGTGCTCGTGTCTTCTACCAACAATGAGCTGCTGGCTTCACATATTACAGAAGTACAAAGTACACGGATATAAAACTCAGTCATTAATAAATACATGGAGAAAAGCCTGTACTTTCGGGTAAATGGTTACGCCGTTAACAGGTTACACTTGCACATGCGCGACTCGCTTATTTTTTGTCTCTTTGCCAGAAGTCTCCGTGACGTCCTTTCTGCTGCTGCCTCAAAACAGAAAACAGATCTCAACGTTGAACATGAATTGTATCAAATCTACAACCCCGTTTATGAAAGATGTGTAGAGGAAAGCAGCTCACTGCTCCACTAATACTGATGCAACCTGATGCTCACACATCTGCACTCATTCTGTTTTGTTTGGCAAAAAAAATAAAAAATAGCTTATTGTTTTCCACAATGAGCTATTTAGTAGTAACTAAATATTAGTATTTTTTTTTTTGCACAGATATAACTTTATGTTCATTGTTCTAAGTGTTTGCAATTAAAACATTTAAAAAATTGTCTGATGGAGCAATCTGATTTACTTGAAACTTTAAGTGATTGTAATTTTCTTTATTCTGTTTATAAAAGCACAGATGGAATCACAAAATGTTATTTACAGAAAAAGTTTGAGAACCACTACTTTAAGTGTTTGTGTTGGTGGAGCACTATTAGCATTATTAGCATCTTATGTCTAAATAGTATGTTAAAGAGTATGTTATGTTAAATAATGTTAAAGAATATGTAAAGAATAAATACATATGAGTATGTAAAGAGCATTAAATGTACAATGTAAACACTGTACATGACAAGATGCATGGTTCATTAAACATCTCAATGTTTACTGTTGCTGAATGGTTGCTGTTGGTATGTTCAACATGATGAATGGGGCATTTTTGTGCCTGGGCTATTGAGGGAAGTTTGTGAAAATTGCTAGCCTATTTGGTATTAACTGGTAACCATGAAATAATTCAATTCAGTCCAGAAGAGCAGGTACCTGTAGGGTATGTTGAGAGTGTTTCTATGTCTAAAGATTTCGCCGCTTCACTCTTCTGGGCTAAGCCCTCCAGATGTGTCAAAATCCTAGAGACGCCCCTGGTCTACGTTACAGATCACTGCCTCCCTGTCTTGAAAAGTACTGACTGTGTGACAGCGTTGGTATTGGTCAGTGTGGCAGTTTATATATGATATCAACATGAGAAGCATTTTTTATTATTAGCCAAAGATTACAGAGGTATAGTTTTAGAACCCAGGTTATTGCAGTTGGCCTTAACAACAATTACACTTAAATTGCTGTTTAAAGCTAACCTTCTATTAACGATGGATCAATTTACGACATGTAATGTCACATTAACCAACAGCGATTTTTTTCTTTCAGGAGTTGGCGGAGACCGAAACAAAGCTAAAAGAGTGAATATCACGCAGGTGGCCAAGAGCTCAACTTCAAATGAATGCTGTGTCCAAAATAAATGGCTAAAGAAATCAGGTAATGCAGTTTTACTGTGCTAAACATTTCACCATCCCTGCAGCTTAAACTGCATAGAAGGTAGTCTGTGGAGTCGCTTGCATTTGTTGGAGTATTGCTACATTTCAACTATCAATCAGCCAACACGTCCTCAAACCTAAATGGCGAATAGGTCGTTGGCACCCAAAACAGCATATATGTTTGGATTTAAATGAGTGCGTTTGTTACAGAGAGCGTGGCATGATTACATTACAACGCAGTTAGGTGTGTGGCTTGAAATATTGTGTAGACATTTGGTTTCACACAGGAAACAAACGGCGACCTCCTGGGTGTACTTCCTGTGATTGTTTGACCCATCCATCAACTCCCGACGTGCTGCCACGGGCCTTGTTGCTCTTCATGACACTACGCGTAACATTCACCTTCGCTCCCGTCAGAATTACTACGGTCACTAGAGATCGGCGTCTAACAACGAGCTAACAACCTCTACGGCTTGCAATCACCACAATGGCTGAAACATCGCCTGCAGGGATTTTGTATCGCATCATGGATGCATGTGCTTCCTCATTCATACAAAACAGAGACCCACTTATAAACACATGCAAATTACATAGAGGAAGCAGAGAAAGTCTGGAAGTACTAGAAATGTTCTAACTCTAAAACTCATTTGAAGTCATGTTTCTGTCCACCTGATAAAGTTAAGTCCAACAGTTACCCGACTTTTATCTCTTATGGGAGAAGATCTCTGTAGAGACGCGAGGCGATTATCTGCTGCTTTGCTATTTGCGAGCAACTCCTGTCGCATTAAATATTATCATTTGATTCATTGTCAATATAGAAAATACTGACATGGGGAGTTTTTTTGATGAATTGATTTATTTTGTCTGTGTGTGTTTTTGTAGCGCCGACCCATATTTGATTATAGTGCTTTGCTGGAGCCTGTCAAAGATATCAGGTAATGTTTGAGAGGTGAGTATACGGCAATGTGTGTGTGTGTGTGTGTGTGTGTGTGTGTGTGTGTGTGTGTGTGTGTGTGTGTGTGTGTGTGGTCCCTCCAGCCATGATATTCATTATTTATATGAGTGGTTAAAGTAGGCCAGCCTGGCCTTCAAAGCTGCCTCACTAAGAAGCCATGATATCTTCTTGTGTCTCTCCTTTCCATCACTCCTTTTCCTTTCTCAAGCTCTCACCCCATTCCATCGCTTCACACCAGTCTGTTTTCTTGTCTCCATCTCTCATTTTCTCAGTCTCCTCTCTCCTGCTGTCTTGCGTCATTTTTTTTGCTTTCTTCTCTCATCTTTCTTTTCTCTCTCCCACTGTCTTGCTCATTGCCGTATCTCCCTGCTTTGCTTGATTCATCTCCCTCTCTGCATTGCTCTCTCTGTCACGCACACACCAGCACACGGGTCTGCTCTACATGAGTGTGTCCTCTCCTCCCTCCTTCTCTCCACCCACTCATTCACCCCAATCTTTATCTCTCCCCTGCCCCTCACTCATTTTTATTACTGTCACAGGAGCCTTTCTCTCACTCTCTCGCTGCCTCCTTCTCTCTCTCTCTCTCTCTCTCTCTCTCTCTCTCTCTCTCTCTCTCTCTCTCTCTCTCTCTCTCTCTCTCTCTCTCTCTCTGTCTCTGTGTTTATGAGCAGAGCTATATTGAGAGCGTCTGGCTGGCAGACACAGAGGAGAAGAGGGGGCGAGAGTGCATGATGAGGCTAGAGGAGAGAGGGAGGCAATCTGCGGCAATAAACAGAGACCCAAATAGGACAAATGGGCAAATAGCGGGGTTCTCAGACTTGCAAGAATTCTTACAAAACTGGTGACGAATCACAGAAAATACCAAAGCCCCTAAGGGGACAAAAAAACAGAGAAAAAAAGGATAGGTGGGAAAGAAATACATATTTTTGCATTCTCTCAAAAGCTTTTAATTTAGAATCCCGATGACAGTTTGCAAAATAGCAATATGGGGCACTGAATTTGATGACTTTTACTATGAGACCACAAATGAGACAATAATTAGCTACCTAGACACATTCTGCAGTCTCTGCGCCTCACTCCCCGCTGCTAGGGAGTAGTGCGGGTGGCAGCCCTGGTGGTGAATGTAAATGGTAAATAGATTTGTACTTGTAGCGCTTTTCTAGTCTCTCGACCACTCAAAGCGCTACATGTCATTCACCTATTCATACACTGATGACAGGGACAAAAAAACTACTTTGGGTTCAAATAAGTATGTGTTTTACACAAAATAAGTGTGTTTGTTACGTAATTTATGCATGTGGCATTAGTTAAGTAGCCTAGTAAGGCTAAAGTAAGGTAGAATAAGTCAACATTGACTTTCACACTGGACACAAACTGGGCAAAAAGTCCTGTGTTTGTTTGACCTGCCCACCCGCCCGATATTCTCCCAACACAAACTTTGTCACTCTTTATACTTCATCACCTGACCTCCTGAACTGGAGCACATCCTGGCTTGCGTGGGTTGTATACATAGACTCTGTATATATGTCACTCATTGGTTTTTGGACTGCAATTTTTAAGGCCTGAATTTGTCATTTTGGCCATCTCCATCTTGGAAGTGACATATTAGGACTGGAGAGGAGTGACGTAGAAAGGCTGTCTACGGCTCTGGTAGCCTTAGTGCCAATCACCTTGTAGCCCCGCCCTGAAGCGTCCCCTGCTTTATGGTCTGTGTGACTCTAAATTACCATCATTTACTAAATGAACATCATGCTGTATTGAAGAAGACTTGAAACTAGAGATTGAGACATAAACTCATGTTTACAATGTTTACTGAGGGAATAAATCAAGAGAGAAGTAGAGTCATTTATATAGACTTCTATACAACCAGAGGAGTCACCCCCTGGTGGTCAGGAGAGAGAATGCAGCTTTAACACATGAAGTATAGACTTCTATACAACCAGAGGAGTCACCCTCTGATGGACATTAGAGAGAATGCAGGTTTGAATGTGCTTTCGTGTTTGCTTGCTTGTAGTTATATAGGAATCACAGTACATTACTTGACATAGGTTTAAGTATGAAAAGTGAATCAGAACATCTTGACTAGTAGCTAGACAAGTGGCTTTCTCTCTCCTGATTGAAATGAAGGAACATTCCCCCAGTTCAACGGTGAGGCTCACTGATGTGTTTGTAATCGTTTGTGGACTCTACAACACAGAAGAATACAATATGTGGGTACACAGACAGGCTTGTTAGTAGGATTAATTTGTTGTTGGTTTGGTTCTTTTCATGGGATTTGTTGATAATAGCAAAAGTATTGAATAACACAATCTCTCTCATGCAGAAAACCTTGTATCTGATGCCATTGCTCAGACGCATAAGCAGTTGAAGGAGCTCAAGACCTGGAGCCCTGAGCAATGGAAAATCATCTGATGAGTCATCCACTTTTTTCCCTCCATCCAGATGGGTTTATATTTGGAGAAGCCCCCAGCCCTTAGCATCTATTAAAGTTGAAGGTGTGTGTGTGTGTGTGTGTGTGTGTGTGTGTGTGTGTGTGTGTGTGTGTGTGTGTGTGTGTGTGTGTGTGTGTGTGTGTGTGTGTGTGTGTAATGGCAGCAGCTACAGTGAATCATTAGCTTAGAAGTTTGTTGTCTATGAATACCATAGCCACACTTTCCTACAGGCAGATGCCATGACTGGAGGCCATACAGCGCCGGCTGCATGGATGTAAATACATCTCCCTTTTGATGTATGATATGATGATATTATTGTTGAGTTCTTCTAAAGGTCTCAGGAATGGAGACAAAACATAGGAGACACCAAAAGGGTGGCAAGAACAAGGCGAGCCCAAGACTAGACGCCAAGGCTCATAACTGTGTGTCCCTGTAAATAGTTATGGTGGAATGTGCCATTCGATATGTCATGTCTCATTCATGTACAGTTGGTGTATGTGTTTGTAGACAATTAGGCAAGGTGGTTACCGGAAATCAGACACACAAGTATGCACCCGACTACCCGCAAATACTGCGAGTATGCTTATTGAGATGGAAGCACAGTCCTGTGAGACAAAGCTGGCTGTAGAGAGCTACAGCGATACCCATTGTGAAAAATGGTGAAACTGGCCTCTGAGTGGCATCCCAAAGTAAATAGATTACTCTGTTGTTTGTTCAAAGATGAAGGTTTCTTGGCTCGACAATAACAGTTGCCATTGGTAACCATTTTGAGAAATTGGCAAAAGATTCTTGGTCTTTGGTGGCAATTATTAGCAATCACGTTTTAACAAATGGAAAATAGGGACAGCAAACAGCGAAATGTTCAGCCCAAAATAAATACAAGTTTAACATTTACTGTTCCCACTGTGACGCAACATGTTGGCTCTCCCGGTCTCTGCAGCCGGATGTGAGCGGGGATCCGACTATATGAGCAGAATCAAGACAGATTGGGGGTCAAAGTGCAACTGACGGACAAGCTGATGTCACTTTAGTGATCCACAATCCAAGACGTCAATGCTCAGGGGTCCAATGGATCTGCGTCAGCACAAAAGGGTCAGCTGCATTTGGTCTATTTTATATGTTTGGAAGTGAGATCACGTTAACTGATCAGAATCCGATCAGATCAGACCAACCACTAAGACATTTATAGTCACCTGCTACTTGAAGTTATAATGATACGATGCAGTTTTACGTCAGCTTCATGGAAATAAAAAGCTTTATTACAGCAACCAAACAACAAGTCAAACATATATATATATATCTTCGACAACCAAAAGGTGATGTATGTTGCCGGTTTTTGTTGTAAGCGATGAGCCCTGTTATTAATATTAAACATATAATGACGTGAGCCTATATGAAATGAGAATGAAGCGCGCTACGGGCAGAGCTGTCTCCGGTTAAATTAATCAAGTGGGCCGCATTGGCCAAAAGGATTTGTGAAAACGTCCAAGAGCTCTTTCCTCTGGACACCGAGTCTTTTTAAGTCCAAGTAAAGGCAACAGCGACATGACACAGAGACCAGCGCGGTGCCGACTAAACTCCTTCAACTGCCTCTACAGTCAGCAGATCTACACATCTTTCACCCTGGACTGAACTGGAGGCCTTCATCCTTCAAAGAGCCAGAGCCTTTTTTTTTTCGCTCAAGAAAAGGTCCAGAATCCATCACACATGGCTCAGGCTGCAGTGTGAAAGCATACAAAAAAAACTACTACTATTGATACTTCATATATTGTTGGGTGTTGACATTTTTATGTACATGTATAAAGAATCAGCTTCGAGAGCTCCAGTTACAACAATCCTGCAGTGGCAGGAGAGGGGACGGGTCGTTGGCCAGTGTGTGTTTGAGCAGTAAGAGAACACAAAGTCCAGAGCGGTGCAGGCAACCGAGCAACCGCATGGTATCTCTGCTTTGGTGTTTGCTGAAGCGAAGGGAAGGCCCGGGTACTCGGCCATATGTGATTGAGCAACTGGTCAATAAAGAGAGAGATGATGTTGGAAACACTCCCCAAGGTCAGTTGATGGAGGAATCGCACCACCCCGCTCAGTCTCTCTGAATCTTTTCAACAATTCCTCTCTTTTTCTTTTTTTCGGAGCAATGAAAGTTTAATTCCCCAGCTTGACCCTTACTTGGGCGATAATCACTGTTTTCATCTGGACCAGTGTGGCTAGGGTTTGAGATTAAATAACAGGGGCAAATAAATCAGCTCTGTAATTAGACAAACTGTGGTGCGAAAAGGATTGGTGCGCCAGTGCGGTCTCATTTTCGGTATGTCCCAAAATGGCCTGAAATGTAGAGATTTGAGTATTCTTCTTGAAGGAGGGCTTCTTGTGCTGCCTAATGGCACACTAACTTTTGCCCACAGCATTAAAGCAATAATAACAGCGCATTAGAGGGAATGTAAATAGACGCTGCAGTATAAATTCCATAGGTTTATGTGTACAATAGTGGAGAGCCTCCGTCGAACCATTCTTTCTAATTAAAAAGTGGTGCACAAAGTGAATGAAGCTGCTTCCAAGAGTGCTGCATAGATCTGCTCTGGTCTGTATTAAAGGATACAGTAGTAGCCCATCTGGCTGCTTTATCTCTAGGATTTTGCAATTAAGAGTTTGCAGCTATTAAATTTAGTAATGACAGCTTAGATCAATTACTTTTTTTGTCATATTATAACTTTAGTTGATACATAGAGGGGTCATTTTCTGGGATATATTCCCAATATCCCAGAATTGAACAGCAACCAACATTTTTTACGTCTCACCTGAACAATAATTTATAATGCTTTTCGCTCCAGAACAGACGGTGCAACTTTGTATTAAGAAATATCCAGAAATAATGTTATAAAGTTACAATAAAACATGGCTTTGTTGAATCCCCTGAAAATTTGGTTTGAAAGTGTAAGTATTTCACCATAACATTTGATATTCACAACGAAACCCCTCCAGCGTCAGTTTTGCATGTTCAGAACAGCCTCTAGTGGCCTTAGTGATTATGACACTGGTAAAAGAGGAAGTCAGGTTATGTAGTATATAAAGTGATACAATCTGTGTAAGTGGATCGATGGGTCAAACAAACACAGGACTTTCACCCAGGAGACTGCTGGTTGTGTCCTCTGAAACCAAATCAACAGGCTGGCGTATGTGACTTAAGTTGCTGAACAAATACTTATGTTGACCCAAACCATGATCTTTTACCAAACCTACCCAAGTAGTTGTGTTGCCTAAACCTGCTGTTTGAATTCACGATGATAACCATGGTACCCCGCTCCTTGAGGGGTATCCAGTACAGTACAAAGTGCCGGCTGTTCTTCAACAGCGTTAGGAGCTTTACCTACGACAATGTCGATATCCCACAAAATCAATATGCATGAACTCCACGTAAACATGAACCAGGAAGTATAAAGAACACAGAAAACACACAAGGTGGGCCGAGGGGAGTGGTCAAACTAAACCTGGTCTTTCACCCAGGACACCGTTGTCCATGCCCCTTGTGAAACAGGAAGTCAACCTTGATTTATTTATCACCAAACTCCCATTCTTAAGTAACGCAATGTTAAGGTAAGTTATTCTAACCCAAACCACAATCTTTGCCCAAAACCTAACTGGGTAGTTGTGTTGTCTTTACCTAACTAAGTTGTTTCCTGTGAAGACAAAAGTTAATTTTGAGAAGACTGTATCCATTTAGCGACCGGAAATTGACACATGTTGCTGGACTTAGTAAGAAAACACATGAAATATTTGGAATAGCTTTTTCGTAAGATACACTACAAACCTCTGAATGAGGATACATGGAGAAGCGATGCCAGTGGGTCCTGATCAAGCTTCTGTGTATGACGGGTTGGGAGTGAGAACGTGTCGGATAAGCAACGCGGTCCGTCAGGTCTGCGGTTGTAAATGTTAGATATCTGTCAATAAACATATTTGGCTTCGTCCAGTTTGTCTGCAGCTCTTTTTTCAGAAGGTTCGTGATTGAAAATGTATCAGTGTGGTCGACCTGATGAGTTCAAGAGATAGACAAAGTGTTTGTCATTTTGGAGGAAGATGGGATAGAGATGAGGTTTTTTATTCACATCCTGGCAACTAGGAAGTAGCTCTTATTAATGCTGGATGACTTTCATGAGAGAAAGTTATAAGCCATTAATAAGGACACGCTGGTGGTTTACAATCATTCACTAATGCCTGAAAATCTTTTTACAGGCTGAATTATTAAGTAATTCATCAGAAAACGATTCATTTTGAAGTATTGAAAGTAGCTCTATCAAAGTGAACCTCAGCAGACCTCCCACTGTGCCCTACATCAGAATCCACCAAACTTTCTGAGGGACCCCCTCCGCCCCGTCCCATCATGGGAGGTTTTGATTCCCAGGACTGACAACCTTATTATGCGGCGCACTTATTATTGATATTACGCCGCAGAGGCGCGGTTGCCATGGTCACCGAGCGAGAGACATTTAATTTTCTCTCCTCCATCATCATTATCTATGGGGCCATCTGTTGTGGAAAATGAATTCAGCCTCATTTGCATGACTGATAAGCACATTCTTTATCCGTCCCACAGAAGGTCATATGCCATGGATTTGGGGACTAGAGGGGGAGAGAGCGAGGGAGAGAGTGAGTGAGAGTGAGGGGGTGAAATGATGCGTGGTCTTACCTCTGTGAGCGAGGTAAATGGGGGGCGTGTGTGTGCGCGTGTCTGTCGGAGCTCGCCTGTGTGTGACTGCATAATGCATGCACATGTGATGTTTATGTATGCCCTCTTGTTTATACCCATGCCATGGCTTTGTTCTCATGTGGATGCTTTGAATTTACATGCGCACGTGCACGTGCCCGTGTGTGTGTGTGTGTGTGTGTGTGTACCCACCATCATGACTACATGCAGTCATTTTGTGTGCCAATGCATATATATTTACACAATGGTGTGTGAAACCTCTAAAGCCAGAATTTTCTTCTTTTATTTTTACAAAGTAATTACATTTAGTCCAATGTTTACTGCATTATTTTTTGAATGATATGATCATCTTATAAGGTTATTATGGTAAACAATTGTATATTTGTCAGTTGCGGAACTGATAATATTAATAATAACATATTATAATACGGGTAGATCAAATCAAGCATTCTGATTGGTTGAGAGTGAGTCACGGGGTGTACTTTATTCAGCCATAAAGTACTGTACAGCCTGTTTACATTTAGAGCGTTCCATATCAGTGCGCACTTAAAATAACAGGTAGATTTAAATTGCGCGACCGTTAGTGTTGGATTCTCGGTCCGCTCTTTAGTCTACAGTTTCTCCTCCTGGTTTCCTCCCACTGCCACGATGAAGGAGGGGGGCTCCTTCATCCCAGCTGTTGGCCGTTGCCTTGATCACCGGCAGGTGATTAAAGGTCCACAGCGTGACCCGGCTTATTGTCGGGTTGTTACTTTGTAAGAATTGGTCACACGAGCGGTTGAGTTGCCCTCCCGACTCTGGAGCAGGAGAGGTGGATCTCCTGTGTTCGCTGGACCTGACCGGTAGCATTCGTTTGTATCTGTTTGTGGTGTCTTGTTTACTTTAAATAAAGTCCGCCCGTGGAACTGTACTGCTGCGTGTGTTGCGTTTGGGTCCGCTACACCACACACCCCTAACAGTTAGTTGCCGTTTCAAGCTTGACAGTTAAAAACATGTTTGGTGTAAACTTTGATATTGTCACGTCCGCAGTAACGACTCGCAGACGTTGGTTTCCTTAACTTGCAGGTTTATTGCTTGAGTGTTCACAGTATTGCAACGGGGCTCTTCGCTAACAGTAGCTCAAACGGAACAGCTAACAAGCTCACGTAGCATCCCCCACACTAGCATAACGAACGACAACACACACGTCACTTCCTCCCTAACCTAAAGATGAGGAATGAAAAGGGTTTGATCACAAAATCCTGATAATTTCCAGTGAGAGATAATTACGTCGGTAATTTCCCGACGCGAGGCAAGTTCTCTAAACATCATGGAGGAGAAACATGACGGAGAAAAGACGGACAGAAGCAGCGAGAGCACTTCTTTACATCGGTGGCTGAGCGTCATCCTCCACCCTGCTTTCAACCGGGCTGGTCAGTAAATCGCAGATTTACTGACCAGCTCGTCCGTTTTATAGCCCCGTATGTGCGTCCCGTGCGTCCCGGGACTATTTTCTCTGCCGCTGAAATGCGATACACAACGTTTTGCCGGCTACAACTATTTTGTGCTGAAAGGCAGCTTACTATTACATTTATAAAGTCGCAGGTACCCGTATTATAAAAGCAATAAGGTACTCGAGGCAGTACTGTGTCTACAATAATGTACAGTTCAAGGGTTTGCCGGCCCTCCGCTGCGCGTCGGGCCTAACAACTCCCTTGAACAGTACATTATTGCACGACACAGTACTGCCTCTCGTACCTTATTGCTTAAATAACATGTATAATATAAAATTCACTCCACTGTTTTGCACCGTTTTGGTCTCCACCAGCTCTTCAGCTGCTGAATGCTGAACAGCTAGTCGCTAACCGTGTCGGTCTGCTTTAAGGTGGGTTGATCAGAGTTTGTATTTTCTTACAGGGTCATAGCCAGGATTTTTGAAAGGTGACGTTGTGAGATCCTGCACTTGCGAAAGCTTTATTGATTCATTTAGTTGTTTTAAAATGTAGCCGTACAAAAATATATGAAAGCATCTCGTGAGAAATGGTGTTGCATGATTTGATGTTTCTTCACTGCCCTACATTTCACACATGAAAAATCTCAAAATTCACATGTGCAAATGTGTGTGTTTTGCAACTCCATATGAAATAGATAAAGTGTTTATTTTTGTCAGGGTAAATATAGTGTTGAGTCTAAACATACTGGAATCAACCCATAAACTAGCCACCATGTGTACATTTTCATTTATAGAATGTAACTCCCTCCACATCACTACGCCTCTGTTCTTTGTTTTCCTCTCTGAGAACAGCTGCCTGCTTCTTCTGCTGGAAACAGGCCAGATGAGAGTGGAATTGGCCTTTTCTGTCGATTTGTTAGTGTGAATGTCACAAATATTAGGAGTTGTCTTGTGTAGGGCCCAGGTTAGACATGTAGTCGCGACGGTTCAAGTTGTCACAGGGTTTGGGTCTGAGAATGGAATGGAGTCACTGCGGGTCCTCGCAAGTATAGTACTGCAAACTTACTGGTGTGTATCCCCTGAAGTCACTGTTGTGTATATCTGTGTGCGCTGCTGCTGCTGCTGCTGTGTGTGTGTGTGTGTGTGTGTGTGTGTGTGTGTGTGTGTGTGTGTGTGTGTGTGTGTGTGTGTGTGTGTGTGTGTGTGTGTGTGTGTGTGTGTGTATGTGCAGGTAAAGTGGCTCCCTCAGGGTTTGGATGTGTTCTGGTCTTTCATGTCTGGCACATTTGTCATCCCATTCCAAATACGGAAGTCTCTCTCTCTCTCTCTCTCTCTCTCTCTCTCTCTCTCTCTTTCTCACACACACACACACACACACACACACACACACACACACACACACACACACACACACACACACACACACACACACACACACACACACACACACACACACACACACACACACACACACATCATACTGTACATAAGTAGGCTGAAGCTTGTTACTCCTCCGCTCTCTTACTCCCAATACACCAGTAATGCAACCTCTCCTCCCTTCTACATCTCTCCCTGCTCCCTTAAGGTATCACTCTGTCCCCCCACCCCCACCCGCTCCACTCCCTCGGTCCCACTGAACAACAAGCCCTCACCTTCTCCCACGCTATCGTCTCCGGTCCCAAAACGCGCCGATTCTCTTTTTCCTCCTGCTTCGGCTCCCTGGCTCCAGCTCGCTTCCACTCCGCAGCATCGACACCTCTAACCTCAACAGCATCCTTCTCCCATGCTCCCTCCATCCCTCCCGCAGCTGTGGGCCTCCCTTCATTTCTTTCACCCTTTTGCCGCCTCCATCGAAACTTCACTCTCACTCCTTTCGCAAAAAAACACAAACTTTGGTTTTAAAATGTACAAATGCATTCACAGTGCACAGTGTGTGTGCACGGCTCTCGCGTCTGCTTAAGTGTATCCCTCGGAACATTGTGTGTGAGTCAGAAGATTTCCCCAAAACATGTTTGTACTGTGCAGTGGGTCTATGCACACGTTGTGCTTTGCGTTCACAAGTTTGGAGCTTGAGGAAGCGGCTCATGTCAAAACGACCTGCAAATAGTTCAGGTGCTCTAATTTCAGCTGAAGAGTTTAAGAAGGTATTCACGTTAAGTAGACTCCTCCGTAATGATACACGTTTGAGAAGATTACCTGAAGTTTTTATACATATATATGAAAATGTTTTAATTTGAAAAATGATTTGCAACTTCACAAGCAGGATTTGTGTCCAGGTGAATTGTGTAAATTGTGTTTACAGCTGACATTTGAATGGATAATAATGGTTAAAAAATGTTTAGGGGGACAGGGGGCATTTAGGGGGAGATAGCAGGTCAGCAGTGTATGTTGCATTAAAGTGGGAAACATCATCTGAAAGCTGGGAACCTGAACATTTATTTGAAATACAGCCCAGTGGGGTGTGTCCAGTGTGTTGGGTTGATACAATTTGCTACACAGAGATTTGGTGCTGAATTTAAATGAAAAAAATGTTTACCACTCCTGAATTTATTAAATGATCAGAAATCCCTCCAAAATACCACTTGAAGACACTGAGACCTTGAGGAACGCCATAGAAAAAGTCATGTTTTGATACTTGGAGATTTTTGCAAGAATTACATTTTTACGCCATTGTTTTCTGTTCTGGAAACTGGAATCCAGTTGTTGTCAATATACCTCGGAGAGCCATACATCCTCTGAACTCCCTATAGGTCTCTACGATCACTTGCAAATAACTGCTTGGTTCTTGCCTCACACTGCATGGGAGTATAATGGAGTGTTTGCATGTCTGTAAAGGGCAGGCTCGTGGGTATTTTTATTCACATGCCTTGAGGTCAGAGGTTCAGGGACCCCTGTTAATACGGCCATAGCAGTTTTTTCCGTGACAATTTATTCTGCATTATTTAGCCCCCCTTCCTGACAGGCTAGCAATACATGGTACCAATGCATTCCTCGGGTCATCTACTTATCATATGATGATAGTATCTTCATCCTTGATTTAAGACTGAGCCTCTCAAAGACAGTAACGTCGGTCCACAAAGCCGCGGGTCGCAGAGGGTTTTCAGATGTATTTTTCATGTTGGCCTAAAGGTCGAGCATGACAGTTCATTCTTGAACAGCATTTGACAAAACAATCGCGAGGCCCCGCTACTCAACTTTGGAGTGTATAACAGTCTTCATCTGCAGGTCAAGTTTGCAGTTGTTACAGTGATAGCTCCAGAGAGTAAATAGACCTGCAGTCGAGATTATTCTGTCAGTGCATGTTTCCGAGGTCAAGAAGGAACTCCATGGACCATATGTTGTCTGTTCGCTGGATAAATCTTGTAACTAATATATTCTTGCTGTTTGTCAGAAAATGTCAATACTGCTCCAAATTCACTGTAGGAAAAATAACATAACTTTCTGAGTGGGAAAAAAACAAACCCAAAGGTGATTTGAAGATAAATACTACAAAATATATATCACTGAGGGTACAAATTGTCCAAAAAGGGTTCTGAAAAGGTTGTACGCTGTAGTCTAAACAATTAAACATATTTGGGAGTGAGAAAATGTATCCATCTCACTAATTATTTCAGTGGAGTTAACAAACAACACCCATTACACATAGTACTGTACTTCTTTGTGAGAGTAATGGTCAACAGTGGCTGTCTTGGCTTAAGCTTTAATAAAAACAGCCTTTAGGTGTAGTTACTGACACACGACTGCGTTGTATTTTTAATATGTGATTTTTATTTTCTTGTCATGCCGGGTTGACAGATGATTGGATGGTCATTGGACTAATTTAGGTGTTTCGGGGCATTCTGGGACTGCATGTACGTGTTTTAGTGTAACAAAATCATGAAGGAATATGACATTTGAAGGAATTAATATATTTTGCTTTGTAACACTCGAGAAGTTTCTCTTCATTCTGCTCGCATACATCAGGCTATTAAAACATAAATAATAATTTCCTCCAATAATTGACATCTTTCTTTGTGAATGGCCGTTGGTCTCTGTGAGTGATCAGCACCAGGAACTGTCCATCACAACCCATAAGGTACACAAACTTGTTTCACAACGAACGTTCGAACAGGAATCGACAGAACACCTGTACGGTGACGGCAATGTTGCAAAGCAAACCATCCCATTGAAGAAATCGTTAGCTGAATGCTAACGTTAAATCCTGTATCCTCTTGACAAAGGGAGCAGAACGCCTCATGACCGGTAACTCAACTTAACTTAGAGAAAAAACGAACATTATCCAAACAGAAACGTTTTACTGCGCGGTTACATTAAGTTAGAAAACTTGCTTGAAAAAAAAAAGGCTGACAAGTACTTTGAATAAGTCAGTATTCTCAAAAAGCTTTGGTTCGTCTTTCATTACTCTTACGCAATCTTGTTATTGGTTTCCACTTATGCTACATTGCAGCCCTGCTTGGGCTGAAATAACTATCAACATTGTGTCTTCGCGATAAAGCAATTTAAGATAGCTTTAAGGTTTAAGCTAGTTTTTGCTTTAAGGTTTAAGTAGTTGTTAGTTTTTACTTTAAGGTTGAAGCTAGCTGTTCGTTTTTAGTTTAATATTGAAGCTAGTTTTTTATTTTAAGGTTGAAGCTTGCTATTATAATAGCAAGCTTCTATAACAGCTATCTTCAACCTTAAAGTACAAACTAACAGCTAGCTTCAACCTTAAAGTACAAACTAACAGCTAGCTTCAACCTTAAAGTACAAACTAACAGCTAGCTTCAACCTGAAAGTACAAACTAACAGCTAGCTTCAACCTGAAAGTACAAACTAACAGCTAGCTTCAACCTTAAAGTACAAACTAACAGCTAGCTTCAACCTTAAAGTACAAACTAACAGCTAGCTTCAACCTTAAAGTACAAACTAACAGCTAGCTTCAACCTTAAAGTACAAACTAACAGCTATCTTCAACCTTAAAGTACAAACTAACAGCTAGCTTCAACCTTAAAGTACAAACTAACAGCTAGCTTCAACCTTAAAGTACAAACTAACAGTTAACTTAGCTTCAACCTTAAAGTACAAACTAACAGTTAACTTAGCTTCAACCTTAAAGTACAAACTAACAGCTATCTTCAACCTTAAAGTACAAACTAACAGCTAGCTTCAACCTTAAAGTACAAACTAACAGCTATCTTCAACCTTAAAGTACAAACTAACAGCTAGCTTCAACCTTAAAGTACAAACTAACAGCTATCTTCAACCTTAAAGTACAAACTAACAGTTAACTTAGCTTCAACCTTAAAGTACAAACTAACAGTTAACTTAGCTTCAACCTGAAAGTACAAACTAACAGCTAGCTTCAACCTAAAAGTACAAAGTATAGTTTTTACTTTAAGGTTGAAGCTAGCTGTTAGTTTTTATTTGATGGTTTAATGTAGTTTTTGTTGATAGAACTGAACGTTACAATGAAAACAATAAAGCTGATGTTAGTTAAAAATGCACCTGCACAATACACTACTTAATTGATCAAAACATTTGTATATCTTCTTGCATCAATAACACATTTAAGCTTGTGAATGGGCCCCTCTCAATGCAGACATATTTGGCTCGGCAAAGCAGTAAGAGTAGGAGCACAAGGTGTAAGTCATAGCGTTAATTAAGTGTCACTGAGGCAACAAGAGCAGGGCCCTGTCACTTGCACACATAAATGGAAAGCATTTATCTATTCATGTTATCAGCTACACCGCTGCGAGAGAAGGTTATATCGTTTTAAATGTATGCACAAAAAAAAAGCATATTCATCAAACCTATGGACCAAATCTGAACCCTGAGAAAACTATATCAGTGAAAAATTAACTCTATAGCAAAACCTTTGTTTGTAAAAAGAAAAACCTGCAATTAAAACTGGTAAAATAACTAAACTTGTTACATGTTTGTATAAGTTTAATCTTGTTCAAAACGCATGTATTTAAATGAAAAAGAGCAAATACATTCTCAAAAATTCCCAAGTGGTGTAAACTATGGAGATTTCTCCAGCCATTTTAACCACAGACTGATTCCCTTCAGCAGAGGGAACCTTCACATCCAGTCAACAGGATCTGCTGTATCAGTGAGAGAGACCTCTGGTTCTATGCAGATACATGAGTGAGTATCATAATACAATAACTGCTTAAACATTGATTTCCGGCTAGTATTCCGAATGTGTGATGATTCCTCAAATTACCGGAGTTTTCCTTATTCAGGGCACATTTTGTTTATTTGTTTAAGGGTGTGGGGTAAATTAAACGTGCTTGATTGGCATTAACATAGCCAAATAAGAATTTGAAATTGCTAATATTAAATGGCCTGAAGGCATCTGTGTCCCAACCCACCAGAGTACTTATCATGCCTTTCTCAACTGCCTGGCAGCATTGCTGGAGAGAGCGGCAGGGCTTGTTGGTTCTGTAAAATACCACTGTTTGGCATTTGATTTGTTTACGGTTCTAGGGAGGATCAAAACAATGTGCCTCGTATACTTACTCGTACACAATTGGAAGAGCACAGCATAGGCCGATGTCTTTAAATGTTGTTCTGAATATTTATGTGAGTATGAGAATGTATTTGAATATGTTATTGCTTTGCCGCTGTCAAATGAGCATATGAGAAGTCCCCCAATATTCTCCTCTGCCTATAGAGTGGCTGCTGCCTTCTTCAGCTGAGTCTCCCCCCGCTGGTGGAAAATGAATGAATTAGCACCTCTTGTCCGGTAAGAAATGCACCTAATTTATAATCTAATTATGATGATGTCTCAGGGATGAAATTAGCATATCTGGGTAAATATGGAAATCATCACTTTGTTATTGCCATTCTCATTCACACAAGAGTGCGCACGAATGTCACCCTCTTTATGGTTCCAACATGAGGATATTGTAAATACTGTCTCCTGTTTGGGAGCGGTGCATCACCAGTGCTCATCACTGAACACATGGCCACAACTAGCCTGTTTCAATACCTATTCATCTTCTGCGCTCTTAATTCTGGTGCTCAGCCAGCCCCGAAGCCTGGAATGTGGGGGTGGGGGAACAAGTGTTAATTAAAAGCAAGCCAGCGATCAGCCAGAGACTTCCTTCAAGTTTGCATCCTGCATCTCTCTCAGCTCTCTGAATGATCCCAGGCCAAATAATGTCCACTGAACCACGAACAGGGCTCATTTTCGCCTTTTTAAAGGCACACATTTGTGTCGCTCCCATTTGAAATGAATGCACTGCACATGTTCCACATGCCCCCTCCTCCCAATCCCTCCTCCGTTCTCCCTCTCTTTTCTTTCTCTTCCCTCCCTCCATCTCTACCCGGGGCCCGTGGGAAGAACTGACTCTGGGAGCAGACAGTCTGCAGCCCTGAATAAATGTATAAGAGGCAGAAGGGGAAGGGAGGGCACATCAGCAGAGAGAGAGAGAGAGAGAGAGAACATATTGAGTGTTGGAGGAGGACATACATGCACAGTGTACAGAGAGCGAGAGATGCACAGATAGAGGTAGAAAGAAACACAGAGGGAGAGAGAGAGAGAGAGAGAGAGAGAGAGAGAGAGAGGAGGAAACCAGTTCAGCTTATAGGGCTGAGAAAGAAGAGAGAGAGCATTTTAGCTTCCTTCAACCGTCTCTCCCTCGCCTCCCAGCACAAACACATGCTCATACACACTCCCGCCCTCTCTCCCTGACTCTCTCTCTCACACACACACACACGCACGCACACACGCACGCACACACACGCACACGCACACACACACACACACACACACACACACACACATACACACACACACACACACACACACACACACACAGGCACACACACTCACACTTGCACAAGCAAAGACACGCACACACAGGCACAATTGCTTTAGGGTATACCAGTCGGCTTTGGCAGTCCTCTCCTTTGTTGTTTTTGCTTTTGGTTAGTCTCAGCGGCGGCGCGGCGTGTGCCTGTATCGCCGGGGTTGCGTGTGTATATGTGTGAAGGAGTCTGCGAGGCGGCGTGTGAAGGATGCCACTAGCAGTACCAAGGTAAGTCAGTTCCTTCCCTCTGTCCCTTTTCTTCCTTCCTCTCTCTGCCCCTCTCTTTTTCTCTTTCTCTGTGCGTTTCTTTCTTTCCGTTCCTCCTCTCTGCTCTCTCTCTCCATCTCGCCCGGGATGCTCGCCTCCCTTCACATACCGTGTACACCCGCTATGCACTCTCTATTTCTCTATCGCTCCCTCTGTGCGCTCTCTCTCTCTCCCTCTCTGCCTCAGTGTCTTTCTCGGTCTGTGTTACAACGTCTCCTCCCGACTGCTCTCGCCATCCCTGCTTCCCTCGCCTGTTTCCTCCGTGCGCTCTCTCTCTCTCTCTCTCTCTCTCTCTCTCTCTCTCTCTCTCTCTCTCCAGGCTGCGCCTCATTGGTGTGCCCTGATTCCCTTTTTCCATTAGGCTCCGGGCCCATTGGTCGCCTGCCTTCCAACCATTATCTCTACTCCTCCACCCCTCTGTCATCCTTTCTCTCTATCGCTCTCCCTCCTTCCCTCATTCCCAGTCATCTCTCAAGTCGTAAAAAATATTTGCATGCAGGAGGACAGCAGAAGTTTGCAGTGAGCACGCTAAGTGAATTGGGAGAGAAGTAAAGGAAAGGCTGAAAAAGGAGAGGAAGCGCGTTCTGGAGAGCAGGAGGAAAAGTTTAAAAAGAAGACTGCAGTTGGTAGGTAGGTGACTTGTTCTTGTTTACGGCATTCTGTGCCTTTGCTTCGATGAATTGGTTGAACAAATTTGAGTTATATGACAAAATATGTCTAAACTGAGGTAGATCAACAAATTGTTATTCTTAATTCTACACAGTTTTGTACTGTTTGTTTGCTAATTGTGCAGAGGTTTAGTCATGTGATGTAGTGTCACTGGTGCAGTGACCTGAGTGAGAAAAAGTACAAGCGGGCTGAAGTGATTTGTTTAGTTTGTTGTCCCAGTCGAGATGCTCTGGGATGTCTAATATTATGTTCACGTCACATTGCTCTCTAGATTGCTACTGGAAATGAATCACGTCTTCCCTCTTGAATGCAGTTTGATTTCACAAAGAGGCAGGTAGAAGTAGCGGTCGCACGTGAGCACCCTTTTAAAAGTTTGCACAATAAGTTTTGTGCTCGTGTTGTAGATTATGCTGCACCGCAATCTTCAGCTGTGTTGGGGAAGAGGCAGTTGTCATCAATATATATTTGTACAGCCGTTAAATAAAGCAGTATATTGTTATTGTTGTTATTATTATTATTATTATTATTATCATAAAATGACGGTTAAAATTGTTTTATTTAATTGAGTTGTTCCTGAAGTTCTTCAATCCTTTGCTAAAAATGAGTCTCTCATGTTGTGCGACGTGTTGTGCTTGCTGTGAGTCTGAGGTCTAGGAGGTAGCGAGGGCACCGCATCCAGAAAACAATTACAAGTAGTGGAGATGGAGACGAGAAAAACTCAGGGAGGGAAAAGAGAGAATTTGAAGTTGGAAGAGAGCTTGAGTTCCCAACTTCAAATACAGTAAACTCTCTGGTGTAGCTGCATGCATATAAACAATCTCACACACACACACACACACACACACACACACGCGCGTCCGATCTATATTTCATCTAACACACAGTATTTTTTTCTGATTGCCGTGTAAGAAAAAGACAATGCAGATGTTGTTGTGTGTGCCTGCCGGTGCTCCCGTGGGTGGCATATACTGTACACACACACACACACACACACACACACACACACACACACACACACACAGCCAGCAGATGCGCTGCAACGTGTTTCCTCCCGTCAAGACAAACAAAGCTCTGATACAAAGTGATCTACTTGTGTCTGCGCTCCCTTGCCCAAAGCGTGGCAAAAATGAATGTTTCTCATGTCAACAAATGATGGAGACAATGTTTGGTGACATCTGGGGATACTGTGTGGGATTGGTTTCCCATACCAAGAAGATTTTCCTTTATTTTTTATATATATATATATATATTTTTATATTTAGTATAGTATACAATTTGATAGATTCAGTCTGATCTCAGGTTTCCACCATGTAGTCAATGTTTTGTCAAGCGGTAAGAATGTTTAAGCACTTGTATTCAGTACAGTGTCCTGTATGTGTCAGTTTTCTGCCACTTTGTTTAGGCCACTTGGCACGAGGGGAAGTTGTGCTCTTTGGGAGGTTCCTATCGCTGGAAGAGGAAGGAAACATCTTGCTTGTTGGGGGGGGGACTCGTGTAGGTGTGTGCCGAGAGAGAGAGAGAGAGAGTGTGTGTGTGTGTGTGTGTGTGTGTGTGTGTGTGCGCGCGCACGTGCATGCGTGCATGCCACCATGGTGCCTGATGTGCTCTGCTGAGCGAGCCGAGGACAAGGAGACAGCTGAATGTGATTAAATTATAGAGGGAAAGCACGCTACCCGGGTCTTGCTGCGACCAACATTGCGGGAACCCCCCCTTCTCTCTCTCCTTCTCATCTTTTCTCTCTCTGTCTCTCTGCTCTCTCTCTCTCTCTGGTGTGAAAGTAAAAGAAGCCAGCCCCTCATGATCACAACAGTCTCGTCAGAGCTGGAGTGGCGAGGAAATTGGGTGTTGATGGGATTGCTGAATATGGACTGTAAGGTCATAAGACTGGTACTTAGGTACTGTATATATTCATTCATTCATTCATTCATTCGTAATGTGTGACAGTTAGTCCGTGCCGCTATGCTCAGTAAGCTCTCCTGTGAGTCCTTGTTGTTGCATATTATACATATTTATTGTGTCTAAATGCAGTATTTTAATGTGACAAAAAATCTGCTGAATTTAAAAAAAAACATGGGGTTTAATGGATGGATGGTGAGGGTGTCTTTACTCCAGCCTTGCGTGGGAGATACTGTATGTCCCTTATTCCTCAGCAGCCTAATGAATGAGCCGCAGAAAGCCTCCTGGGGATCCCCTGCATGCAATCGGCGGGGGTGGGGGCAGCCATGTGCTAATATTAGCCTCCATAATGAGTGGCCGGATCACACATTCAAACGTTGTGCTTAGCATGTCTGAGCCATACACGGCTATAGCATGACTCTGCATTCACGCTAGACCGCCTGTGTCCGTTATATGTTCAAAAGCTTATTTAGATACAATAAAATGAAATAATACAATAACTATGCATAGATATATACAGTATATATGAACATTAACAAGTTTTGTTAGTTAAAAAAAAGAGTTTGAATTTAGACCAGGCAAATATGCAGAGTTAGTGGATGGGATCACATCCTTGTCGCAGCGCTAGCAAACTCCTATCCGTTGCTTTCTGTTTGTTTTTTCCATGAATGGAGGTGGTGTTTCGGAAAACAGTGTGAGCCTCATTTGCCTTCCGTGCGAAGCTGGCATATGAAACAGAAGCGTCTGCTGACCCTCACGTGTATCAGGAGAAATGCATCTCAACCTAGGGAGAAAAGTGAAAATAAGAGATGTATATATGCGTATATATAACTTAACAATGTTATATTAACATAACAAAAATAATGTGTTGTAAATGGTATTTCACCAACTAACTCGTGAACCTTGACTTTCATCCCCGCATACACCCAGAACCTGCCGCCAGTCTCTTAAAAATAATGGCCTCTGCTGCGCTGGGAGCAGCTCCCAGTAGATCGTGCTCCCTCCACCAGGAGCACATCACCCTCTCTAACACAGGCTTTACAGGACGGCCCTCTAACATAACCTGCCCTTGACGCCAGACTGTGGTGCACACCTACAGAAGTGCTGGCCTGCAGTATATTTGCCCACGCCACAGAGGCTGTCTGCTCCCTCTCCTTACGATGAATCATAGCAAGAGGAAAGAAGAGAAAAATGAATCGATTTAAGCAGCAGCTGGGGTTGTTTTAAACATTTCCACTGAAGCAGAGTTGTACATCTTCCCTTTTCTTACTTGTACGAAGGCCAGACGGATCAGCCTGTGGTTACGTCGCGAACGCGTATCCTCGGGTTTCTGTGTGAAGACACCACGGGGAATCAATGTGTCCCTCCAATCAGCCTCCGTGACGTGGCCAGGCGAGGGCGGAGAGGGATTGATCTATTTGAGCAGACACAACGTCAATACTGACGTCTACTCAGTGTAAGATGTAGCTGCTCTCGTCCTTCACACATGCATCCCTGCTACGCTTGCTGCTACAGGCTATTTATTATGGCACATTCATCACTCAGACCAAAATTACTGATTTTTTTAACCGTCGCTGCCTCATTTTGGAACAAAAAAATGTCTCTCTCTCTCGACGGGGGACCAGGTGAAACAAGACAAAATACCGAGAGAGATATTGCTGTTTCAAACATCCCTACTACCTCAAAACCTTTGGGGGGGATGGGGTTAAGATGTAGTTTAAGGACATGCCAGTTTCAATCCCGTATGTAGAAGGATGTGCTTGTATAATTACTTACGTAATTGGTAGCTGTCATGTCACCACTGAATTTTTTACTCCGGCAAAACCAGTAATATTGCATATGACAGGTGACCACCCAGGCCTGGTTGTTCATCCCTCTTGTAAGATAGGCGCATAGAGACAATCTCAGTGTGGGTATCCCTCCAGGGATAGCACGGGTGCCCCCCACCACACACACACTCACACACACATACACACCTTCGTGCCTTTCCTCGGGGAAAACATGATCTATCTCCTGGCGGGCAGGCCAATTAAAAACCAATCAGCCTGCTCTGAGCGCGCTGGTAATGGGAAAGCCACGGCAATGGAGGAAGTGGGGCTGATTAATGGACATTTTCACCTTGTGGCATAACAGCCTCCCACAGGCATCCATCACCCCGGGGGACAGCGCTCACCTACACCTCGGGCCCCACACCTATCCAGCACTGTCGGACATACTGTGAAAGTTGCAAATGTCCGAGCATATGATGATGAGCACAAAGTGCCTGGGTTTTAGTAGCTGTGTATTAGCCGGCCTGACCTGGAGGCCACTGGGATCATTTGTTGTAAGGTGGCGTCCAGGCTAATGTACTTTGCTCTCCATATTTTCACAGTTAGACATTAGAGGCCATTTCAGATGGAGGATGTGCTGGTCAACTACTTTAAAAATACTCTTTGAATGCTCCTAATAGTAATTATAGCTAAACCTCTGTCCGTGCACAGGCTTTTGGAGTTGGTGTTTGCAGCTTATTTGTTTGTTTTGTCAGGTGAAAGCCGGACTTTCCCACAAGGTGCGGACACGTTTTTTGTATTTTTTATATAACAATGGGCTGAAGACACGCTAAGGAGGAGTTTGGGGGGAGAGTATGTCTGTGTCTTTCCCTCAGGTGCCATTGAGAGGCAGCGAGCATCCAAAAGAAAAGTATTAAACGGCGCGAGCGAGGTTCGTTCCATTTCAGGAGCTTGCGTGACCTACTTCACACAGCCAGGCAGCGAGCTGTAAATAAGGATTTTCATAACCCGGTTTGGCCTTTTCCCATTAGAGGCACAACTGTGCCTTGAAGAATGTTCCGAAGAGCTCAGGAGCAGCTGTTTGGTTGCACCGCCGCGATATGATCAAAGCACTGACCTTGAGACTGCTTGTGTTGTTGTCATGCGATTACAATTAGTTTTAGTGCTGCATTTAGTGCCAACCGAAGGTTGTGAACGCAGACCGTGACAGGAAGGGAAGGCGCACGAGCAGGCAACTCAATCTCTCGTGTCCCGACGCTAAAGTTTTTGTTTTCTACATCCAGACCCCCGACACACTTCATACACACACCGTCAGGGAGGAAGACATATCACACATCATCACTCCGGCTAGTTTAGTAAGCTAAACCTCACATCCATCAAGCTGCAGCTGAAAGTTGACACGAGGTGCACAACCCGTGGATGTTTGCCTGATACATTACGACGTGGATACGAGGTATCATTCGATTTTCTAAGCATGCAGAATTCTGTTGAAACACGAAAATCATCAATGACTCATAATTCAGAGATATATTTTGTCTGTCACACTTTGATTTAGATATGACTTTGATATGGCTCATGAATAATAAGCTGCAAGCCCACTTTCCTCTGTTTTACCCAGTGCCACTGTAGGAAGAAATTCACTTGTTGTGAAGTCAAAATGTATCTTCAAGGTCCGCCCCCTCATTTTGCATCACCTTTTTTGAATTGAATCAACTGTAACATTCACACCTGTTGACATTTTCTCCCTCTAAACAATGGCAAGATGAATCAGAAGAACAAAACGTTTCAATCCCAACAACACCCGCCTCCTCAGTGATGACGCGACCACTGTAGCGTCACTACAGCAAGTCCAGAAAGCCCCCGGATACATTGGGTCAAAGAGACAAAGAGTTTGTCACTTTGACTGTGTAAATCTTTCAGAGGACTCCAGCACATCAAAGTATACAGGAGAGCAGCTATGAAGAAAGGAAAGAACAGAAAAAAAAGAGGAGGACTGCTAGGCCAGTTGAGGGGAAAGTGGTGTGATATTGGAAAATGATTACCAAACACGCATCCATTATTCAACAGGGCAATCAGGGAGGGCACAATCTCCTTATTTATGCTAGCTCTGTAAATCAGATTTGTCGGTTTTGATCACTCTAAAATCTCCCAGTCGCACGCCGGCAATATTGGGGGAATATTACACTGTCTAATGGGTAATTGATGACGGCATGTGACACCGGCGGAGACGAATGAACGGCCTACAGTAGCGGAGAGGAGGGGGGGTTGCATGTGCGGGGAGAGGAGACGACTGTTGTGTGTAGCGTTGCATTCAGCAGGCGTACTACTGGTCTGCTCAGACACAGGCTGCATCCTGGTTTCTGCACTGATGTGCACGACAGAATGAACTATATGCTCTGCAGACTAAACAGGCCAGAATGTAGGTCCCCTCATATTTGACAACACATATCACCATATAGCACGTTCTTTTTGCTAATTCAATAGATGGATAGTCTATATATAATAACAACGTGTCTTGATGTATGATTGTATCACAATGTGTTGAAAGACCATTCATTATCTCTACCTGGCTTTGCGCCATAGACTCTCGTGCAATGGTTTCAGATGTTCTTCAGATTTAGTGGATTTGGAGCTTGTCATGGTTAAACGTTGTTTACTAGTGATACTTGTTACCTGGAGAGGTTGGAAGGAGAAATACATTCCTCAAAAACCCTGTGGAGCTAACATTAGCAGAGTACATTAGCACATCATTAACTACTGTCAGCATGTCTATGCTACGCTAGCTACAGAAGATGTATTTTAATGATTGTAACAGTGAATAAAAGAGGAACAGAGTTGTTCCTTCATTTCATTATCTTCTGTCTGGATCTCCAGGTGATGTGGTGGTTCACCTTTACTCTGTGATCTGTAGACTTTAGCTTCTATCTTTATTTTTTTTAACATGTTTTCACTGCTGAGTCAGTTTGACTTCCTGGATAAATCCTTCAAACGCATATTGTTGACTCTTCTCTCTGAAATCGCTTTTTTGTTTCCCCATGGTAGCTCTGACAGCTTAATTGGAGTAGCAGTGGGGGGGCGGGGCTTAACGACGGGTCAATTAAAATTGAAATAAACATGGCTGGTGTGAGTGAGGGCAAGCATAAATCTGTGTGTGTGTGTGTGTGTGTGTGTGTGTGTGTGTGAGATGGGCTGATGGCTCTACTCCGGTGTTGGGAGGCAGGCAGGCAGACATGATGTGCTCTGAGCAGCAGCGTCTCTGTGAGGGTGGCCTGACCTCTGCCTTCAGCTCCGCTTCACGGGACAGAAGCAAATAAGAGGTGTCATCGCATGACAGCAGCATAGCCCCTCTTTAGGACTGACGGCTCATCGAACGCACACAAACACACGCACACACACACACGCACACACACACACACACACACACACACACACACACACACACACACACACACACACACACACACACACACACACACACACGCACACACACACACACACACCAATGCAGGCAGGGATAGTGTACACATGCATGCAAACATGCACGTTTAGGCAACAGTTGGAACGTAAACAGACATAGATGCATACATATTGACACACACACTTCCACACAAATTCCTAGGAATACACAGCACAGATCAATAACTCTGTTTTCATTGGGAAACAATGATTTGGATTCAGTTTTGACCACAGAGCGCTCACGGCTTGCTCTGACTAGCTCTGAAAAATCTAACTCCAATGCAGGAAAGGCTCGCGTCAGACAACAGTCTGAGCACACTAAAAAAGGGGTGTCAGAATGATGCTTTGAATTGGAGGCCATTTTAGTTGAGATAATCTGTCTTTCTGTCATGTACATTTGAGTCAAATCAATCACTTTTGACAGTAGGTATCCTTTTGATAGAGATACAATTTACAGCCTGATACACAAATAAAAATATGTTGAAAAACAATAAATGAAGCTTTGATTTCACTGAACACTGTTAACTAAGAGGAACAATAAAATACTAGGGCCGTGCACAGTTATCTACTTATACATTGGCTCAGTGAAGTTGCAGGGTGTGCATGCTGTGCATGTGTGTGTGTTTGTGTGCAGAAGTGTGTGCGAGTGTGTTAGCAGACAGAGATGGCCCTCCTCAAACTAGGGCAAATTCACCTGCTACCTGGAGGCCTCCTCAGACTCCCCTGAAACCGCTGACAATTACCTCGTTCACACACACACACACACACACACACACACACACACACACACACACACACACACACACACAGTTGTGGTTGCGCCGTCTCTCCTCATGTACCCTCAGCCTGCCTGTCCTTCCTCTGCTCTCTCTCTGTCATTCCCGTTATCTAAGCCTGTCTCCCTCCAGCCCCTCCTCCGCCGGTCTGTCTGCGCACAGAAGTAGAATCTGAGTAGAATGGACGGTGAACTGTTCGCCATGGTCATCTGGTTGGTTAAAAAGAAAATGGCGGTTGTTAGTCGTTACGGTGACTTGTCCCAAAGATGATGTCAGTTACAGCCTCTTACTTCACATTCTTATTCTAGCCCAAACGGTGAGGTTTTCCTGAACCTAACAAAGTCGTTTGGGCCCAAATGCGCTGGTGCTTGAACCTAATAAAACTCGGAGTGTCAAAAAGTGGTACTGTGCGGAAGGGTAGATTTACTTGGTTGCAACTGTACAGATAGAAATGGCTGCCGCTGTGATCATCCCGCTGCGTTGAATGTCTGTTCTACTTACTCCCTTTTCTCTTTCTCCGGTTGTGTCTCTCTTCCCCCTGTACCCTCCCGGGGTCTACTGTTTCGCTCTGGTCCTGACTGCAGTGCAACTCTGTGTCATTGTTATCCCGGCCTCTGGAACAGGATTTCCCCTACTGGTGGATGATTAGTTCAAATGGAGCTGTGAAGTTTTGCCTTCGCTTCTTGATCTCAGATCGGCGATTAACGAGGCGGATGGATCCCAGATTTGCTGTTAACAAGGAGAATGCCATAATTTCTCACCAATTGCGCCCCATGCATAATCAGCATCGGCCTCTGCATACAGACAAGAAAGCCCCGGTGTGTAGTGCGCTCTGCTTACCAAATACAGGAGGAATTTGAAGCGGTGCACTCTTTCTTGCTTCTCTTCCATTTCTGCAATGTATTCACGTCATTGCCAGGTCTCTGTTAAAATGTGTCTTTGCTTTGCCTGTGTTAAGCTCCCGCATCTTGTTCATTTTACTACAAATGTCTGCATCCCCTGCCCTAAATAAATGGAGCTACACATTTTAGCTCTTCAGTCTTAGCCCCTGCCACCACTCGCCTTCCGAAAGGAGGCACTGCCCTGCTCTTGTAAATGACCTAATTTTCCTGCTCGGCCCAGCGTTTTCTGATGTGAGCCGTTCCAAAATAGCTTGGCTACAGCAAAGCGTGGCAAACTCATTTCCATCTTGCATAACAGGGACCAAACACCCCCCCCCCCCCCCCTTTTCTAAGCTCATTGGCGAGATGGCACACACTCTCACAAGCTGAATGTCAGCTTCCCACCTCATTGTATGAGGAAGATTGTGATATTATGCATTTCACTAATTCCTTTTCATCCCAGTTCGTGCATCGTGTCTGTTCAACGCAGACTGCTGCGTGCTGTTTCTGAGGTTGATCAAGTTAATATGTATATAATATATATGTACTGTATGAGTCCAGAATACAAAGTAAAGGAGGGAAAAAGCTCCACGGTTGCACTGCAGAGATGGCGAAGCAAAATCAAAAGGCTTCCAAAAGGATTCAGGGCAACTTATTCTGACATAGCCTGTGATCTATATTTCATACCATAACAACATCAAAATAAGTGTTCATATGCTTTAAAAAGCCCATTACGGCGCACTACTGTACATTGCAAGGCCTGCATAATATCACAGTAAGACTGCATTACAGAACACTACGAGGAGCGTACATGCAATTGGCTCATATCTACTCCCTGCCATTGAATTGGCTTCGGATGGAGATAATGAGGAGTAGGGGGTTGAGAGAGAGGAATCATTATTTTACCCATGGCTGGGGTCGCTTCCTAACGGGGTCTGTAGGGCGCCTTCACAAAGCTAATGTGGAGAAATGGAAACAGATGGAAGGCATGATTATTTGATCTGCAAAGAGCTCTTGGTGGGCTTTGTAGTAACTGGACTAGACTGCTTAGAGGCAAGAGAGTGGGTTGCTTGCGTCCGTAGGGGTGTGCATGTGTGTTCTGGGGGAAGTGTGTGAGCGGGCCTGGATGTGGGTGGCTGCTGTTTGTTTGCGTGTGGACGGCCCGCACGCATGTGCGAGTGCGCTCCTCCATCTGTTCTCGTGCTCGAATGCGTCGCTCGTGCCTGCGTGATCCTCTAACAATACGATTATTTGTTTCACACAACAGACATATGGCCTTCTAATTAGGATTGAATACAGGTATAAGACGCAGCACGTGCAGCGTATACAGGTCTGAAGGCTGTGTGAGTGCACTTCCTGTTAAAGGGACAGTGTCAGTGTTTCAAATGTTATGTTTCGGCGCGTCATATAGTTCAATTATATTGGAGAGAAAGCACCAAAACGATCTAGATTGAGAAATAGCACTGCAGGTAAGTGGAAAAATGTGTGTTTCATTTTGGGGTGAGCTGTCCCTTTCATTTGGTAACTGTGCAGAGCTCTGTACCTGTAGCCGGCAGCAAGGCTGCTTTTGTGTGTGAAGTGCTCCATTCTGAAATGTTCATTCACAGATGTAAACTCACAGAGTGCAGGTCTCATCTACTCCACACATGCTGTGTCTATATATATATATATATATATATATATATATACTGTAGCTGGGCATCTGTGCATATATGTAAAGTGTCTCGTATGTACCAGATTTTCCACCCAAAAAGAGCATTCCAATTGATAGAAATACGTAAACACACATCAAACATACAGAAGCATATGGCTCTATATTGTACAACCCACACACTGTGGAGGGAGAATTAGTCAGGCTCTATATTATTCTATTGATCTTACTGCAATGCCGAGCTGTCTCCATCCCTCTCTGCACAGTATTCACAGCTACAGCAGCACTCCCATATATCTGCACTGTGTGGTTTGGCCTTACACACCGACATCAAAATACTGTATGCATGCAGATAGACACACACGCTTATGCGGCACAGGGACACACACACACATGCATGCACTCTGAAGAAACATACAGCCTTTCACTTTATCCCCTACATACACATTCTCACACACACAGGCACACACACACACACACACAGTCACGGAATGGGGTACATTATCACATGTGGTTTCCTGTCAGGCGAGGGGTTGGGGGACGTGACTGGTGTGTGTGTGCGTGTGTGTGACTGGCGGGCCACACCTGTCAACAGTACTCCATAGGCTGGGTGCTGATGCTATCTGACAGCCTGGCTACCATGGCAGGGTGTGTGTGTGTGTGTGTGTGTGTGTGTGTGTGTGTGTGTGTGTGTGTGTGTGTGTGTGTGTGTGTGTGTGTGTGTTCCGTGACCGTTTGGATGAGTCATTGTTATGCCCCCACTGCTATTTTCCCCAGAGGACCCTCTAGTGTCTGACTGGTGGTTTCTGTGTGTGTGTGTGTGTGTGTGTTTGTGTGTTTGTGGTTTTTGTCTTGCTGTGTGCTGAGACCCTATTAACAGCTGGTCTCTTACTCACACGGTAAACAAACACGTTGAACCATCAACATTTTTAGTGATATAGCTAGTAGTGTATTTACCACATTCAAACACCCAACGTGCTGAAAACCTCACACTCTGTGTGCTGGTATCTGTAAAACAGCAGTCTGCTTTAATATAGGAAAGGATTTACATTAGAGAACAACATCTTTTAATTTTTTCTTTTTAAATTGGCTCATTGAAATGCAAACCACGTCGCTTTACTGCTTAGCGTTTCAGCCCACTTCACATCGCGTGTAGCAAGTGACGACTTTCTGGATGCGACTGGACGCCATTCTTCAATCATGGCCGCCATAGACCCGGCATTATGAAGCAGCTGTACCCTCCAGTGCCTCTCAGCAGCACATGCATTTGGCTGAAATATTCAGCCCAGCTCCCAGCATTACCTTGCATGTATAATTACCGGATGTGCTGCCTGCCGCTGATAACTCTCCCAAACAATGTTTGAAGGGGGAAGGCGGCGATGAATTCCCAATGAAGTGTGAAAAAGACTGATTAAAATTGGCGTGGTCAAAAGCCAGCGCACCAGTGTGTTCTGCTCTCGCGGACCAGGGGAGATGGGGAGACAGGCTTTGCAGGCGAGATAGCCCGCTATTTTTTTTCTTCTATACGGTGCTTTGGATTGGTTTTTTGGTTTCTATTTTGGTCCACAGTGGAAATTATATTGGCATATATTGTTGAGTTTTGGCTGAGCTCGTCATGATTTCAAATACAAAAATAAATCAAACACTGTGTGCAATCCTTGAGCAGTTTTGTTCAGTTTCACAGTCTGGGAGGTTCACGTGAGCCTGATTTTAAATGTTGTTTTAAATAACAGAAAGGTAACAAAGCAACCTCTGCTGCTAAAATCAATCATGCATTGTTGTTCGGGGACAATTTTCCTGCCAATCTTGAATCCCTCTAACACAATCGCTTCACGGTCCCCAAGAGAAGTGTGTCTCTGACTGTGTGTACAGGCTGCATGTGTGTTATATGACATTAATGTCCGTGAGTTAACTTCTGTGCTCCATCGAACCAGAGCTGGCCAATATATCGAGCTTCTTAGATTTTGGATATCGTCATATCGTCGTAAATGTCTTCTCGGTTTTAAAGGCTGTATTAATACGAACTGTATATACTGTATATGTGCACCATGTGGCTGTGTACCAGAGCCCAGGCGCCCGGGAGCCTATTTGCAGAGGGGAGGGTGGGAGGGATGGCGTCTCATTCGAGGCGTGTGGGCGTCAAGCTCAGGGCACTAATTACAGCCCCGGCTCCCACAGCCTGCCTGCGTCTCCCTCAGCCCCCATGTTTGGGTGCATCTTCCCTGGCAGAGTCAGACGATACGCTCCTCCCGTCTCCGAAGCGCCGGTCTCACGAGGGCTCCACCTTAGCACAAAGCACGGCTGTGTCTGATTAGCCCGCTTAAATGAGATCCCCAGCTAGCTGGCTATATTGTCATTCTCTTTGTTGACAGTTATGAGATGGGTTGCCAGACAGCCACCCGGCACATTTAGCTTGTTAGCTTGATCAGGAGATTTCTGTATCATGTTTTAGGCATAACAAATCTGAAGGGACCTCATTTGGGCTACTCCAGTTGAGTAAGTAGTTAGCCAGCTAGCTATGCGCCTCAGGGCTAACAAGCCCAGACTAAAAGAGAGAGGGCCTTTTTAAAATGTTTCTTCCATTCTTTTCTTGTACACTGATGTACAGTTCAATAATTGGTGGTTATTAGTGAGCTTGCTGGAAGAGGAGCCGGGTAGTCGGTTAACCCTTTCCTCCCTAAAAGGACGGCAGTTGTCTTTCATCTCATTTCAGAGGGAGAGAGAGAGATGGCAAGAGAGAGTAGGAGCGAGAGACGGAGATGGATGCCTATGGTGGGGGGTTGGTATTCTTTTCTTTTTTGCCAACAGCAGATGCCAGGCACAGTGGTTTTAACCGGGCACACTTTAAAAACATACCGCAGCTGCCTTCTTTGCATCTGGGCACCGAAAAGAAAGAGGAGGGAGTAGAGGAGCGAGAAGCAGAAAAGAACAAGGAAAGAGAGAGAGAGAGAGAGAGAGAGAGAGAGAGAGAGAGAGAGAGAGAGAGGGAGAGAGAGCAGAAGACACACTATGTAGGGAGAAACAGTGGGAACACAAGGGTAGAAAAAGGAGGAGAGAAGGGAAGAAACAAAGGCTGACACAGATAACATCTATCAGCGCAGCAGAAACATGGGCCGGGTTTACCATTATAAATAGAGAGATGCCCACATCCCCCTCCCACCTCATCCCCAGTTTAGTATTCCTTCCAAAAAGATGGGAACCACTAACTGGGCCAATCCACAACAGGGATTAGCTATCTAGCTGCAGAGGCATTTAAATGTGCTCATAGCAAACTCTGCGCTTTATGTGGGAGTGACTGTAAACACAAATACATACTGAGGTGTCGCAAAGAAGAAAGAAACACACAGTGTGCTCGCCTTTGTTTTTACTGTTTTTTAAGGGATGTCACACAGAATATTAATACTATAAAGAAGAAGGGAATGAAATATTGTAGCATGACATGAAAGATATACATACATTTTTTTTTTTATGGAATGCAATGGAATGTTCTCGTGAAAACAATTGGTAACACCAGGACACGACGCAGAAAGAAAGAAAGAAATAATATCAAAAGGCCGAAACATTTAAAAAAAAAATCACCAAGGGATTTTTTGCGGAATACAAAGGATGAGTTATGAATAAAAAATGATGAATGTACAAAGAGACGAATGCCATGTATTACACATTAGAAAGGTCGAAGACTGTGGAGACGAAGTGTTGGCCATAGATATATTCAGTTTAATGACCATACTGTATACAGCTGTGTATGTGCTCGATGCCCAGGGGACACGGTACGGAGTCGCTCATTTGAAAGCTTTGCTATTGAGCTGTGGGATATGCAAAACAGGGCAAGATTAAATTATTCCTTTCTCTCTCGCTACCCCCACCTGTGGACAGTGGTGCAGGGCAGAAGTCAGCGCCACTGAAAAAGGGAATTACACATATTATTATTTTTACAATAAGTATAATTTCAAAGACCCTTGCGCCACAGCGTGCTTGTTTCTCTGCGTCGGTCTCCTCGTTCCCCCTCTCCCGCTCCTTTTGTTCTACCTCTATTAGTGTTGTCCTTGACTGCCGAGCGAGCGCGCAGCCTCTCGTTGAGAGGAGCCAGTCAAACGCTCTCTTGCTCTCCTGTGGAGACAAGAATGGGAGAGGACATGGGAGTGAGACAAACAGAAAGGATAGCGAGAAATGAGAGGAGAGAGACTTTTTTTTTCCCAATTCAGAAAACGTCTTTTTGGAGCCACAAAAGACGGGAAGGGTATTAGCGAGAAGTTGGCTGGATGACTAAGCGTCTGAAGACGGGGGAGAGCTCTGGGGCATCTTGTTTGGAAAGACAGTGAATGGATGGACATTGTCTGCCAAGAAGGACAGCCATTGTGGCGCGTCGTCCCTTGAGATGTAGAGCTCTCGGTCCTGGAGAACCTGCGTCCATTATACGGCTGCTCTCATTCACTGTTTGTACGTCCTGTCGTTAAGGAGGTCAGGTGACGTCTATGCGACAACGTCAGTGTAAGGATGAGATTGCGGTGGTCGAACTTTTTCACTGCCGTTTGTGAAACCAAAAGATATTCCTTATGTTCCCTTACTTTTGTCACGTTCCCTTTGAACTAACTACGGAGGTTATGGAACAAAAATGTAGTTTCGATACTTATTTTCCTCTAAACCACCATCTTTTCCTGAACCTAAAAAATAGACCATAAAGCAGAGTATGCTTTAGGGCGGGGCTACTTTGATTGGCAGGTCTCTACCAGAGCCGTATCCATCGTCTCGTCTCTCCTCCGCATTCCAAATAGGGTAACCTCCGCTTATCGGTTGCGGGAAAAAACAACATGCCGAAGCCGTAATCTTCAAACTGGAGGCTTCAAAACGTCAGTCCACAAACCAACGAGTGACGTCACGACGACTACGTTCACTTCTTATATACAGTCTATGGTGAGAACCCAAGAAAAACTATTCTGAATGAATACAGAAATGGATCCAGCAAAGCTTCTGGTGACAGTGTGGTGGAAGATCAAACATGAATATTACTCACCAGCCGACAATTTCTTTGTTAATATAGGGAGGTTTCGCAGAGTGTGAGAGGAGCTGTGGGCTCCGCTCACAACCAATCCTGTCACGTTAGTCAATCTTTCTCAAATGGAATTGAGCGCTGCCTTCTACAGAACGGGGTTAGGGGTTCATGTTCGGCATTTTACGACGCACCTCGGCGCAGACACAGACTGGCAAATAAACAGAAAAGAGACAGATGGACAGGCAGACAGGTAAACATTCAGACAGACGGGCAGACAAACAAGCGAAGACACAAACAGATGACGAATAGACAGGCAGATAGTCGGGCAGATTGGCAGAGCGGCTGACAGCCTGGCCGCTTTCCTGCAGAGAGGTATTGGCCAGGAAGAGTGGCTGGCAGGCAGACAGGCAGATGGACAGGCAGGCACCCATGCACACGGACGGAGACGCGGACACAGCGGCAGACAGACAGGAGGACCGGAGGAATAATAGACGGAGAGACAGGCAGCGGGCAGAGAGGTTGCCAGACAGACATGCACCGTTGGTAGCGGGACAGGCAGTTGGCGTAGGAAGGAGACATGGGGACGGCAAGCGCCTCTGGCAGAGAGGGGGAGCGAGATAGAGGGAGAGAGAGAGAGGGAGATGGAGGGATGAGGTCAGTGCACGGCTGGCTGGCTGACTGTTGATCTGTGGCACTGGGCTGGCAGAAGAGGCTCCTCTGGGAGCGAGCAGCTCCACACAGCCTCCGTTTGCATCCCCCCCCTCCCCCGAGCCCTCCACCCAGCCCCCAGCTGGGATACAAAGACGGGCCTATGAGAGGAGGGACATTTAGTGAACGGTGGCACAGACAGGTGAACCGAGGCCAAATTAGGCACACAAACACAAATGTCATTCAGTAATATTTGGGAGAGTGGGGCGCGGGATGACAGCATCCAGCTCAGAATGTGGGACAGGAAGCCACTGTGACAACTCAGTCCTGTCACAAACACTTGAAGGACATTCAGACAGGACTTGCTGCCACATGGGGCTCCTCGTGTACCCCAGGCTTTCAGGAAGGGGGTCATGTGATATTAATTGTGCCTCCCGTCTGAAGATAATATGGGAATATATAAACCGTTCCTTTAATCATAGTTCCTTCAATAAATATTTCTTAAATTCATGCAGAAATAGCCGACTTCTTAAATGAGCTACCCTCCTCCGTGTGTCATGTGTATTTTTGTACATCATGTTCACTTTTATCATTCTGTTAGTTGAAAGGCTTATCGAGAACAACTCACAGTGACGGCAACGGATCACCAACGCTATAAACAAGCAGTGCTTTACTATTTAAAATGCAGCAGTCACCAAGGCATCGTGTCCTATGAGATATCCTGATCATATTTCCAGCAGTGTGAAGGCACTGCATACGGTTAGAAATGCCTGAAGTCTCTGGTTTGCTAAAAAAGCCTGCGGAGGTATTTCCAGGACACAGACGAAATGTTAGAGTGTTATGGTCGTCTTGACTTACCCGTGTTTGGACAGTTGAAATATTGGATCAGTGTGTCGATATGTGATTGGAGGTGCTGAGGATGTTTTTTATGGCTTTCTCCCAGCTGGAGTTACACAAGGTTAATGTTACAGCCGTGCGTGGGAGTGCGAATGTATATGCGAGTGTGAGAGTGTGAGTGTGTGTGTTGTGTGTATTTATTTGTGCGTCTTGCTGCAGGGTGCAAAGCTGCTCCAAATGTCCATCTGCCGAGTTCACGATCCACCTGAGCCCACACGCACACACACACACACACACACACGCACACGCACACCCACACAAACAGATGCAGTTGCACCCATGCCATGATACACACATTAGAACATGCATGAGACATAACCTACCTCCAGAACCTCAAACCTTCAGGACAGTTGAAATGCCTAAAAATGGCATTTGAATATTGGTTCACAAAACGCATTGGTTTGAACTATTTGAATGTCGATTTATCCCTGTCACTCGCTTTGTGAGCCTTGTAGTGGACGAAGAACAGCCGATTGGTGACGTAGAACAGAGGAATTATCTCTGATGATATCTCCTCATTTCACGCCATGAACCTTAACAAGGTGGCAGCTGACAGGAGGGGGGTTTGAACGCGTACGGCTCCCGTCTGACCTGGAGCACAGCGCTGGTTCCAGGTCTGTTTGTTTGACGTGACTTAAGGCCTGCTGTTAGGACGCGGTGTCCCCCCCCGCGGCCAAGTTCTCTGCCATTCTTACTGTGTTGAATTATTCCTCGTTCGGCTTGACGTAACGTTTCATTTTCAGTCAATGAAAGGGACGCTGTGTGACTCTGCGAGGCAGATGCGGTACTTCTGCTTGTACTGCTTGTCGGACCCACGGTATCTTAATTCCCACAGGCATTTGCATGGAAACATCCCACCTTTTCCCAAGCTGCCACCTTGATGTAGCTACAACATGCGGTGTGATATCAACATAACAAGTTTTCTGACAAGAATCCAGAAATGCACATATACATATTTCACAACAGGTGTCAAGGGAAGTACGGGGGGGGGAGAATGCGTTGGAAAGCCCTGAACACAGTGTATGGCTGTGTGTAGGTTTACATATACACACAGTTTGTGTTTGCAGATTATTGTTTTTTCAGCTTGTATTTCAGTGTGGGCAATGTGTGCCTGGCACAGTGAGTGCCAAGCTGATAATTATTGAAACGAGCTTATGACTCGCCGTCGCTGATACGACTCTGGCAAGATCGCAGAGTCAAATTCGCTCACAAGTGCCACATGAAGCGCCTGTTTCTGTTCTGAGGATGCGGTTTAATGGTTTTCAGTGACACTATAGGCACGGTTCAATCTTCGTGTTCTCTTGATTGGGATAAAGGCAAGAGTGTGTGAGCCGTTAGATAAATAAATGCCGCTGTGCTCACTTCTTCATCCGCCAGCCGGCGTCTGCTCTACTGTAGCCAAACTGGAGACATTTATACAGCAGGTCTCTGACAATGTGCACATATATTTAAACCGTTTTATTCCCCCAGGGTGGGAAGATTTTCTCTTGGAGGTAGGGGATGTCGCTATACATTATTTACACCTTACTGTGGGACACTGACTGGAAGAGGTATTGAATTGCGCAAGTCTTTGAAAGGCTCACAATGTGACCATTTGAAGTGACTCCTTCAGCTGCGAGTCGGTCATGAACAGAGCACATCGAGACAACAGAACACGGTTAGTCCCTCCATCGCTCCACAGGCCTTTCTCCCAGCAGACATTTTGACTCGTCCCGGTAGGAAGAGGACAATAGTTCCTCATAACGTCAACACATGGCTCTGGTCTATTCAAGTGTCCCAGTGTTATGAAGCGTGGCAGTGAGCCAGCATGCACGACACCAGGACCCTGAAACTGAAGCAGATAGATGGAATTCAGACATATATTCACATTATTTTCATTGTCTTCTGGCTGTGCTCAACAGAGCATCAACAGATCTGTCTGTACGTTGAAACACTGGCAATGTCCAATACGTACAAAATTAAACTTTGATACTATCTACTAACGTGTCCGTACAGCAACAAGTATCGAAAACCCTCAAGTATCTAAAGCTGTTTTGTCCACTCCGAATAAATCTTCCAAGAAGATTGCAATCTCTGCATTGAAAAGAGAATAGTGTTTATTTTGAGCCTTACAGTATGCAGACCTCCTTTCCTTTGTGCCCTGCAGTTAAGTCTTTTTTTGTCTTGCGCCTGATAATATGCACACACCTGGTCCTTCTTCAGTATTGCTAAAGCTGACATTGAATGTCTTCTCAGATTCATCGACGCCTTCTACCAAATAGTTCCTCATTTAAATCTGAGTTTTGACAATTTTAGAATATCTTATCGAAGCCGAGTTCTTGTAATTCTTGTTGAACTGAAGACATGTTTTTGCAAAAGAAAGCGTGTT
>JBAMJR010000042.1:832500-1080000 GCA_038501785.1 Myoxocephalus aenaeus
ATGAATTACTTGATGTTGATATCTGCAAACATAAATAACAACCACATCTTGATTTTGAACCTCAAGTTTATTATTCAGTATGTTTAAAGTAAGTAGCATCAAGCTTCTTTTTTTTTTTTTATCAATTACTTCCGTAATAATTTGATGAGCAGATCATTTTTATTGGTTGTAGTTAATTCATTTTGGACACTGACATCACCAATACACATTTGTAAAAAGTGTTCAATGTTGAAAAAATAAACTAAATATTAAGAAATGAACATTAATACATACAATTAATTGTGTAAATTAAATAATTTACTTCGTTATAAACTTGTGTTTTTGAAAACATTTTTATTTCAGTGGGTTTTTTTAAACGCCATTTTCCTTAATGACGCTTTTATTTCATGACGCCACTTGATATCTGCCAGGCCCTCATCTCCCAGCGCTTGTTTGACTAACCTGACGCCAGACGGCTCGTTACACTGAACTGCCTGAGAAGCCGTCATTGGAAACTGTTTGGCAAAGGGACAGGCGCTTTAAAAAAAAAACACTAGGCGGGTGATTGGATGAAGCATCCGTCAATCCAACTCTTTACAAAAACACATCTTCAACTGAAAAAAAAGCCGTCTTTGTTCTTTGTTTTCTTCCTGCTATGGGAGCGTCCACGCTAACCTCTTAAGGAGGAGCCATTGTTGTTCAGATGTAAATAAGCCACGCCCCTAGCTGCCAGCTAGAGATGGATTTTCATGCAATTCTCTACGTGATCTCACGTGACTCCAGATGTCCAGATTGTGACGTGAAAGTGTCAATATGAAGTTGACAGTATTGTAGCTGCTCTCTGTTGTATTGTTCTCTCTACTCGCAAGAGGATTTGTTGGAGGGGGAGAAAAAAATCCCTACAATATTAAAGTTGTCTAGATGCAGGGTCATGGGATTTATTCAGCTGGTTTCTGCTTTATCACTGTTTTGACAGTGTGGTCAGTGTAATGCCTCAGTGGGATTTAGAGGGTTGGGGTGGTTTAGTTCAGGGATATAGTGGATCAGGTCTTTTTATTTATTTTGTTATGACTGAAACCTTTTTGAATTACTCACCTCTGTGCTGTCTGAGCATGGAGAGGACTCCGGGACGCTCTGAGCAGACTGCCAGCTAAAGTAAAAATAAAAAAACATTGTCAAAATACGGGTCCAATGGATCTGCTCTCCGTCGCATTAGGAGACAGGATTTTGGTAAAAAAGATCCCTTTAAGGAAAAAACAGATATGTGTGCTGTTTTCTTATCTGTTATCTTAGTCTGTGTTTGCAGTGCAGTCCAGAGGAGGCATCGATTCCCACAGAAGAGTTTCAGGAGGAATAGATGCAGCTGCCAGCTGGCTTTATAATCAGACCGGTCCCATCTCCTGTCCTCCGGCTTATCAGACCAGCTAACGAACACACCGTCACCCAGTCAACACAAACGTGCACGCATGCGTTCCACTTCTCCACGGTTCCATCACTCCCTTCCTCTCACCTCAACGTTTGTTTTTCCCTGAAAAGCTTCATTTTGTATGGGGGGGGGGGGTTGTAAATATTTTATTTCCATTCATAAAGAGCTCGGGGTAGTTTGTGGGTCTTCAATGTGCAGCAGAGGAAAGACGGGACAGTCATCGACCCGGTTCCCACCTCGGTCTGACATCCATCAAACACATGGCGTCATACTCAGCAGCACCAGGGCATCCAGGCCGAGAAATCATAGTCGCTACTTCACCTCCACAGTGTGTGTGTGTGTGTGTCTGTGTGTCTGTGTGTGTCTGTGTGTCTGTCTGTCTGTGTGTCTCTGCGTGTCCACGAGGCAATGAAGAGGCACGGAAAAGAACACAGGAGAGAGGGAGAGAGCAATAGAGAGTGAGATTTCATCTCCTCTCTGCCTGTATACATATCTGTTAGAATGTAGGTCAGGCAGCCCCAGTCACTCTCAGAGCCTGGGAGAAAGAGATTGCTCTGTGTGTGTGTGTGTGTGTGTGTGTGTGTGTGTGTGTGTGTGTGTGTGTGTGTGTGTGTGTGTTTGTGTGTGTGTGCATGTGTGTGTGTGCGTGTGCACACCACATGAATAAAGCATGTGTCTCTCTTGTAATATGTGCTTATTTGTGTGTGCCCTTTATCCTCATGTGCCATATGTGTGCGTGTTTCTTTGTGTGTTTTGTGTGCGTGTGTCTAAAATACCTGTCGTAGTGTCATAAAAATAAATAAAGGAGAATGTCACAGTGGACATCCCAGCCCGCGTGGGCCACAGCAGCCGGTCTTCCCAGGCTATTTCCAGTGTGTGCGCAGTGGTGCTTTGATACCTATAGGAGAAGGGAGGACATGGCCCCACGTCATTCTCAAAAGGACCAGAATGCCAGAGACACGAGCACTCTTGTTGGGCTGGGGGCAATTCGCAGAAGTCATGGATTACTGAAATGCGTCGATTTGAACAACGTACGTAGGACCGTAGCAAGACTTCCCCCCGGAGAACAAACCGTGGCTGAAACCCCAAAACTGGATCCTCTAAAGTGTGGAAACATCTTAGACCGAGACCCAACAGCGTGGTGCTTTGTGTGAACTCTGCACATTAGAAATGGCTTAACACCGCAGCGCAACAAACGCACAAACACTTGTGAAAGGGAAAAGCATCCGGAGCGCTTTGTCCCCACCGACGCCTGCTGCATTAGGATTATCAAGACGCGGGGAAGTGTTCCCTGTTCGTAGTAGTTAGTAGTCACTTTAACCCCATTATTCAAAGGTTTCTTCATCGCCCCCCTCCTTGTTAAAAGTAATATCTGCTCCACTGCTGTCATGGTAACATTAAACCATGTCTTATCTAGTCATACGTCTTAGGTCAAGTGAAGATAGTGATTCCCCTATTCAGATTATGGGCTGCTACGACATCCAATGATGAAATGGATCCTTTTGAATTTCAGGTCCCGCATTTTTCTGATCAGGAACCTGACTCGTTGGCTCTATTATCTGGTTACATTTGCTTGTTTTTGAGATGAGATGATTAAATAAAATATTGTTCGGTTGGAATACTCGGGGGGGGATTTCGTAAATGTATCAAAAAAAGAAAAAAATTGGGCTGAGAAGACAACTTGAACATTCTAGAATGAGAATAGGTTGTGCACACTCACATAAATGTCTGGTGTGTGTGTGTGTGTGTGTGTGTGTGTGTGTGTGTGTGTGTGTGTGTGTGTGTGTGTGTGTGTGTGTGTGTGTGTGTGTGTGTGTGTGTGTGTGTGTGTGTGTGTGTGTGTTTGCCTTCTTGTGAGTGTGCTCACATTGCAGTTGAAGGCTGCTCTCTGTCTATCACTGTCCTTGGTGCTGAAACTAGCAGACGAGCCCCTAAACTCCATGGCTGGGACGCTTTAAAAACACTGCCACAGTGCGCTGCATTGTTGTATTGAATTGTCGTCTGTTGTCTAGTTGGACTCTACGCCATTTGTCTTTTTTTTTCTTTCTCTGATACACAGAGTACGGGGGTGGGGGGATGTGGGCCGTGTATCACACAGACCCATCACTTAGAATCTGATTAGAAAGACCAGTTGGTCAGGGATGACCGTGTGTGTGTGTGTGTGTGTGTGTGTGTGTGTGTGTGTGTGTGTGTGTGTGATATGGGGTGAAAGCAGATGGAATTATGTCACAAATTTGCAAGAAAACATCCAACCTTCCCTAATTAGATTTTTTGTAAATGCAGTGAGGAATAATCGGAGCGCTACTTTTTATTTATTTTTTTTACCACGAGAGACGGTTATACTGTTATTTTCTTACATACAGAGTGCTAACTACCTTTCCCCCGAGCACTTTGACTTTGTTTTACTGCCATTTTAATTTATTTTTCCTGAATAAAAATGCTTCAGGGGTTTACCGGTGGCTGTAATCAAATACAAACCGGCTTTCAACGCCGATTTTCAAAGACATAAAAGACAGCAGGGCCGTCATCATAAAATAAAAAAAATATATAGTTTTGAGTGGCCCATTGTTTGCGCTATCCCCTTACAACTAGCTCACACTGTTTCCAGCTTGGCCATGCTTCAGAGTCACACTACAAAGGGAGTGGACACAAACAAAAAAGGGGTGGAAAACAGAGGTGTGTGTGTGTTTGATGAAGGGTTAAAAAAAAAAAAGACCCCCTGCCGGTTCAAAGTAAAGTCCGCTTATGCACGTAACAAGCGGCGCTCCTTTTTTACATAACGGAACAACAGGCACGCTGAGCACTCGCTGTTTGTCCTGAAGGACCAGCTATTGTTTTTGATTTAAGCTGCTTTGAAATAGGTGGGGAATAGCTGCGTGTCAGAGTGTGTGCGTGTGTGCGTGTGTGTGTGTGTGTGCGCGCGCATGTGCGTGTTATGGGCCGTCTGCTCGGCTCCCTATGGGGGCCTTCACTCTTTCTGACGGTCCCTATACACCATCAGCACCTCATCTGTTCCCTCCCATGCGTTCTCTCAATTAGCAGCAGCCGATGGAAAGCAACAAAGACGGGCAGCGTTTGAGTGCATATGTTCATCCACACCTCCGCCTCTCTTTCCCTTTCCCGTCTTTATCACATTCCGTGTCTTACTTATTTATGTATTTTTGACGGAGTACGATGTTGACCCCTGTACTCACTCCACTCGCATCTCCCACCGCTTTCCCTCCCTCCACTTTTCCTCTCCTCCTCTTAACTCGGCAAAGGATGGAGAGCCGAGGAGAGAAATCATGGAGGCAGGCACGGATCATTAGCTATATTTGTCCCCACTTCCTGCAGAAGATGATGGATCTAGCTAATTACCCCATGTGGCCAAGCCCATCGCACACGACAAGCGGCCGCCGCTGTGGCGGAAGTCAGCGTTCTCTTGGCGCGTGCCGCATAGCCGATGCTCCTGAGCCCACAGTCAAAAGGAGAGGAATCTCAGATGAGCGTGATTGTTCTGGGAAATTATTCTTAATGAAGCACGCTTTCCCGTCTTCTCCTTCTTCTTCCCCTCTGTGTAGAAAAATGATTTTGGAGGAGACGTGGTGAGCCGGTCCTCTCCAGCTGAGTGTCGGCGGGCCACCGTGGAAGCAGAGGTCCGGACCGAAGAGCTGCCTCGACCCCAAACCCTTTCAGGTAGTGCAGCGCATCCCGTTGTTCACCGCCTGCTCACAGACGGGCTGCTTGTTCTGATCACGGCCACGAGCCGCTTCCTTTTGCCACATTTTACATCACATATCATTTCAGTTAGTACATTTATATACAGCATTAACAGCACTGCTGTAAGCCAAATAAAAAAATGCAAAGAACCCAAACAGTATTTGTTATAACGGCTATAATGTAGTGGATATGCTGCGAAAGAATATCAAAGATGAAACCAGTCAATTGACAGAATGGGTAAAGAAGAAGTTGTCGATCAAGCCTCTTTCCCACTGGACAAAAACTCTACTACACACTGGGTGGGAAAGCTTACAATCTGCCTCTGCCGTAGTCACACAGGGTATTTATCAGCTCCCAGCTACGAGACGGAAGCATGGCACACAGGTGGACGCGCTAATTCACAATCCTTTTTCTGGCACGGCGCGATGTGATCTGCCTTGAAGTGAATATTTAATCAATGAAATCAACGGGGATTTGGAAAGTTTATTCAGCGAAAAACACTTAGAATTATGATAAACACCATAAAACCGTCGTTGGTTCGTCTTTCCACTGTTCCAACTCTGGTTTGGAGTAAACTGAAATAAACCTTGGATATGAACAGTTGTGTTTAACTGTTCATATCCAAGGTTTATTTCAGTTTCAGCTCCTCAAAGCTGCCACCCTCCATTGTCCTGACGTGTAAAAGACACTCATCTTAAAGTCGACAGGAACCACACAAAAAATGGATTTTCATATTTTGAAAATAATTGTTCATGTTTTGAAAAGAAAGAGAGAGACTGAATAAGCAACAAATGTGAAAAAAAGTAACCACCATAACATTTCCACAGTTTACTGATTTTGCATCTCCAACGTGGGCCGTGATGCACCAGAATATAACAGAGAGGATTACTCGTCTCCTGGCAACTGGAAAAGAGTCCAGCGCAGACTTTTAGCGTGCTTTAAAAAAACACGTACATATGGGCTAATTTACGAGGAAAAAAGGGTAATGCACTGGACAGGTTCGTCTGGGTTGGAAAAGATTAAATGCAAAACCCCAATCTTCCGTTTTGAATCTGAAGTTGTTGAAATAATAAGGGAACCCGTCGTCATAAAGGTCCTCAATCGTTTACACCTCTTTTGTGGGCCAAGTTTCAAATATAGATCACCCTTAGCCTGAAAGTTTTGTTATTAATTATTGGCAGGGGCCCAGATGAAAAGTTTCTACGGGGTGCATGTTTAGTGGTATGGGATCAATTATTTAATCTGTTGTGATCATGTTATATTGACCCTGTTATTGAACTATTAGATTTTAGAAAAGCACCTTGTAACATAAGCCAATACAAACCTGTTTTTTTTGACACAACAGCTTACTTCCTATGGCAGTTTAATTAATTCTGCTCCCCACGCAACCAACGCAGCAGCAATGCAGTTTTCAAAGATGGAGATGAAAGGCAATAAAGCCGAATAGAACCAAGATTTTAAGAAGGAAAGGGGACCCGAACATGATGCACATGTGTGTAGCGATCGTTTAGGTAAAAAACACACACCCTCGGTGTGCTCGCTGCGATCTCTCGACCGGCTGATACATTGTGGCATTGCTCTCTCTCGCTCTCTCTCTGTCTCTGTCTCTGTCTCTCTCTCTCGCTCTCTCTCTGTCTCTGTCTCTGTCTCTCTCTCTCTCTCTCTCTCTGTCTCTCTCTCTCTCTCTCTCTCTCTCTCTGTCTCTCTGTCTCTCTGTCTCTCTCTGTCTCTCTCTCTCTCTCTCTCTCTCTCTCTGTCTGTCTCTCTCTCTGTCTCTCTCTCTCTCTCTCTCCCATTTTTAGAGCCGTCTCCCACCAGAGCCGTTCTCCACACCAGTTAGGAATCACTCTCTGGATTTTCAGCCTCTCCTTCTGCCTCCGTCACCCTCCTCCCCACACCGACTGTCGGTGCCCCACTCCGTATCTCCGCAGCCCTCCGCGCTAATTCAGATGCTCTTTAGCGTCGGGTCGGCACACGTGTTTCCTGTCACGAGATGATGCGTGGCATAAATACCTATTCGCAGAGAAATTTGATAGTGTTTTGGTGGCTCCCCACCGCCACACTGTACAGAATACCAATGCGAGAGTGGGAGAGAGAGAGAGTTTGTGTACGTGTGTGTGTGTGTGTGTGTGTGTGTGTGTGTGTGTGTGTGTGTGTGTGTGTGTGTGTGTGTGTGTGTGTGTGTGTGTGTGTGTGTGTGTGTGTTGCGGAGGGTGGGTCGGGCGCCATATGCCTGAAACGCATTCTCCCAAAACTTCAAGGTGAAAACAAAGGGAAACTGATAACGATGTGAATTGTTGTGACAGATGTCTGCACACCCCCCATCCACCCCCAGCACCACCGACTCCACCATGATAAACACACACACACACACACACACACACACACACGTAACGCTCGTCTCACTGCATATTACAATAATCGCTGCGTTTCTTATCATGTTTCATTCCCAGTAATATCCCGATTCTTCGCTATCAAACAGCAAGCACCCTCTCCTTTTTTCTTTCTGATGGTGTCCCTTTGTCCTATGTAGTGATGAAGGCTCCTAATAACGGGCGCACGAACACTTTAATTCCCAAGGAAGAGAATCTACATATTTGTTTTTGTTGTGACGAGGACTCTGAAATCCATATTACCAGCACAAACGCTGTTGGCATTTGGACGGCTGCTTTTCCCAATAAGCACGCAGAACAAAATGTTCAGCTGCTCCCCATCGCACAATACGCACGTGTTTTCAAAGAGTGCCAGTCTTCTGTGAGAATCCATCTTGCGTTTGTAGCCAGGGTGCATTTGAAATAAGATGCAGCCGTCGCTTCCCCAGACCTCTTGTGTCCTGAAAGTGAATCGAATCCTCACACATTGTACGCGGCTCAATGTGCCACGTGGATTACAATTCATGGATGCAAATTACAAAACACGGGGAGATTTCTGTCAGACACATTTAGAGGCAATGAATGGTAAAGAGGGATGTGAAGTGCAGCAGGGTTTTTACCTAATTACTTGTGCTGTCTTTTTGAATATGCCAACTGAATCCCAGTGGAGGTCACGTGTGAAATGAAATGGTGAATTACAACAAGTTAAGTACATCCAGCTCGCTTGAGTTCTCCCGACATTAGGTTTGTGCGACAAGACAATCAATGGAAATGTTGGTAGGATATACTCCATATTGGCAGGCATTATTACCATCATTATTTTGGGAATTTAACTTTATATTCAGGTGACAGATCACAATAAAAAGTAAAAACAATCATGACTCATTTGAAAACCTACATATATTGGCTTTAAAACATTGTTTTGTGAGAAAGAATTGACCTCGAAATGAGAAAATAAACCAGTGGAGACAATCAAGTGGGTTTTAAGTGGATCATTTATATTGTGAAATAAATGATTTTTCTCAACCCCAAAAAATGAATATTCCATCTGAAACACGGAGCTACCTGGTTTTCTCTGACAGCGGCACATTTAACTTGTCGAAACAGGAGAACATGCTGACGATCCTTTCGGAGTTGGCCTCATCATATGTGCTTGCTTCCGGCCAACCTAAACTTTTGGCACTTGGCTCAACGTGACTCCGTGGTTATTCATCCCGGCCCATAATGACATTGATCCGGGGTCTAATTGAGACACGGAGACGCAGAGAAGGAGCGGGCCTCCTCCTAATCCTCAATAAGCGGGCTAACCTTCATTACTGCCGTGACATTTTCCCATGGGGTGCTAAGCGGGAGACAGACGATGAGGGCTCTCCGACATATGGTGAGGCCGCTTCCCGGGGTCTGGCGCTCACGAGGAGCCTTGAGGGAGAGACGCACTCTGCTGCTGGACTCACCTGTTGTGCTGATGCAGGCTCGCTTAAAACCCTCAGAGAGAGTCTGACAGCTCTAGATAGGCTCTCTTAGTATGTGTGTGTGTGTGTGTGTGTGTGTGTGTGTGTGTGTGTGTGTGTGTGTGTGTGTGTGTGAGTGCTTCAACTTAACATGTACTTATATCTTAGTCCACAGATGATATGTTTCTTTTAACATCCTGCCAGCAGGTTGAGACTATTTCTATATAATATTTTCAATATTTCATTCGTTTCATTTATGAAACACACGGCTCACTCTAATATGTAAATATCACATTTGTATTGATATATCGGACATGCACTGGGAATGAAAAACACAAAACGCAGTGGGAAAAATGTGAGCAAATAAAAACAATTTAAATACATTAGGAAACATTACAGCAAAAAACAAGCGAAACCAAATGACACCAATGGTGACAACCAAAATAGATCTCCATACGACACACTGGGCAGTGTGTTATGATGCAATGAAGTCACATCAATTATTGGATTTTACTGACGGCTCCTGTCCAGGGTAAGACAGCCCTCTCTTGCACCGTGCGTCCTACAGCTACTGCCAACACGGAGATCAACACAGAACCACTGGGGTTTTGCTTTGTGCAGCCGCTGAGGCGGCTACGAAGACCCGTTTGTGATGCTGTGGTAGATTCAGCATGGACAAGTCCTCCAGGAGCAATGCAGTAGGGTGCATGGAACCACATAAGTCAAGACCTTGGTCCATGAGGAGCACACTTTTGGTCCGAACCCGTTCCTTGTACAGAGGTTTACGCGAAGATATGGAAAACAACAAGTCCAGTTTTGATACTCATCCCTTTGTTTGATCTGTTGGGCCCAATATATTTCCTCTCACCATATGCTTTAAGCAATGATTTTAGTTGTAGATGTAGAGAAAATTGATGTTATTTACAAACAGTGAGTGTGCTCTAATGCTGGTGCTGCTGTGGGAAAAGTGTTTTCATTTCTAACAGCAGGAAAGGAAGTGGGAGGAACAATGGCCTCCATGGATTAGCAGAGAAAGAAAAGAGCGCCACCTACAGAAACGTTTAAATTCATGAAATCAATTGAAGAGAAATGACAGTGCCACCCACACTGATTGACAAGTGATCTCTGGGTATTTCAGTACAGAAAAAGAAGCAATGAGTAGATGCAAACTAGTAGAAGGAAAGAAAAGTGTTAAATCTCAAAGCTTGTGTCTTTGCTCACATAACTACTTCAGGGGAAATCAAGGTTACACACTGTGCTCAGTCTCGGTCTGATGAGGATTCAGTCGTTGTTGTTTCCCTTTTTTACTTCCTTTTTGTTCTCAAGGAAGGGTTTCTTTTGCATTGCCATAGTAACACAGTTGCGTTTTATGTACAATATACTGTATATATATAGATAGAGATATAAAGATTCTTATAAATATCTCTCTCTCTCTCTCTCTCTCTCTCTCTCTCTCTCTCTCTCTCTATATATATATATATATATATATATATATATATATATATATATATATAGATATCTATATATAGTTTGGATCACCCTTCCCAAAATACCATAGGTCGTTCCTTCCCTGCTACGCTAATAAGATTTACAAGGTATCCCTGCCTTTCATCATTTTATTTTTCTCCCGTTGAAACATTTATGGGCCTTCATAAAGAAACACACCATTAGGGCTGAGAGGCTCCACAGTACAGTAAGTGTGGTGTTAATAAATCATGTTTAATAAAAAGAGACATCCAAACAGGGCAACGGCCCCCGTCATAGTCCAAAGCCAGCCGGCATGAATATTTAGGGACATCTGGAAATAACAGAGCGACGTTCAGGCCCCTCAACAATTTATGATGTGTTGGTGTGGGGACGGGCCTACCTCTAGAGGTAGAGAGAGAGAGAGAGAGAGAGAGAGAGGTGGGAGGGAGGATGATGCTTACTCTGGCATATGAAGAGCCTGAACCCTGAGGAGGAGAACCAGCAGTCACAGTGAGGCGGTGTTACGCCTGCAGTGCGTGTGTGAAGCGACGGATGGATGGCCACACACGTTCATGAATGAGGGCATGAACGGTTGGACAGATGGACGGAGGGAATGATGAATGAGAAGTAAAGAATGGATGTTATGCATCATTTCAATATGGCAATTTCTGAAAATGGAATAAATTATGTCACTCCCCCACCTGGTCAGAATACAGCCGCTGCCCCGAGAGTCAGTTATGCACGTGTCTGTTTCCACTTGTTCGACGCACACAGTTCCATCGTAAATGTACTTAGATTTCAGGTTAGGTTTCGGAAAGGTTTGCTACATAAAATTAATAAACTTCCCTTTGTAAAATATGGAAGTAACGTAACAAAATGAAGGTTAAAACAAGACTTGGTTTCGCATGGGCCAGCCAGTCGTGTGTTTGTTTGATCCGTGGTATGTTACCAATTGTCTTGTCTCTCTATCAAATGAAGAAGAAATTCATTCAAGTCATCTTAAGAGCAAGAGATAAAACATTTCCCCAAACATTTTTTGGGGGGTTTGAACAACTCTTTAATCAGTTAATTAACTAATTATTCTATCTTGGCCAATTATGAGTCTTTGCCTAATTTGTATTAGTTTGGAGATATTCCCTGAAATACTGTGTGCACTTTTCCCATTTTAAACAGCTATACACTAAATATTGACTTTTGATTGAAGACATCCGCTTATATAAAAGCAGTTGTATGTACCAGTCGGGCTTCTTTACTCAGCGATGATTTCCAAATGTTCCTTTCTTTAAATGACAGCGAGTCAGTCCGTCACCATCAGTAGAGCGCATGAAGCGTTACAACCGAGTGTTCCCAACATCAGGTGTGAATTGCATGTTTGACAAGGAGAGGCAAAGGTACTGGATTTGAAGGAACACGAAACCAAATTAAAGATAATTTTTCAGTGCTGTCTGTCGCGGTGTCTAACAGCTTGTTCGTGCCTCCTCTGCAGATGGAGGTGGATGCAGACGATAAGCGCCACCGAACACATTCCAAAGGTATCTGCACGAACACACACACACACACACACACACACACACACACACACACACACACACACACACACACACACACACACACACAGCAGCACTGTCATTCAGGGTGACCTTCACCCCCTTTCTCCCCCAACACAAACACACACTGTACACACACCGCTGCACAAATCCCAGACTGTCACATTTGAGTTGCCTCTTCTCACTGCTCTCTCTCTCGCTCTATATATATATATATATATATATATATATATATATATATATATATATATATATATTTTGAGATATCTTTCAGAAACTAAATCACCAATTCCACATTTTAAAAACTATGTTCAAAAATGAAAAGTCTAATCCTGTAAAACGATACATGCGACAAAACAAACAACAGGTAGCTCTCAGTTTTAGCTGATAAAACAGTGACACTTTTCATTTTTGTATTACTGTTTATGCCTCTGAAGGCATTATGTTTTGTATGTACATACGCAGTGGCGTTTCTACACGTAATTACGCCCCGGGCGAATTATATTGTCTGACACAAAACCGGTCCGTGGCTCTAAAAAGGTTGGGGGCCGCTGCATTAGAGTATTGCTCTATAGCCCACAGTGGATCCCCCCGCCCGCCCCACCCGGGAGACCCAGAGGCGACGCCCCCCCCCCCCCCACAAGCAGGGGCGCCCGCAGCCGCAGGGGGCGCCAACCTGCCAATTCCCCACACAGTGATATGATAGATAATGGAAAACCGCTTCGCGGCCCAGATGATTTTTTTTAAGTGGTAAGTGGTCGTGCCGCCCCCCACGTGACATGAAAAAGTGCCGCCCCGGGCGGCTGCCCGGTTCGCCCGTGCCCAAAACCGCCCCTGTACATACGTCTGTCCGTCCGGTCCATACTTGTGAATGCAATATCTCCGTAATGCCTTCAGCAAAATGTTCTACAAATGTTGTCTTGGACTCACGGATGAACTGCTGGGGTCAAAGGTCATTGCGACCTCACAAACCACGTCTGGTCCAGCTGGGTTAGGGGCTTGCTCTATATTGAAACACGGTAGTAACACACAGAGGGACTTGAGCACAACCAGCATGACGTAGGAGGAGTTCAATGGTCTCAGGGTGTTTCAGAGTCACTTTAGCACTGAATATTGGAGGGAAACATTAGCTTTCTTTTCAGCTTTTGATGACACCTCAATCTGCCCTAATCTTACTCCCCACCAGCCCCCCGTCTGTCCTCTCTCATATGTATAAATGTTATCTAAAAAGAGGCAATTTTTGAATCAGAGGACCCTCTTGATGCATATTTAATTCCCTTTAACTCCAGAAAATGTCTAACATCTTTGACTGAGCAAAGAACAAGGTGGTGACCATTGCTCCTACATTGAGTGGATCAAACTCCGCGCGGCGAAGGCTGTGACCACGAGGCCCCTTGTTTGATTGACTTACCTGAGTGCTCTGCTTGTCGGCCAAGGAGAGGCCGGAGGACTGGCACTGAAATCATCTTCGGGGCCGGTGGACTGTTGTTTTTTGTCGTGGACAAATATTGAGTTATTTTGAGTTATTTTGAGTTTCGAACTGCGAATGAATGCATCAACCAATCACGTTGTGTGGAACGGATATATTCAAAACGTACACTATAGTGTGGTATAGCACACGGAGGCTCCGTAGTCCGAACTAAAACGAAGCTAACTCTGTTACGACCTTCAACCTTGACAAAGGCAGCGTAGACCAGATCAACTCTTTCCGGCCGTACCTTTCACAATAAAAGCCCGAGACATAAACACTGTGTAACTCAAATTCACTGTGAGTGCTCGCTATTAGGGAACTCATAAAATATCTTACAGTAGCTTTAAGCTTTACAACAGTTCAGCTCAGACCCTCTGGGCCAGGAGGATCCTAGTAGTTGGTATTCTGCCTATGAGTCTATTAAAACATTTTATTTAAAGAGTAGTCATTCAAATAGTCATGGCTGCCAGTATGAACAGTTCTGATGCAATAAATTCACAGGCGGGAATTTCGCATTTTCGTGTTGTTTATTCATCAAAAAGTGTCCGCCAGGGGAAAAGATTGTCTTTAACTCACAAAGCTGCAGAAGAACATGTAACTTATTGTATAGAACAAAGGTGGAAACAAAACAAAGAACAAAGAACTCTGGAAAAGAACCAATAATGAACCATAAAACATGGTACACTGGTAAAAAGAAAATTACTAATGTTATAAATTTACATAAATAATATTTTAAAGAAAACTACAATATATATACACTGCTAATCCTTTTCTGTAAAGTAATCCAGGTGGATTTAGACGGTTTTGCAACTCTCTTTTTTATACTCAAATTACAAAATGAACATACTGATAATGTTCTTGAATAGCACAATTATTAAACAATGATCCCAGGGTGCACAGTCAATCCTCTAATCCCCAATCCACACATACACTGAAAAACATGAACACAAATAGTGTGTAAGCAGTTGTTTGCTAAACATTGTTCACATTTGAAACTACTTCAGATTACGGTTACACACTAGTGAGAATTTGTTTTGAAAAGAAAAGAGATTTCTTATCTTTTAGAAATACTAAATCATCAATTTAAGGCAAAGATATCTTCTCAAATGAATATATGGATGCATTTTACTGAGCTTGAAGTGTTTCACTGAAATAATTCATTTCATGGTAAACCTACACAGATGCATAAATCACAGTGATCAATCACAGTGATCAACTATTCAGCAGGTTCCTTTTCATGTGTTGTACAAAGAGCCTGTGGATGAAGCATGCAGTCAGTTTCATAATCTCTCTCCCTCTCCCTCTCTCTCGTAGTGCCTGTGGATCCAGCATTAACAGAGCTTTTCAGGTCAGTGGGATTGAACAAAGTGCACTGCACTAACACACACACACACACACACACACACACACACACACACACACACACACACACACACACACACACACACAAGTGGCCTGCTGTTGTCTTAGTTGTGAGCTAGAGACAGTCAAACCGTTCCTTCCAGCTGCTGTCTGATAGCTGCCAGTGAGCCCTGATGCCTCTCTCTCTCTCTCTCTCTCTCTCTCTCTCTCTCTCTCTCTCTCTCTCTCTCTCTCTCTTTGAAAACCTTCAACGTCACAAAAGACGATATCAGCACCCGATTCCTTCTTCCCACTAGTTGTTACTGTTCCCCCGCATGAAATATTAAATCAGAGGGGTTTCTCATCGTTTAGCAGTCCAACTAGACAAGCTAAATAATTCAGTTTTTTTGTCTTTTTGTTTGATGATATTTAGCATGATGGACCATTCTCAATTCATTAGCCATGCAGCACAACTCCTCCTCTCCTTCTACGCCTACAGCCTTTAGGTTGTTGTTGTGTGAGTTGAGTAGGTGGAAGGTGGAACACAGCTTCATTTCAAAGTTGAAGGTTTTCTTTGTTGCTGAAAAAAGTTTCCCCCATGTTTTTAAGAGGTATTGTCATTTCTTTAAGGATCGCACCATCGTGAGGGGATGATTTATCGTCTTTCTACAGAATCATATCGAGATTGAATCTATTTTGAGACATCGTGATACACAATTACGTTGTCTGAATTGATAATAACAAGTCCGCTCAAGTGTCTCAGAAAATCTGAAATGACTGAATTATGTATTTGTACGCGTGCACATACACAAAGTCAGTGTGTAGCTGTAAATATGAATTACTTTAATTTCACTTGAACCTGAAATGTATATTACTCAGTACTTTTTATTGATTCACACAAGAGTATGCAAAATAGACTTTGCCATGTGGTTATTTCATATAGACAGTGTTTTTATTGACATACCAGAAAGCATTATATATATGGTGATATATATTGTTGTTGAGATATGAATGGACTTAAATCTGAACAGAAGATTTTGGCCCTAACGAGGATAAGCTTAGTTTTTATTTTGTCATCTAATTTAAAATATATATATTTTGTCTAGATACTCAACAACAATATCACTGGTATTGATGTTATTTTATTTTGCAGCATCACACGTTACTACAATTACAAGAAATACATTATTATTATTATCCACAGAGCAGCCAGCTCACCCTGAACTCCAACAGGCTGCACGTCAGGTCTCAATGGCTCCGGTGTTGTGATGCCTCGATGTACGTGGGTCCAGATAGAATACTCCATTTAGTTCTTGCAGAGTGCAATAATGGGATGTGTATTCGGTGGAAGTAAAGCGGTGTATGCTTCATTATCCCTGGCATGTACTGGGAGTGTAGAGGGCGGCGCGTATGTACGGAGCTGGTAAAGCTAGAGCTGGGCCATATGGAGAACACCGGACATCATGCTATTGTTGACCAAGTTGATAACTATTGGTGGGTTAACTATTGATGCTTTCACAAAATATTTACACGAAGGGATTTTTGATAAATAATCCTTGGGAATGAGGATTTAATAACTACGTGGATAAGGAAAATAATAGAACAGCTAGAAAAGACTGGAATGTTCTGAAAAATCCTATCACTTTACTGTAATGCAGCCTTCAATATACTTTGTAACGCCCCTTTAGCTTAACACGTATAGAAGCTGAGTAGTCAGTCACAGTCAGAGCAGGAGGCTTTGGCTATTTCCTGGAAGCAACCCTGGTACATGCTCCACAGAAAAGATTTGTTCGTAAAAAAGTATGGTTATCCTGCATCCCTCCGTGCACAACCATGGTTTGGCTGAGGGGCTTCTCGACCGAAGGGACAATGCACAACCCCAAAATAGCTTTGTTGCCATCCAAATGCCCCGGCAGCCCCTCCTAAGCAGTGGCCCTAATGGAGCCCTCACACTGGCGTTGTAGCAGCTTATTTATTGACTTATGTTCCGCACAGCGCTGCACAGTCTCTTGGGAGGATGAGGAGTGTAGCCCAAAGGATCTCACTGGAGTTCATTAATGTTAGCCACTCAGTCCGCCCGTCCAGTTGCAGTTCTGACTGTTAAGTTAGCAACGCACGCACTGGGCTAAACTGGATTTTTACACACATATATATATATATATATATATATTTTAATTTCACTCTATTTTGCTTGGTGTGCAGTATAACCTGGATACAGCAGTGGCTATTTCAGTGTCCTCTGCTTGTCTTTGCGAGTTGGTTCCACCCCAGTTATGTGTGATTTTCATTTCGTCCTTGGCTGTGCGGTAGGGGCGGTTGCAGCTAAGATAAGAGTTCCTGCCTACCTATTTATCAATAAAATATTATTCCACCTGGAAGATTACTGTGTAGCCTTTAGCTGATATTCATAGATTGTACAAGGTGTACTCTCCCTCCTCTCTCTCCTCAATCCTTCATCCCTCCCCACTGTCTCCCCCTCCCTTTCCCCATTTTCCACCGTTCTCACCTCCGTGCTCACTTCTCTCTGCCTCTCTCTCGCTCTCTCTCCCCCCCCCCCCCCCCCCCCCCCCCTCCCTCACTCTGCTGCCGCCTGCAGATAGTAATTAATCAGGGGATCGATGTGAAGCCTATCTCCAGGCTGAGGCGTCTATAATGTCGATAATGCCGCTCGATGGCCCCTCTCCCCGGAGAGCTGATGGTCTTAAGGACGAACACGCTTGACTTTGCATGCAGCAGCCTGGTCTGCGTCAGATAGGGTGCCTCTGTTATGCCGGTGCATGTGATCGCACTTGTGTTCGAATGTACACAGCCGGCTCTAGTGTGCAGCCCTGTAACACATGTGGGTGGAGAACTACGTACGGTGTTCAGGTCAGGTGAATGATAGTCTCTGTGCAAGGATGTTAGGTTCTCTGTCCTGAGATCTGGTTGGAGACAGGTGCGTGTTCCTGGTTACGCCCAACCAAAGACATCGAGCAACACCATTCTTCATACATGATAAGCGCATTAGCTTGATGTCGTTTTTGAAGATTAGACAGAAGGGTGGATTTTCCAGTTCGTCCTCTGAATGTATCTGAAGATGTTGGCAGAGCTCTCTGAAGCCTGTAATTTGAAGGCTTTTCTTTTGACTGGATTGACACAAAAATGGACACACTTTTGTTCCAGTTTTATTCCCGTAGAGTCACCAACAAAACAGTGTCGATATGGTTATGGTGAGAGTATACATTATTTATCAGTCACTTTTACAACTCTCCTCTAAGCCACTACAGTCACCATTGTGTTACCTCTTTCGGCAACAGAAGTATTGCAATAGTGGGCTCCCACCAATTAAAGTATTGCAATTATTTATATACTTGCAGTATTATGAACTGGATGTCTGAAAAAAATATGTATTACAGTTTTTCTCCATTGTGTATAGACACACAACTCTGAAAAATTGCATGTTAGTATGGAAGTTCAAGACTCCTGACTGTTAAACTCACACTGTGAAAGCAAAGCACAATGACTTTGTTTTCACTTCGATAGAAACTCTGAATCAATCAGGACTGAAATCTTAACGATTACCACCTTAAGAAGCTATTCATGTAAAAAAAGGACCAAAAAACACTAAAGATAAAGCCGAAATAGCCGAAAAAAATCTATATTGGTATTTGCCTCAGAAATGTATTGGTTGAGCTCTTGTGTACACGTGGTATTCACATGCATTTCAGACGAGTCGCTCTCATAAACAATAGATAATGGCCTTGCAGGACGAAGCAGCTCGGTGTTGATGCTGGCAGTGTTGTCTTGTGGATCGTCGTGGAGAACCGCTCATCGCTCGTTGACTCCAGGGGAGTGAAGAAGAGCTTGGTTGTAAAGTTAGAATATCCAGCATCCAACAGCTAAAGTGAACTGCAGTCAATGAGCCGCGGCCCGTAAAGACCCACTGCAGACTGCATGCTCAACTCGGTCTGCAGAGCGCTGACGCCCCCCCGCCCAGAATGCTTTCATTCAAAGTTTATCGATGTTGAACGTGTCCCGTTTCCAAATTGCAGCGACCTTCGTGTGAAGTGGATCCCGAGATTCTTTTCTTTCTGGCTAGATTGGTGCATGTAGTACGGGGTACAGGGCATAGAACCCAAATCAGCTGGAGGTGCAGGTTGGACGACACGAGTGGAGAAACACTTTAGAGAGGGCGTCATTAGAGCTGCCCTGTGTCTGGCGATGAACGCAGATGAAAGACGTGGAAGGCAAAGGCGTCCCTCTCCGTTCAAAGCGGCAATTACATGGCTGAATTTCTTTTATGAAAGAAAAAATAATAATAGACAGCTTTAACAGGGACCCCCCGTCTCAATAAAGCTCATCGGGGTTTTCATACGCAAAGGTGGGGCGGGGGAGGGGCTAGACCGAGAGCTCACAGCATAAACATTCCCCTCCACGTCTCTTTTGTCATTCGCATATTTACAGTCTGCCATGCTAATCGTGTTTATTGGGGTGTACAAGCACTGCACATGCGCTCAATAGGGGAGGATAGCTTTGTGCCAGAGACTGCATGGTAGAGGCACTGGGATACACCCCCCCCTCCCACACACACACACACACACACACACACACACACACACACACACACACCATTTCTGGAAATAGATGGCTCCTCCTGCAGTAATCCAATTTCAAAAGACAAAAAGAGCCATCTTACGTAACTGGGACAGCACGGGATTTTGCTAATTATGGTGTTAATGCACAGTGAAGAATTCCCCTGATTTTGAACAAACGATTTGTGAAGATACTTTCGTGTAGTTGAACGAGTGCACTTTGCACAGTATCACATCATCAAAGAGCACTGAATCCATCATTATGCAAGCTGATGGATGTCTGGCTGGCGGGAATAAGGTATTTGTTCACTTGACCGCATACTAAACCCCCCCCCCCCCCCCAAAAAAAAAACCATCTAGAAATAAAATTACACCCGATGTAAAAGCTATCAATATGTAAAGGTGTTCGAGGTGGATGTCTCAGTGCTTGAGGCTGGCTTCGCAAAGGTAAACTATTCACTCCCGTATTTGCATTAATCAAAAACGTCCAAGGAAACCAAATCCAGATTTGCACGATTTCACCTTGAGCACGCAGCGTTCATTGTCAGCCCCGGTGTGCTTTTGCACTGAAGTGTTGAGAACAGTTAAGTAAGGCGGATGACTGCTAAAGCCCCTCATTTTTCCCCTGTCAGAGTCCCGCTTTCACACAAAAGACAGAAGGTTGTGCTCTTGTCGCCGACCAGCAGAATAAGAGAGGCGCAGCATCCCGGCCCCGGCTTTAATTGCCGTGTCAGAGCTGAAACATGGCCGAACAGGAAACGATCGACTTAATGAAACGCTTTAATTATTCAACATAATTGAGGAACGTGACGAGCGTGTCGGTGAATCCTTTGGTTCGTACGAGGTGTCTCTCCCAAACGCGCGCACACACACACATTCACACATTGTGTCTCTCCCCCTCTCGTTCCCTTTGTCTCAGCCACATTGAACACTTGCTCTCCCATGGTGCTCTCCCTCATCCTTATTACTCGCCATTCTCCTCAGCGATAGAATGAGTGAGATCGGTCCATGTTATAATGACTTGCCCTTGTCTGCTCGGGGTCGTTACTCCCCACCTCTCACCTCCTCCCCCTCCTGCAGAGCCTGATGCCCACTGGTCTGAGCCCCTGCAGCCATTCTGCACATCGCTGCGGGGCCGACTGACCACTGGCATCGATCTGAGAGCTGGACAGCACAAGAATGAAAGGAAAGCATCTTTTCGTTCATTTTCTTTTGCCGTCACACACACACACACACATTTACCAACCGTGCACGGCAGATAATTAAAGACAACTAAAACAAACATGAGGATATCAGTTCATCTGCACGCCTGAGACTGCTTCCTATCTCACTCGCCCCTCTCTTCCTTCCTCCTGTTTCTTCATCGAGGCATTCCTCTTCTGCTCCTCCTTCCTGCCTCTTTTCACACACCGTCCCTCCCTTCCTTGCTCATTCCCTTCCCTCCTTCCTTCCTACCTTCCTCTTTCTCTCCACCCCTCCCATCTCTCTCGGCTGTCTCTGGCAGTGCTAATTCCCTCTTCAGATGGTGCGGCTCTCATTTGCATACTTATCAAAGTGTTTGGACTATCCGACAGAAGCTGTAGGAAGGTGGGGTCATTAATATGTTAATTACCCCCCCTCCTTTTTCTCCCCACTCGCCTTTAGACGGCGGCACACCATCCATATCCTCCACCTCTCTCTCTGCTTCACACGCAGCCTTTGAATATTTGAATACCCTCAGAGGCCCTGCAAATGCCATAAGACTCTGTAGACACTCACCCATGGGGGTTCGGGTGGGTTTCTATACCGGCTGGGTATTTGCGCGCGTCTGTGTGTGTGTGTGTGTGTGTGTGTGTGTGTGTGTGTGTGTGTGTGTGTGTGTGTGTGTGTGTGTGTGTTGCGGATTAGCAGCATTTGTACATATGATCATTAGACATTTTAGAGCAAGTGTATGATCTGTTTACTCCATTGACCGTGCGCTAAACCCCTCCCCCGAATTGTGATGGTCCAATCACAGCCTCAGCAGCTGTAGCTAAACCAGGCGGCAACCTCTGGTTCTGCTGAGTGAAGCTGATGCAGAAGGGACTAAAACGTGCATTAGCTCTACTGACCAGCAGGGGGCGACTCCTCTTGTTCTATAGAAGTCTATGAGAAAGTGACTCTACTTCTCTCTTGATTTATTCCCTCAGTAAACATTGTAAACATGAGTTTATGTCTCAATCTCTAGTTTTAAGTCTTCTTCAATACAGCATGATGTTCATTTAGTAAATTATGATCCATTTAGAGTCAAACAGACCATAAAGCAGGGGATGCTTTAGGGCGGGCTTCCTGTGATTGACAGGTCTCTGCCGCTACCAGAGACGTACATGTACTGTATATCTATACACTATATACATATCTATATCTACGTACTGAAGCATTGTAAGAGCGAAAATTTGTAAGGAGAGATCAAACTGTGTTTATCTACTAAACTGTAAGTGCCCAATTTTTAGCATGCCCGTCTAACTAGCATACTAGCTACGTTAGTGATTGTGTGTTAATGAAACTTCAAAAGCCAGTGGGCATAGCAAAAGCTAACTTCCAGAAAACCCAGCCAAAGTTATTTGAGATGTTAATTGAGCCCTCACGCCGTTTTTCTTCTTGTACTGTACAAAAGTAAAATATACTGATTAATTTCACGACAATTTAAAAAAGGTCCTTTTAGTTATAACACAAGGACTAACTAGTGCTACACAGCAATGCGACCGCAATTTTCTACATGGATTAACTAGTGCATATTCAAGGTACAATATATGTGATTGGGAGCATTTCTATTGCCTTAACAGCTCTCAACATGTCTCTGATTTGCTGCTATATAATGCTCTGAATCCTATATAGCTGCCGGAGACATCATGGAGCTAATGTTAGCTTAATCAGCTGATAAAATATGCCACCTTGAGCCGTGTAAGAACGAAAAACTTGGCAGGCATAGCAACTGGGGGGGATCAGCAAAATGTACATTGCCCTCTGAGTTGAACCTTATCTAAAGCCATATTTCCATGAGACAGTTCCACTATCCTGCACTAGTTACAGGTTACGTCTAACCCTGGCCTTCAACCAAGCACAGCTAAGAAACAATCTCCCCACCAAACATCCAGGGCTGCAGTAACAGACTTAATCTGCATACTGTACAGGACGCTAAAGTAACACGATACCAAGACCTGTCCTTGATAAAGGTTGCAGGGTTAGTAGTGAAGTCACTCAGCTGAAGGAGTGGGACATATTGTTAACTCTAATTTATCGGCTCACGAACAAAGGTTAAGGGTCATTTATGTGTCGGCTTGGTTGGCAGTGCATTGCAGATTAGTCAATGTTGATACAGGTGATTGACTCGGGTGCCTACAACAAGCAGCAGTGGCTGACATTAATTAAAAACGGCATGGGAACTTGTAAGCAAACGTCGTCTTGGGAATCGATGCCCTTGATCACGCTTGTCTTTGTGGTGTGAATCTGCTTTATGGGAATGGGCAAATCCCCCGAATGTATTCAGTAACGTGCCAGCAGACACAGGTAAGTGGTTCCTGGAATGAAAAGGGAAACGTGAAAATAAATCAACATGTTTTCTGTGGAACAGAAATGTAACCAGGGGACTCAAGTGTTTTCTAAAGCAGGTTTCAATAATTTAACCAGGAGAGCCAAGGCAGAGGAACTGTTACAACATTCCTGCTCACCAGTTTTAGTTTGAAGCTTTTCATGGACCTTAACCAAAAAAGGAATAGTAACAGGTACTGTGTTAATGTTGACTCTGCGTTCCTTTTATCAGATCGTTTCAAATGTATTTGATAGTGTAGAGAGCTGTTTGGTGGACAGCAGAGTTATAGCAGCTTAGGGAGTGAAACAGAGTCGAGCTTTGATAACCATGGAAAAATGACTTTTAGAGGCGTGTTTGTCCTATTGTATGAACAAAATGAATATACCATTGGAAAGTGGGTGGAGGACTGAGGACCAAAGGAAAGGAAAGGCAAAGAGATTAGGCAAGACGAAAGGTGAAATGAGGGGAGCCCTCACCCTGTCCTTAGCAACAATAATAGCCTCACAAATCCACCTGGCCTTGCCTCGGAATACATATTTTTCTCGGCGCCAAAGCGAGAGGGCGTTCAATCCAACCCACGCCGGGGCAGACTTAACAATTACTCTCACTTTGAACGCAATCTCCCTGGCTGGGGGGAATGATTGACAGATTGTGTCCGCGGTGTCAGGGGGGCAGCCACGCCCCTCCTGACTAAAGCAGAAATTAGAGAACAGTGGGAGCTAAATTACACCTTAGCAGAGACCTCTGGCAGGAGGACAGGGAGGGAAGCGTGATGAATGAGAGAAGGATCGGAACAGAAAGGTAGAGGGGCTGAGTCGCGTGGGAGCACGGAGACGATGGGAGGAATGGCTCGGAAATACATTTGTGGCCCCACACACACACACACACACACACACACACACACACACACACACACGCGTGCACAGCGAGGTAATGGGTCTGCAGTACTATTGGAGTGCAAAGGGAGAGACACTTAAATACCATCTCTACAGTCGGGATGCTATGTACTCCCTCACACAGACACACAAACACACACACACACACACACACACACACACACACACATCTCTGCTCTCTCTTCTATGTCATGCTCTCAAAGCACTCAGACGGATACGAGAGCAGCAAGCAACCAGCAGAGTGGCACAATGAGTCTCAGGGTATCTACAGTGGGAGAGCTCATTGGTTTGAACACATTGTGAGGCGAAGAAATAACCGACGGGCAACATCGACTGTGGTCACTATAGAAACGCTGCTCTTATCAGTCCACATTTGGTCTGGTGTTATGCTATATTTGGGTCACTGTCGACAAATGCCATTAATAAAGACCAAAAACCAACATTGCAGCGTCGCCTCACACAACGGTTTACATGATATCTTATGAAAAGTAATTTTGTCCAGCAGCACAAGCTCTCATCCATCCATCCATCCCGATCTCCTCCTCAAGCTTTGGCCATACAGCTTGGTGCCACAGCGTTTGATGTTTGACAGCCATAGTCTGACATGGAGTACGTACGATTTATAGTGCATCACTTTCCATAGATATTAGTACATACAGCCTGAACAATTAACTGATCTCACGTATTAAGTATCCTGTGTATACCAACGACGTATATACTCGTATTATACCTCGTTACTTGCATACAGTCAATTATAAAATAAACTTGCATCCTCACAGGAAACAGTTGGTAGGTTTAGGCAACACATTTGCATGACTTGCTTTAGTTAAGATCAGACGTTATGGGACAAATACATCTACGTTGCCTTCTGCTTTCACACGGATCTCACCTGTTGACTTTATGTGTGTCTCCTTCCTCTGTGCCGTAGAGCTCCACTGTCCCAAAACCTATTAAAAACACACCAACGAGTCACACTGTTGCACTGGGTGATCTGCTTATTCATTCAAACAAAAACTGTGTGTTTTATTTTCAATCCCACAACGTCACGCTGCAGGGAAAAGTCACTAAACTAGAGCACCAAATGTGGATTAATCCGTATCTAGAAATAATCCCTATTTACTAGTTTTGAGTCACTTTTTTAAATTTATTTTGTGAAATACAACGATATATTTGTGACCTGTTTTAATTCTTCAGCAGGAGCAAATGGGCATGGGACAGAGTGCCACAGACCGGATGGGGAAGTCATAAACCAACATTTTGGTTTGGTCTTTATTTTTGATGAGAGAAAAACACCAACCTATCCTTTTAAATTGTATATCTTCATAAACAGGTCAAATGTCTGACTGTGATGTGTGTTCCAGGAATAGTACAGTGTAAATGTGAACTCAAGTAGTCTTATAAGCATCACTTCCCCAGCAGCTTTTGTCCGACTTATTTAGAGAAAAGCGATGTCCTGGGAGTGGATAGCAGAATACAGTAGAGTCCTTTGTAGCGCAGGGCGTTGCTGCCTGCTGGTGCCAAACCACTTGCGGCTGCTGTCTGATGGTCCACTAAGTGTTTGCCGCTAAGACAGATGGTGTGCTGTAGGTTTACCTCTATCTGGGTAGAGTGCTGCCAGCCTGGCTTCAATGGGCCTCGACTGGAGCAGGGCCTCCAGAAGAGGCTCTTCACCTGGAGAGAGAGAGAGAGAGAGAGAGAGAGAGGGACGAGAGGCAAAGGGCGGCACTCTGACACACACATTCACACGTACATTCACACCTACATGGGCTCTCTCTATGCCGACCAACACAAATGTAGACATGCAAGTCACACACACACACACGCACACACATCTGCTAAGTCCTCACACACCTACTTCACATGTAGAGCAGCGCTCCCAGCTGAGTGCCTCTCTTCAACCTGGCAATTTCAGATCCAGTTAAAGCACACAGGGCGTCATGCTGATTTCACAATGTGGGGGGTTTGAATGGTAGAATGGCCTCACTACAGCCCTCGTTACTGATCCGGCAAAATCCGACTCATCTATTTCAATAGCTCTCTGTTATTCACACTTTTTTTTTTACACAATCTTGCTGCAGCAGTGCTGGATAGTTGCTGTAAATACAGGTGTATCTAATGCGCAACATTTTAAGGGTGGACGTACTTCCAGCGATGGAACAGGCGTGTTCGGGTCCATTCGCACACAGAAACATGATGCCGTTGTTCGTACACACGGCACCGTCTGACAGTGATGTTTTGGGTGACATTTAGTTTCTAGGTTGCACAAGATGCTCCTATAAATGAATCATGAGTAAATCTGTGAGGTGTGAATAATAGATAGCAGGAGAGGTAAAAAAAAAACAACAACAACAAAAAAAACAAAGGAACGCTGTTATTATTTGTTAATAAGACACTCTGGAGCATCACTAACTAGATCTCATTACCACAATACACGCTGGCATGCATACGCACACACAGCCACACACACCTCCAACCGCCCACATGCACGACGCACACCTTGTGCACACACACACACACACACACACACACACACACACAGATGCCCCCACATGCCTAACGCATGCAGAAGTCTCTCATCCTGCATGACTATTTTTACCTGTGAAGCCTGTCGTTGCCTAGCATTCTGTAATTACATCCCACACTCCACCGGCGAATGATTAGACGCAATGATGGATGGGTTAACGGCGTCACCCCGGGACGCCTCGGCGCAAAACTAATTAAGTGACCCGTACACGTGTCATATGCCCGATACGTGCGATAGCCCTCTCAGCCCGCTGCCATAACGGTGGGACGAGTGCGATAAAGGTGCGCGACGTGTTCCCCTGTTAATCAACAGATAAGAGATGATGAAGTGACTTCGCCGTTGATTGATGGATCTTTGGAGCTCCGCACCATCTAAAATATACACTGCCAGAACGGCGTTAAGAGCTATTTTCGTGGCGTTTGGTTTTGGAGTTTTCCTCGCCAAACATGTCATTTAAATTGCTCGTTTCTCTATACACGAGCAGCCTTTTTTGTCTTTCCCTCAGCAATAAAGATAATCTCCTTTACATCATTTTGTTTGCTTGGCACATATCTTGTTTCTCGGACCCACAATCAATGCTCCGATTTCGTCATCATCCCCCACGAAATCACTGTCAGAAATGCTTTTTATTTATTACGATGCACTTTTCTTTTTCTTTGTGCAAGCCAAGAAAGATGCTACTATGGATTTTTCTGTCACAAATGGTAAAGAAAGTTTTCAGACTCTGCATAGACAAATGTTGGTGTTATTTGGATCAGGCGTGTTTTTCTGCTTCTACATGCATGTAGTGTGTGTGTGTGTGTGTGTGTGTGTGTGTGTGTGTGTGTGTGTGTGTGTGTGTGTGTGTGTGTGTGTGTGATTGCCACGGCTGCAGCTGGGGCTGTGGGCTGAGTAATTGCTTGTCTTGGTAGGGAGCGCGCGGTGGCGAGCTCGAAGTCAAGTGCTCTCTTCCTGCTGTAGACCTCATTTGGATTCCACGTAGCTAGCTAGCAAGCTAACGCCAGCCTTGGGCCTGTATTATTCATAGCTTGACAGATAGCGCTCACTAAAAGCATTGGAAGCGGGCCAGGTGGTGATGGAGCGACATGGGGGGGTGCACCACACACTCAGCCTGGCAGGAGGAGGAGGAGAGGGTACAGGGCAGGAGTAAAGGATACCAAATTGAAGATAGAACGGAGCGGCAGGGAAACGTCTCGAGTGGGATTGGAAAAGGGAATGTGAATATAGAGACAGAGACACGGAGGAGGTGAAGAGAGGACAGAGGGTGAAGACAGAATCACCAGAAGGCCGCACAACGTTAAAGGACTACAAGACGTCAAAACACAGCTGACGTGACGACGGAGATGAAGGGTGAGGGTGCGAATGGAAGCGGAAGAGAGCGAGCGAAAGCGTTTCTAACGGAGCACAGAGAGAGGCCTGGAAAAAGAAGAAGAGAACAGGCAGCCATCCGCCCCCGCCAAGCTCAGCAACCCCTCTGCCTCCATGTGCGCAACCAGATAAGGTCGCATTAATCAAAATCTGCCACTTCCCCTTCCAAAAAAACACCGGCTATGCCATCAGCTCTGTGAAGTATCTGTCATTGAAAAAAAAGGGAAATTTCCATATTTAATGGGGAAGCTTTATATCACCAAAAAGCCGGTGTGGACTGGGGATGAAAAGAGCCGCGTTGGGTTAGATCTGTCAGCTCTGTCATTAGCTTACACACTTCAGACGGCATGCGGAGCCCCGGGGTTCATTTCAGTTTGGCTCCGGCACCATTGTTATCATTTTCAGCAGTACGGTGAAGCTGGGCTGACATTGGTACTCGCAGTCGCTTGTGTAATAACGGTTTATTATAACAATACCATAATAGCTATCATTCTTCATCACTGTCTTTCTCAGCACATGAAAGAGTAATTATTTTTCTTTCTATCAGCGTATTCTGTCCTCACATAAACCTCTCGTGCAATTTCAAACAAACTTTGAAAAGCCTTTCAAAACCAGGGCCGCCAAATGTACAGTGTGGCATGCACATGCTTCCCTCATCGTGCCTTCTCTCTGATGCCATTTGTTTATTCCCCCCCCCCCCCCTTTGTAATCCCTCCCAGCCCTCCTCCCTTCTTTGCTTCCTGTGCATATTATGACAAGCCTCCAGACTACCTTTCCGCTGTTACCCGGCGACAGATAAACAGGTGGTGTTTACGCCTTTTTTTTCATCCTCCTCTCTTTTCTACTTTTTTTTATAACCGCCTCCCAGAGGAAAGACATCAAAGGGAATAACAGATCATGTGCGGTGAGTGCTGAGCGTGCCAGGGGGGCGTACGCATGGGGGGTTGGGGGGGTTTGGGTGATGGGGGCAGGCAGCTGCTTAGGGCCGGCTCCAGCTCCCGGCCGGGCACATCCTGACCTCTAACCCCTGACTCCCCCCCCCACCACAAGCCCTCCACGATCCCCGACCTCCCCCCGGCCAGCCCTCCCCTCAGAGCGGCTGCCAACTCAATTACATCAGTGTCAAAAAAGCTGCTCCTCTGCTGGGGAGACGGAGGCTGGTGAACATGACGCAGAGTGGGAACCGCAGTGTAACACGGGAAGGGCAAACACTGCAGGCATGGCTTTGTTTATCATTGTTGTTTCTGTCGTGAGTACCTTCACACAGAACGGGAATATACATATTACACATTGAAAAAGCGATTTCTAGGATTTTTACAGAAGTGAGGTCGAGTTTTCATGAACCAATCACATTGTGCCGAACGGACATATTTAATACGTACACTGCAGTGTACAACAACATGACGGTAAACGTTGTTACTCCAAAATCAGCACTGACCAGATCATCTCCTCACATTCTTACCTTTCACAATAAAAGCCAGAGACATACACTCACCTAAAGGATTATTAGGAACACCATACTAATACTGTGTTTGACCCCCTTTCGCCTTCAGAACTGCCTTAATTCTACGTGGCATTGATTCAACAAGGTTCTGAAAGCATTCTTTAGAAATGTTGGCCCATATTGATAGGATAGCATCTTGCAGTTGATGGAGATTTGTGGGATGCACATCCAGGGCACGAAGCTCCCGTTCCACCACATCCCAAAGATGCTCTATTGGGTTGAGATCTGGTGACTGTGGGGGCCATTTTAGTACAGTGAACTCATTGTCATGTTCAAGAAACCAATTTGAAATGATTGGAGCTTTGTGACATGGTGCATTATCCTGCTGGAAGTAGCCATCAGAGGATGGGTACATGGTGGCCATAAAGGGATGGACATGGTCAGAAACAATGCTCAGGTAGGCCGTGGCATTTAAACCATGCCCAATTGGCACTAAGGGGCCTAAAGTGTGCCAAGAAAACATCCCCCACACCATTACACCACCACCAGCAGCCTGCACAGTGGTAACAAGGCATGATGGATCCATGTTCTCATTCTGTTTACGCCAAATTCTGACTCTACCATCTGAATGTCTCGACAGAAATCAAATTGTAGCCTCTTTTTCCTATTTGTAGTGGAGATGAGTGGTACCCGGTGGGGTCTTCTGCTGTTGTAGCCCATCCGCCTCAAGGTTGTGCGTGTTGTGGCTTCACAAATGCTTTGCTGCATACCTCGGTTGTAACGAGTGGTTATTTCAGTCAAAGTTGCTCTTCTATCAGCTTGAATCAGTCGGCCCATTCTCCTCTGACCTCTAGCATCAACAAGGCATTTTCGCCCACAGGACTGCCGCATACTGGATGTTTTTCCCTTTTCACACCATTCTTTGTAAACCCTAGAAATGGTTGTGCGTGAAAATCCCAGTAACTGAGCAGATTGTGAAATACTCAGACCGGCCCGTCTGGCACCAACAACCATGCCACGCTCAAAATTGCTTAAATCACCTTTCTTTCCCATTCTGACATTCAGTTTGGAGTTCAGGAGATTGTCTTGACCAGGACCACACCCCTAAATGCATTGAAGCAACTGCCATGTGATTGGTTGATTAGATAATTGCATTAATGAGAAATTGAACAGGTGTTCCTAATAATCCTTTAGGTGAGTGTATACGCTGCTTAACTGTCTACCAGAGGAACTCAGGCACTCAGGGCATTATGCTGAAAGGAAACTCAATGAAACAGCTTAGCTAGCTCTAGGCTGTACACCAGTTTACTTCCAACAGACTCTCAGATGCTCGACAGTCGGGGGTCAAGAGGATCCCGGTAGTTGGTCCTCCAACCTCTTTTTGAAAAGTTGTCGCGACTTTGTGTTGAATATTCGTGTGTAAAGGCCTTCAGCCTGCCAGAAGGACTGTAAAGGGTACGGTTGGGGATATTCTAAATGTTTTGTTTTAGTGAACAAATCCCATGAAATGACCAACACAATGTGTTATTGTGTCTCCAAAAAAACCCACTCCCACTCCCCCAGCTGGTCTGTGGCTCACAACCTCAAACCCACTGGTAAATTACGCATTGAGTTACTGAAAAAGAGTAAAGGGTGGCATACGAGGGATCAAATAACTGCAGTGCACGTGTTCATGTTCAGCAACATGTCGCCCCGTGAAACAGTGTGACTCACACAGTGTAATGTGTTTTTAATAGTTTCTGGACAACAATGGAGCGCTCTGGCTCAGAGGAATACGATACATCAGGCTTTGGCTACAGAGGCCTTGGTAACCGAATTCAATTCCAGCCCCGAGACCTGTGTTGCATGTCGGACCGTCCTCTCTTCCCCTGGTCCCAGTCTGCCACGACGCTTCATCTGGCCTAGACAGGTGCTGAATGACACCAAGAAAAAAGGTCCAATCCACTGTAGGATTTGACAACAATCACAAAAATACAGAATAGACTTTAACATTTGTGCTGTTCAGTGTGAAATAATGACTAATAATTAAGATAATAATAATTAAAGTGACTCGTCGATCAGCAGAAAAGCAATTCTTCATGTTTCAAGCAGAAATGCCAAACGTTCCGTCGCCATATCTTCTAAACTGGAACAATGTGCTTCTCTTCTTTATATTATATGATAGTAAATTGAATATTATTAGGTTCTGAACTGGTGGTCGACAAATTTGAAGACGTAACCTTGGACTTTGTCAGCATCTCCACAGTTTCTTGTCTCCATTTAATCGTTGAACGTTGAATCAATAAATTAAGGAAAATGTATCAACAGAATAATCACTTATGACAGTCTCTGTCAGCTCATCCAACTAAACAACCAAGTTGACACACACACACACACACACACACACACACACACACACACACACACACACACAAATACATAGAGACAAAGGGACAAACTAGAGGAAATCATTCCTTCTCCAAAATGGCTCCTGGGCTGGCAGCTAACTAGCTGGCCCTTGTGTGTGTGTGTGTGTGTGTGTGTGTGTGTGTGTGTGTGTGTGTGTGTGTGTGTGTGTGTGTGTGTCTCTCTGCGTTGTGGTGATTGATTGAAGTCATTACGCCGGTGGAGAGACTCCTTACCTGGCTAATCCAGGAGTGAATTTAGCTGGAGCATGACAGATAGCCGCATTACAGCCCCAGAATCTGCTGCCGGATGAGCTCTCCTGCTCAGGACCTCCACTGCCAAATTATGCAGAATGACGTCTATGATACACATTTCAATATTCTACCGGATCCATCTTTAAAACCCAGAGCCCAGTGTTCAATTCTGGGAGTGGAAATGCTTCACAATTTCACATTGTGTGCACATAGTAAATACTTATCATGAAGTACAGTCTTTTATATATATACCAGAATGATGACGTGTGAAGCCGGACCTTTCTTCAGATTGCTACTTTTGTCTGACAAGAAAATCCCTGAAATCAAAAACCAGGTGCCGGAAACGATCTGAATAACGTGTCAATTCATCTTCTGTCAAATGTCAATTTGACTAATCGTTTCAGCCCCACCCCCCTCCCCAGAATTTCCCAAAGTTGTGCCGATATAGCTCCAAATTTCCTCCGTCCGTCCTCCCATTCCACAGGGATCTACAGAAGAGAGTTGTCTGATACGGGCAAAAGGAGGTGATGGGGAGCGGCTGATGTTAGAGCCGGTCCAGGAGCCGGAGCGGCCGACGGGCCCCCGGCCGGCTGAACTGCCGGGTGCTGATGTCCCTTTTCACTTCACCTCGCCTGCAGACTCGCTGTCTCGGACATCGGCGGAATTCGGGACCTTGAAATATACAACCGGCACGTGAGCAGATTACACGTAAACGCCTTGTACTGTTGAGACCTGAGCGCATAAATCCTACCGGACATGTGACCCTGCCCCGTTAGCGTCATATTCATGTTTGTAATGAGGATTACTTCCACTCCACAACGATAGAGTAATATTTGATGAGTTTCAGAGCAGAGTGGGGGTGGGTGTGTGTGTGTGTGTGTGTGTGTGTGTGTGTGTGTGTGTGTGTGTGTGTGTGTGTGTGTGTGTGTGTGTGTGTGTGTGTGTGTGTGTGTGTGTGTGTGAATGAGCCGCAGCAGCTGATATGCGAGCGAGAGACGGAGATGACAGAAAACGCCCCAAATTGCAGCGTCTGCCATGCGCTGAGCCTCCTGCACCAAGACTCCGTCTTTTGTTCTCCCCTGCTAGTGGGAGAAGCCTGACAGCTCTGAAATGATCCTCTCCTCTTTCACTCACACACACACACACACACACACACACACACACACACACACACACACACACACACACACACATCCCTCTTCTATCTTTTCAACTAATCTTCTATATTTCCCCCAATTTTGGGTGTAATATATATGTATATATATATATTATATATACACACACATACATCATATTTGTACACACCTAAACATACACCCTCCTGTCTGTCTGGCTTCCCATAGCCTCTGTTTTCCCTCCCCACATGGCATCGCCCCCGTCCGTCTTTCTCTCTCATTTCTTCCTCACTGGCTTTGCTGTGAGGATGGCGGAATTCCTCATGGATTTCTGGAGGGTATCACCATGGAGACGGGGCTCTGCCACACGTGTCTATAGATCCTCCTGCTGGATTGGGGGGACAGCAGGAGGTTGAGGGAGAGATGGGAGCACGTGAGGGGTGAGAGAGCAAGTGGTGAGGATTTCAGAGAGGAATTGGCGCGAGAGAGAGAGAGGGAGAGAGGGAGAGATTGAGGTAATATATATATATATATATATAAATATATGCTCTGAGATATACAGCAAATGGGGGAGGTGGGTGTAAGGAATGATGGAGAGCAGGTGAGGTTGTGACGGGTGAGAAGCAGAGAGAGGAGGGATAGGAGGTGAGAATGCCGGGTGACAGGAAGAGATGACGGAGAGGGAGAGAGGGAGGGAGAGAGGAGGCAGAGGGAAAAGGCACCGCCGCCTCATCCCGGTGTCAGGGAGACAAATAGCGCGTGATGCTAATGACCGGCTGAAGCTCCTGCCCCTGCTGAGAACAGCCACTAATGCCGCCGCTAATAAAGGCGCCGTGGAACGCTGTCGCATTCCAGCAGTCGCTCAGCCGAACGGGAGCTCTACTCCTCCCGCCGCTCGACTCCCCTGCCTCGCATCACCGCTCAGGAAACGACCCCCCCTCCCCGTAACGTTTCCAGAAGTTTTTTTCTCCTCTTTTCTCATGCATTAAAGGGGGGAGGGGGGGGGGGGGGGGACGTGTGTGTTGAGAACGCCTCTCAACACACACGATCCCGAGTCGCTTTCCAGTGAAGCCCGACGTCTGCTCCACTGTGGGTGGGACCTTTTGGCGCAGTCGGGTTATAAAAGCCTGTTCCCCTCTGTTATCACAAGGCCTCTTTGTTTGTAACAATCCTGACCCAAGTTAATGAAATGCACTTGACTCCTTTTAAAGATGCAGTGAAAAAAAAAAAGAGGCCAGCGTTTGGAATTTGCTATCCATTGGCTGATGGTGCAAAGTAATTATAGCAATTCAACAACAAGAGTTTTTTCCAGAGTGATCTTTAGGTGAAGTCACGTTAATACCTTCAGCTCGACAGCAGAACGCTGCCTTGAGACTGGATGTTGTTAAGATAAAGGTGGAGCGGCAGTCTGTGTGCCCCCCCCTCCCCCATCCTCCTCTCCTGCCAGCCTGTCTGCCTTGGCAGCCGCTAACCTGCTGGGACCGGCCCCCTTGATTTATTTGGAGAGAGCCCCGGAACGGAGGGGGCCAGGATGAGTGGCATTTTAATGCGCTTTTGAGATGTTTGGTCACAAGCACTATTGATCACCGTGCTGTAGCGTGCCCTCTCCCCCCCTCCCCTCCCTGCCCCACTGTCCCACAGACCCCTCACGCTGCCCTGGGGGAGAGATCCGGCTGTCAGGCAGGGAATGAGTTTCCATGTGGGCTTAGATTAATGAAATGAGGCCCCTGGCTGCGGGGGGTGCAGGGGTCAGACCATTAAGGGATCCCTGGGTTTGGCGAGATTGAGCCTGCCAGCTGACTGTACCCTGACTGACTGATGGACATCTGGGACTGAGGAGAGAGGGAGGGAGGGAGAGAGAGAGAGAGAGAGAGAGAGAGAGAGAGAAAAGGATGGATAGGATATTGGACTTTGGGACACACTGACATGAAAAACCTGTCTAGCGCTGCAATCCACCATCCTACAACACCTCACCACACCTCTGCAACGGGCCTCTTCCAGAGCAGCACACGTCCACTAACAACTAGCGTTCTCTTAGCCTCACACACGGCCTGTGTGTGCCACTCTCTCACATCAGGGCTTGCTCTAAGTAGCGCAGAGCCGGGGAAACATCCAGAGGTTGTAAAAATAGGAGCCAGGGATATTTCACGGCCGAGTGAACATGCCCAAAGCGTGAGCTCTCTTTACACTCCGGCCTGGACAAGAGGTTGATTTGATGGCCAAAACACCTGTGCGGGTGCTTTTTGTTCCATTCGAGCCACACACGTGTGCAGAAATGCACCAGCAAACAGCAGCAAACGTCCCCAAAGTCATACACATGCAGCTTACACTGGGGGGGGCAGGTAGCTCGGGGGCTCTCTGAGGTTTGATGAGTGAAATGGATTAAGCCCCTGTGATCAATAGCCTGAGCGAATACACAGATTATCAGATTATCAGATTAGGATCTGTCCCCCTGCTGCCGAGGGGAGCCACAGAATACATTAAAAACCCGAGGTGCCTCGGACGAGATTCAATTAATCAGGGCTACAGGTTGTCTTCTCCCGCTTACAGTCAATTCCAGCCAAGCAGCTGTGCTCGGCTGCACTCGGTTCACGTCAGAACAAGGGCATATCGCTCTGGAACAAAGTGTTTGTGGAGCATGCACAGAGATTTTTACTTTTTGCCTGAAGAACAAATTGATGTTACCTGAATATAAATGAATGTGAAAATAAACCCAATCCTCTGCTTTCTTTGCTCCAGAGACAGTGGTTGTTATCCCTTTGTAACTGTTTTCCAGACCAAATGGAGCATTTTATTATAATTGCCCAATAGTTAATGAGTACATGTCTAATTAAGTTTGGTTAAGCAAAGTTTCATATTTCTCCCAGCAGAAGAACTTAAGAGGCGTTGCTTTCCTTGCAGTAAAAAGGCTCTTGTGCCATTGCTGCTTGGTGCTTTGCATTCTAGCTTGTAAAGCGCGGCACCTTAACACAGAGGCCTGGTTGCAAATGAGCATTAGCATTCCTAGCCAGGTGAGGCTAACGGCTGCCCTCTTATCTCTCCTCTGCAGTGTTTACAGCTGCCCCCGGGCCAAGAAGAGAAAGAGTCTAGACAGACAGACCCTGGAAACCTCGCCCAAGAGGAGCACCTACATAGATGACATGGACAACTCCACCATGGAGGAGTGCTACGAGACCGACGGCACCGAGGAGATGGACGACCGGGAGGAAGAGGCGGAGGAAGGACCAGTAGAGGAGGACGAGGAGGGAGAAGTGGAGGAGGAAGTGGAGGAGGTGGAGGGCTACATGGACTACAACGTAGAGCAAATGGAGCACGAAGAAGGGGTGGTGGAGAGAGGAGACGGAGACGCCGAGGAAGAGGAGGAGGAGGAGGAGGAGGAGGAGGTCGAGGTGGAGCAAGAAGAGGAGGAAGAGGGTGATGAGGAGAGGTTGGAGGAGGCGGAAGAAGAGGAGGAAGCGTTAGAGGAGGTGGACTATGAAGAGGGCGAGGAGGAGGAGGAGGAGGAGGAGGAAGAGGAGGAGGAGGAAGGAGAGCAGAGTCAAGGGCAAGGTGAGATCCCTTTGTCATCATATCACACTGAAACACATCAGATAGATGTTTAATGTGCAACTAATGCACCACAGCAACTTTTTTAAATGTGAAAGGAATAGTTCGACATCAGATGTAATTTGCATTCTGGCTGAGAACATCCAAAAACAAACTCAAGTTCACGCAGGAAATCTTGGGCTACAGCCAGCAGTTGATTCTGATTAGCTTAGTTTAGCTTAGCACAAAGACTGGAAACAAGGGGAAACAGCTAGCCTGACTCTGTCCAAAGGTAACAGCGCCTCTAAAGCTCTGTATTAACATGTTCTATCTGTTTAACTCACACAAAAACCAAAGTGTAAAAAACGATAATTTGCTGTTTAATTTGGGGTGACGTGCGGACTATGTCTTGGCTCAGTTGCCGGCGAGTCAGTGGACACTCCAGGGAAGTTACTGTGCCCAGGCAAACCAAACCACCTGTAAAATGATGAATTATTGTTTTTACACTTAGGTTGTTGTACGCACCTCAAACTATGAACCGGGTTTCCGTTAGCTTCAAATGAGCAGGTCCTCTTCACAGTCTTGGAAAGGGAGGAGTGTGCGGAGCTTGTGTTCAGTTGGTTGCAAAGTTGGTTGGACAATATTTCCTAAAATGTCGAACAATTCCCTACCAACATTTCTCTGTCTATTTAATTACATGACCATTTTCCCCCCAAATCCTGCATTTGCATATCCATGGTTTACCTTTCCATATTTGATTGGCTGACTGAAGTAGTTTGCAGCAGGTGGACATGATGTTCAAACACTGATTGTGTTTTGCATTGGAATGAGACTAAAGACCTGAAACCAGCCAGACTGAGCCATACAATGCATCAGTGCTTATTTTTTTAATATGCTCTTCTCTTCATTCATTCGTTTGCTGATTAGACTTGCATACATACTCATTGTCAAAGCCTTCACTGTACTGCTACTGTAGTCCAAACCCAACGGAAGCCGGAGGAGAGGTGCACGGGTGACAAATTGTTCACTATTTTATGGATTTTTTAGCTCTTAAAAAAAAAAATGTAGGGCATTCATTCCAGAGAAATGATCTAAATGGATGGCTAAAAACAGCAGGATCCTCCTTTGCAATTATTTCCCACTGAAATGCTTTAGCAGTCTCCTGAAAAATCTTGCCAGAAACATCAGAGCCATTAATGCTAAAACTGAGACATGATTTTTTTTTTTGCAAACAACAGAAAAACTAATCATTTAAAAAAAAGAAATGAATCTTCAGTTGCCTGTCCCTTGATGAATATTCAATCTTAAGAATATAAGAGATGACTATCAAAGGCTTGCATTAATCGTGCCTTTCCTGAAGACATGACACATAAATACCATCCAGATCTGGTCTGGAGCCCCTCCCGACGTGCCGGAGACCAGATTTGGCAGGTTTCTCTCCAGCAGATTCTGCTTTGCACCCCCGCATCACGATTAGACCTGACAGTGCCTTCAAGTCCAATTAAGAGTGAAGCTCTGAGAGAGGAGCGTGTGAACCCTGGTTGGCGCACGGCTCTCCCCACCCAAAGTGTTGATGTGGCATCTCAGCAGCCAAGCTTTTTTTTTTTTCTGAATGTGATTCTCTACAGACTGGTGTTCATTAGAGCTCACGGCCGAGGCCTCACCCGTAACACAGACAGTGGACTGTTGCCACTGTCTGTGCAGCCTCTCTTTCCACGGGTAGTAGATGATTACCGCGTTGTTTTGATAAGTGCTTTGGACAGAGTAAGCAGAGCTAGAGTAGAGTTTTTAAATTTGCAATAGTTTAAAAACAACACAACAAAATCTCAGTGACATATCATTTGTACACTAAATCACACTGAAACATCCCCCCCCCCCCCCCCCCCAAAAAAAAGGGTTGCAAAACTTGTGTTTTCTGTTAACAAGTCCAAACATCAGAATGCAGCAAGTACTACTCTGGCATCTTGTAGGTGGTAATGTCTCCAGTCTGATCTGGAGCACACAGCTGGTACATGGTTTATTCACATTACGTAATGTAAGGCTTGCTTTTAGGACACGGTCTCTCTCTCTCTCTCTCTCTCTCTCTCTCTCTCTCTCTCTCTCTTTCCCTCTCTTGCAGCCGAGTTCTCTGCCATCATTACAGCTGTTGTTGAATTATTTCTCGTTCAGCTCCTTCACCAGATGTGAATTTTCATATTTGAGCGTCTGCTTTCTTACAATTCCAATATATATTAGAATGGACCGTGTAGGACTGGTGCCCATCGATCCTGATTCATGCATGAATCGATTATTCGTCCCCAACCCTATAATCTGCAGCATATTCCCTGAGAATGGCAGGAAAAGTGTTCTGTATGCATCATTACCATGTTCCCCATTGGCCCCAAGACAACGGTACCGGATGGTCGCCGGGCAGATTCCAATCTCCTAAATGTAATAGAGGTGACATTCCAGAGCTCCTCTGTGTTTCTCAGTGGCATGCACATCTCCGTAGCTAATCCAAAGCCAATTCAGGGCAGGGCGGTCTCTCTGTTCCCTCCTTAATCTGTTTCGCTTCCGTATCTCCTTTGTGTACCTTGATTGCTCTTCAAATTGCTTTCCTGTGCCATGTTTCACGCCGTCAAAAATTAAACCCCTGGTGCAGGAGGTTGATGTAAGAAGCCGTCCACTGTCAAAATATGTGCCTGGTCATTCGTGACTGTTCCCTCTTCCCGCTCTAAAGCCCTCACCCCCCAAGCACCAATAGTGTGTTGCTCTCATTAGATTGGAGTGTGTGTGTGTGTGTGTGTGTGTGTGTGTGTGTGTGTGTGTGTGTGTGTGAGTGAGGGAAAGTCAGTGCGAGTGTTTGTTTAGTACAAAGTATATAGTTGGATAATAGTCTGATTTGTTTTTGTATCAGACTTTGTTCTGAATAATAGTCAAGTTCATATATTTGCATATGAGCCAAGTGATAATTCATTATTTCATCACTGAGAAATAACACTGTTTTTATTAGTTTGTGGGGTGGGGTGGGGGTTTCTCTGCAGGAATGTAAGTGGCAAATGTGACGCCAACGTGAGCGATGTGCTCTTGGCGGCTAAGGGCGGAAATGTGAAAGGAGAGATTGGAAGTGCTCCAGGAGCGAGTGCTTGAAATTACTGACAGAAGAGGTTCAGTAACCTTTTGCAGCCTGTCAGAATCAATTAGGCAGTGAAAGGAATTCTAAAGATACTGATGATTGAATGAAAAAAATATGAACTTTACCAGCAAACGATGAAAAGCTACTGACTGGGGTTCATCCTGTTGCAGATGGAACCCAATATTATCTCTCAGATATTAGACTTCTGTTTAAAAAAAAAATGCTTTTTCTAATTCAAACATTTTCTCTCACAGTGTTTTGATTCTGCTGAACAATGAATAAAATGTTATCTCATTTGAAACTGTTTACAGAATTCTTCAGTAATTTAACTATAAAGCAAACAATATCTGTCTGTCTGCCCGTCTGCAATGATCACTGCATTAGTATTATTAATCATCAGATCTGTGAATGTCTTTTTCTATAGAAATAAGTGCAAAATTAGGACTAAAAGATATAGCCCCTGGTTTCATAGATTACCATTTACCAGAGCCTCTTTCTCTGGAACCTTCTCCAACCGCTATATTTTACTTCCTGTGCTGATTCACAATTCAGAACACAAGCTGCTGTTAAGACTCTCAAAGTAAATTATTAGGGGAAGCAAAGAGTTCCTTATCCAATTTAGATGGACCAAGCCCAGAAATCTGATTTACCAGTAAAATAGAATGACGGAAATGAAATTACAAGACGTTTGTTCTTTCTCTCCAACAGAGGACGATCAGAAGAGCAGCAGCGAGAGGAGGGGGGGCCACGCCAAATCTGGCCTGGCGACGGAGAAGGACAACAAAAACCACGACGAGTATGAGAACTACGACGAACTAGTGGCCAAGTCTCTCCTCAACCTGGGCAAGATCGCAGAGGACGCCGCCAACCGAGCCATGACGGAATCGGAGTTGAACAGCAACTCCTCGAACAGTGCTGAGGAAGACGACGAGGAGGACGAAGAGGACGAGGAGGACGAAGAGGATGAGGAAGTGGAGGAAGAAGAAGAGGGGGCAGAAACACAGAGGGGGGATCTGAGTTTGGACGTTGACAGTGATGTGGTCCGGGAGACGGTGGACTCCCTTAAACTTCTGGCACAAGGTCACGGCGCAGTATTGTCTGACAATTTAGACGGACAGGAGTTTGGGGACGGCGAGAACGACTGTGGTCACAACGCACGCAACGGACAAGTTAAGATCAACAGTAACGGACAGATCGAAAACAGCGACGAGGAAGTGTGTTTGAGCAGTCTGGAGTGCCTACGAAACCAATGCTTCGACTTGGCTCGCAAACTAAGCGAAACCAAGTCCACCGACCGAAATGGACCGTCCCAGCAAAACCATTTCTCGTGCGGGGATCCCAATCAACAGCCCCAGCACCACAGCTATGGGGATTTCCACCACAGCCAAGACGACAGGCGAACTCTTGACAGGAACTATTCCGACATGGACAACCTCATGAAGCTGGAGGAGCAGCTAAGCCCGCGCTCCAAGGCCTTCTCCAGTTGCGCGCAGGAGAACCGCTATCACACCAACCTCCGCGACTTCGACGAGGACACGGCCTCCGTGACGTCGGACCGATCGGAAGAAGTGTTCGACATGACGAAGGGGAACCTGTCCCTGTTGGAGAAAGCCATCGCACTAGAGTCAGAACGCGCCAAGGCAATGCGGGACAAAATGGCGTCCGAGGCCGCCAGGAGAGACGGGGTGAGGTATAACCACGAAGACCATGGCCCGCGGCATGGCTACGGCATGGAGCGGAAAGCTCGGCTTCCTGATGGTATGAAGAAGCCTTTCTACCATAAAGGTGAGTCATTCTGTCAAATGCTGATCAAGCCTCCTCCACTAGCAGCCATAACTATACAAAAGTAGACATGCTTACCTCATTTAACAAGCTCAGGTAAAATGTTTGTCTGCTACTGTTTGGCTCCGTATTCTATCTATCCTGGGCCGGAGACTAGACAGCCCACATGCATTCTGGGAACCCCACTATAACCCCAGGACAAGCTTTTTTCAGCCAATTTGGAAATTCGCATCTCGGTAGCAGCGGGAGCGGCAGCAGCAGCTTATGTTGTTAAAATAGGCCAGCATGGAAACATCAGAGGGTAGGCTTGTCAGGCATAAGTAATGGCAATCTGCACGGCCTGTTAGGACCGCAAATCTCATCCCTCCGATGCAGCTTGGGGTAAAGCTGCCTATTTTTAAACCTGCGCAACACTCGGGAGAGGAAGCTACAAAACAGAGGCCTCCTGGATTCATTCTGTCGGGATCAGGGGAGCTTTTTGCCCTTGTTTGGGTCACTTACGACCTACCGTCCAGATTGATGCTCGCTGATATCAAATAAAAAGACAGATATTTAAGTACAAGACGGCAGTTTCCAGCTGTGGTAGCTGTTACACAGTGTGCTGGATGTCTGCTCGTAGAGTTGCAGTCATACAGACATTGCAGTGGCATTTACAATAGTCTGATTTCAAGCTCCCTGGTTTAACTCCTAATTATTCCTTTCATCATAGCCTAGACTGCAACAATATTCAGATTTAGTCAGGTTAAATCATTTCCCCCCACTCCGTAAGGAAGATATCAGATGAGACCAACAAATAAGAGCATGCTAATTCACAGCAGGGTTACATTACACCGTAAATGCCACACAACTCACAGCAGGTATATATTGCGACTTAAATGTCACACAAATGTTAATTTGGAAAGCCCATCCATGGCCCCTGTGTCTGGCTTGTGTTGGAATAATAAGAGGACACGGAGGACAGTTGTGTCACGATAACATCTTTCCCCGGGAGAGATAGAAGCAGACACTCGTTGACCAGAGTTCCTGTGTGATTCATAAAACAGAGCACGGAGAGGGAGGGGAGCCCTGCGCCCTTCCAGAAGCATGAGGCTGAGATGAAAATTGAACAGTATCAAAATGACCGATAACGAACGGCAGCCCAACTGACTGCACATTAATTATCCAGAGATGTTATGGTAATGGGGTCCATTTGCTATGCAAAGCGCAGACCGTCCCCAGCCACAATCAATATCCCCTGCTTTCTAACACGCCTTCCACGCTCTGCGATGGGAGCGCGGCGGCCAGAACACACGGGCGTCACGCGAAGTGGGAGATGGGAGAATTATTTCCGACACGCTGTTCAAACGCTGACAGCCGATGTAATAATCTGGCCCCAAAAGAAGCCATTATGGAGATGCCGCACGCTTCCATGCCGACCAAGTTTCTTTATCAACACCAAATGGCCCTGCCTTCATTGCACCGGTGCCAATCAGAAGAACAGAGCAGCATTGGCCCAAACTCATATGCCCCATAACGCGACATAGATAGATGACAGCCACGGAGGATAATGAGGTACTTTCGTTTCCTGATGGATGAGACATGGGATTTCATTTGGTGACTCACTTGTTAATGTATGAGTAGGTGTGCTCCACGCCTCCTTCGAGTTTTGTCCGCTTTTTTCAACCCTCCCACCTCTTTCACTTGATTATTCTTCTCCCCCCCACGACCTCTGGTTGTGTTTTGGTTTGTCGGTGAGGGTAGAGCTACTGAGACCGTAACACTCGAATTCTGTCTTTCTCCGTGCATGAGATAATAGCTGCTCCCCCGCCCGCTTTGCTCATACTTGCTCTGGATAACGGTTCATGTCACTCGATCTGATACGACACTGTATTACTGTAACTTAAATAAAAAGACATGACCTTATCTTCATTTAAAATGCTCATGCAACACTGCATGTTGACTGTAAGAAGGACCCTTGACCTTGTCTGACAGACAGTGGGTTTCAAAGGTGGACGGTTACGTTTGCAGAAACAACGCCAGTTGGCACCGGTTGGCACTGCTGCTTTTTGGCGGTAACTATATCTGATCGGGGCTTCAAAGAAATCGGAGAACCCGGTTTTGGGAAAGGAAAGACGATCTAATCCTCTGTGTGTGTGTGTGTGTGTGTGTGTGTGTGTGTGTGTGTGTGTGTGTGTGTGTGTGTGTGTGTGTGTGTGTGTGCGTGTGTGTGTGTGTGTGTGTGTGTGTGTGCGTGCTTTTTGAACCCTCATTGCCACTGTCAGCTCAACAACATGTGGTGTAAAGGCATGAGTGGTTTTAATGAAGAGAAATATGACACATCCTTAATTGAATCCAAACTGAAAGATGAAACGCTTTTTGGTGAAGGTCACTGACACGAGAGTTGTAATAATTCACAAATCTTCACAATTTTCCTCACAGTAAATATGCGTCATGATCAAAAGATCTGTCAGAAAGCCAATTATTGTCTTTGTCTTCCCCCCATCACTTGCACATAAGCAATAAATAATGCCCTATGAATGAGAAATAATATTCAAATAGTCACAGTAGTGTGGAGACACGCTTTCTAAACGGATGGTAGTCAAATGCAACAGAAAGGCTATGTAGTTAATATGTAATAGTTTTAAAAGTAACTAATAATTAATATATTGTTCAAAATAAGATTTTTAGAAGTGAATAAAAACGGGAATTACAGCCATTGCAGGACATTCAAGACAAGCTGACATAAATACATAACCAAACTACACATGTTCGGTTCCTGGTAACAACGGAGCTCTCCTCATAATACCTGTGTCCTCATGTCATAGCTGTTGAGGCCTTTACACACAGTTGTTTTTGTCACCAGGTCACTAACACAGGAAGCAAATATTGCACTGCAATAAAAGCCACAGATATGGAAACTGAGTAAATGTTTACCAGAGAGAACTTAAATTCAGTCAGAGCATTTTGAGGAAACTCAAAAAGAAATAGCTTACAGTGGCTTAGGCTAACAATTTAGTTCAGACAGACTGCCAGACTCATCGCTGCTCGTATGAACGGTTTTGCAAAATATACGCAGGCGAGTATTTTGCATATTGGTGTCGTGCCCGTGTGTGTAAAGGCCTTTATTCACCAATGCCACTGTAACTCCCTCGTGACTAACTTGCCATTGGGGAGCTCTCAGAGCTCTGATGTCATGGGGCTGCCACAGTGCACCACATGTGATCACCTCAATGTGATTCTTTGCCCACAGACGCCTCCCGTGCGGACAAGAAGGAGAGCCGGTGTCCGACGCCGGGCTGCGACGGCACGGGTCACGTCACTGGGCTGTACCCCCACCACCGGAGCCTGTCGGGCTGTCCGCACAAAGACAGGGTGCCGCCAGAAAGTAAGCGCTCCGGCCAAAGGCCGCCGGTTGGGCTCATTCACCCAACCGGCGGCCTTCGTGTTCTTTGATGTGCAGGAAGTCGGCATGCTTGTCTGGCTCGTTGTGTGTGCTCTGTGCTCGCCGTCGTGCGACTGTGTTTGATATTTCACCGAGGGGAGGGTACAGCGAGGGGTCACAGCTGCACTTCTCTTGTGACCTTTTGCATGGGGGCCGTGTTTTGCTTGCGATTTGCCTGCCTCGTGTGCCGTGGTGACGAGGCGGGGAAGGAGGCGCCGGTGATGCGCAGCAGTTGATGGGATGGTCAAGAACTGTCAATCAGCGACTTACTTGACTGCATGGGGCTTTTCTCCTGCACCGGATTGGCTGACAGTGATTGAGAGCGTCTGATATATCCCATCCACTGTTGTTGGTTTCATCATCGTCAGGGGTGTGCGGGGTCGCATGCTTCTTCACGGCATGGTTTGAATGATGAGACGTGACGGTTGCCGTGCTTTTGTATCCCATTCATTTGTATGGAGTTGCCATGTTGATTAGGCCTGAACATTTTATTTTTTCCAACCTCAACCCGAAAGTGCTCGCAGACCTTTATAACACCGAGCCTGCCACAGCCACCCATGCCATAAACCCCATTAATTTACTTGTAGTCCTTGGTTAATTAAGTTCTGTTGAATAGACGGGCTGTATCATATCTCCGAGCCACGGATCAAGTGAAGTGGCAATAAACATTAGACGTGGAATGAAAAGGGAGTTTTTCCCTTTTCAGATCCCACCCCGGCTATTTAGTCTCATTCACCTTGTGCAAACTTCTCAATAAAAGCCCATTTACACGTTTCATTGACTGCAGCGTGCAAATCAAGTTATGATCGGTCGAGGCCCAGACCGCAATCAAAATAAAAGAGGTTTTTTAATAATGGCAAAGAAATTAGTCGCCATTAAAGCCAGGCTTGTAAAGTCCAGCAGTGTCGCAGACGACTCTGGTTCTAACCTGAGGTGTGCTTCTCTCCCAGAAATGTGAAATGACTCAGAGCAGTTGACCTTGGCCAGGGTCGAGAGCCCCAAAATGGAATTTGGAATGGGCTTGAATTGATTGTCACTGGAGATTTTGGAATACGATGTCTCTGTTCCTCCTCCTGTGCCTCAATTGTGTTGATGGGGCTGACTTTTGGGGGGAAATGATACCACCAATACTGCACAGGATGCTTTTTATCACACAGAGTTCTCCTCTGGATCTCTGCGGCGTCATCTTCAGTCCTTCTTCCCCTTCAAAAGGACACTTGAGAGGGAAACACACACACACACACACACACTCTCGCTGTTAAAAGGTGAGCTGCTTTAGATAGCTTGAGTTTTCCTTAGGTCACTGCATTACCAGCCAGTCACCAGGCTCCTGTCAATAGGTGGTCAACAGTCTCATACAGACACAAGCAGCTGCCTGTGAGGTCGTTCTGGGTCAAATCAACGAGAGGTTTTTGTTTACATTTTAGATTTTACAAAATGGGTGGTTATGGGGCCCCAGGCGGTCCCCTAAAGAATACAATGTGGCATGCAGTTAACACCATCATAATTGAGTTTGAATGAAAACTAGTGCGGTGGTAGGTAAGGGCTCACGGTTTGGATGGTATCATGGTTTTGAGTCTCAGATCGGATCAGCAGGACAAAAAGGGAGCAAATAGATTCCTGATCACATAGTCGATGAGCCGTTTTGGTTGTTGTTTTGTTCAGACGCTGGCATACAAGGCTCTAGACTATTTTTTTACTTCACCACCATCTGGAAAAATCATGTTGACTGTTCTGAAGTCAGAGTAAACCAAATGATATCCCTGTACATTGTTATAGTCAGTCATAGTGGTTATTTGCATAAAAACACAATTCAGATTATAAGAAAATAATTCATTGTATTTTTATTGATACAAACAATTAGTAGTTTTATTGATGTATTATAAAGTGCTTAGAGGTAGTGTTAAGGAGATTAACAGCTCATAATTAATCTCTAATATCTATTTTTATTGTTGTGAAAGCATCTCATTTAACAACTGGATTTATCCAAGTTCTCACCAAAAAACACTTTTTAGAAGATTACATTGAACAAATCATGATAATGTTATAATTAACCTTCGCCCAATACTCATTTTCACTGAACAGACACTTATTAACATGCTAGTAAGTAACTCAAAGGAACCTCCGTGCGTTAGCGGCTAGCTCCGGTGCTGCTAACGTTACTAGCTCATATGGTTCACAATGTAGCCTCACCAGAGATTAGTAACTAGAAAGCATTGATGAAGATCTCCTGGTCGCATATTTTTTACTGATTAACTGTCAGTAAAACTTGATGGTTAAACTATAAATAATCCATGGCGGGTGGGATCCATACGGTCACGGATCAACTATGGTCTGCTACACCGCTAGTAGTAGGTGTCAGAATGAGTTTTTAATTGGGTGGCTAAGAACTATTCTCAGAAAGAAACAAGATAAGCAGATTTCTCAAAATGATGAACAATTACATTTATTCAGTAGCTTATTTAAATGTGAATGGATTTAAACACACTTTTAGATGTTCTTTTTTATATAATAACAATAATAGATAACCAACATCAAACGCATGTTTAACAATGTAATTTGTCAATAAACCCACATTTTTATTGGGGACCCATTCAAATGACCACCTGTGGGTCCCGGGGACTCATTACATTGAAAACCCATCGGCATCGCTGGGCAAGTCTCTCTCCCCTATTAACACGTTTGCTGTACTGAATGGACAATGTATTATTAATGTAGTGGCTTCATTTAATTGGCAAATCACACAGTGCAACCAGACCGTTCCTTGGGAAATGTGAAAACTGACGATTAAATTATATCTCAAATTCATTAATTCCCATTCCTGTTTGCTCATTGTGGCTCTTTTCTGTGCAATGCTAAAATATGAATCGGCTCGCGTGGGAGTCTTTGTTTTTTGTCTTTAAAAGTGAATTACCTTTGCAAGCCACATTGCTCCCTTGTACTATTCCTTTCTCAGCGCCCACCGTGCCCACTGCTTTCCTTTCTCGCCTCGCTACACGTGTGTCTTTGCAGAGGACAGGGCAAACCTGGGCTATGCATAATGTATTGGCTTGTGGCATGTCGAGGTGGCAGGCTTTTGTCCAATTACCTGCACCGAACGGCAATTAGCATGTGAGGGAAGGAGGATGATGAGGGGTTAAAGTTTAAGGGGGTGATAATGATGAAGCCGGAGCCGATGGGGTTTGGCCCTGTGCACGGCGCTGATTTGGAGACGACCAGTTCCCCGGCGCCCGCGGTGCTCCGACGGCTCCTCTCGGACATCCATAGATCATTAATCTAATTGGCTGGTTGCCGAGGGGATCCGAGTCAGTTATGGACTGTTTTAATGGTAAATGGTATTGAAGACGGCGCTATCTACCCGAACAACGGACGGCCGATAACAAAGCTCAGTCTATCAAGGAGCTGTATTCCATGCTTCCTCCATTGATTTCAAGGCCGGTGTTTTGCATGATTGCTAACCGTTGCCCGCTCTGCTCTCTGCATGCCCAAAATGTCCCCCCATCTCCGTCTCGTGCCGGCTCTGTCCTGTTCAACTCAAATGACATCTTTTTATTCATGACTGTCCCCATTCCATGAATACTAATTTGAAAGGCCGGATAAGTGGAAGCAATATGGTGGGAAACCTCGCCTGCCCCCTCCAACTAGTGTTCATTAAAATGAAGAAGGGGTCATTTGGGTTCACACAGGCTCATTTCTTAATGATGTTTATAATGCCAAGCTCCTCACACACTAATAGAGCTCGTGCGTGATTGTAAAGGGGCTCCTAACCTTCCCTGTCTTTCACTCCTGTCTCCTGTCTGCGTGAAGTCGTGGCTATGTATGAGAATGTTCTTAAGTGTCCTACGCCTGGCTGCACGGGACGCGGCCATGTCAATAGCAACAGAAACTCCCACAGAAGGTAAGTGACAGCCTGCCCGTGTGTGGCACTGTCCATGTTGCACCCTCCTCTATTTTTTTCACCGTGGGATTTTTGTATTTTTTTTTTAGTGATATCATTTTTTGTATCCTCACTTCTTCTTTTCCCCCACCCCTCCTCACATCGTCTTTCTGTTTAGTTATTGTCCAAAACCATTATTTCTTTTGTCTTACTTAAGTTTCTTTCGATGTGTGAAAGTCTTGCTTCTGATGTCGGGTAGAAGGGAATAATTAAAGTAGTTCAGCTGCTTAACAATCCCCACGGTGTAACCGAGCCTGATTAGAATGCAGCAATTCACGCCCTCCGCAGCATAAATCATTTATCAGCTCTCGCCTGAAAAAAAAAATGAAAAAAGCGGCATCCATCAGGTGCAGGTTTTGGAGGGAGAAACGGAAATAGAAGTGGGGGAGGGTTGCCGGGGCGAGGTGACAGTGAGAGAGGAGTGTCACCCCGCAGCAGATGCTCAGGGAGTCGGGGCACAGCAGCAGCCATTAGCACCTCTCTGCCGCTCAGCCGGGGTGACGGGAGAAGGTGCAGACCTGGGAGGACCAGGGTGCCTCCGTGCTGCGCTCAGCGGCCGCCGCAAAATAGACACGCACGTGGACGCGCGGCGGTAAACTTCCACCTCCGCCGAGGAAGTCGATACACACCTCCGTATGCTACCACTTCCCAACCCCGATGCACGCTCTCGCACCTGCACACAGTCACGCACGCCTGATGACTGGTGTTCATGAGCACAGCTCTGCACTGGCTGCTCGGGGCCATTGTCAAAGATCATTTTTTCTCCGCGGCCCGAGACACTGCGGTTGACAGGCCGGATGGAGAATGATCGGGGTTAAGGATAACAACGTGAACCGGTGTCACATTTGGTCAGTTCGTTGTCAGGAGGAGGTTTAACAGCCAGGGAAAGCTATCGGAACACTGTGTGTGTGTGTGTGTGGGTGGGTGCGTGTGTGTGTGTGTGTGTGTGTGTGTGTGTGTGTGTGTGTGTGTGTGTGTGTGTGTGTGTGTGTGTGTGTGTGTGTGTGGGTGCGTGTGTGTGTGTGTGTGTGTGTGTGTGTTTGAGCATTCTTTCTTTTATGTGCATTTGTCCATATGGGAATATCTATTCAGAGAATTACTTCGAGTCGTTCAACCAGAAACATACAAGCTGTCGCCAATTGTGTTATTATTATTTTTAAGTGTTAAACGTACGGTGGCCTACGAGGGCGTACGCGCTGCAGCGGCCCGGAACATTTCCAATGGGAGAGACGTGCTGCAGCTTTAGAGAAGACGCCGCTGCAAAAACACCCAAAACTAGTACAGCAATAAAAAGTGCAGCAGAAAGACGAGACCACCGCCTTAACATCAAGCACGCTGCGACTACAGAAACAATGCAAAGTCACAAACACATGCACGCACACCACCGAAGGTCTTCTGTTTTTACTTCTGGCCTCAGTCTTTACAATAACGGATTAACAGAGCTGTTGTAGAAGACTCAGGCCAGATGTAAACGCTCCCCCTCGAGGTCTGGAGAGCTTCTGTTGTGCCGACTGGATATGAGGCGCTTTGCTGTTGCAGTTGTTTTTGGGGGGTTTGTGCATTTGCAGCGTGTTTGATGTCATTGCGTTTATTTTTGGCTTCCTGTAGCACATTTTTCGTGGTTGCATTTGTTTTGGACTTTTTTTCATATGTTTAAAATATTTTAAATGTGCATTTCTTCTAATGCAAAAGTTTTTTAAGCGCATAAAAGTGACGAAAATGAGCAATTTTGCATTTTAAGCAAGTACTTTCCAAACTAGTCATGGAAATATTCAACTGGTAGACCTACTGGACGAGGACTCTTAGCGAGCCCAACATTTAACCGAATGTGCGTTCCATGTGCCGGCGAGATGTAAGTTCCAGTTTGCAACTAAGTGTCTTTCTCATTCCAGTCTGTCAGGATGTCCCATCGCTGCAGCCGAGAAGCTGGCCAAAGCCCAGGAGAAGCACCAGGGCTGCGACGTCCCCAAGTCCAACCAGGCCTCAGACCGAGTCTTGAGGTAATATTCACTCGTCACTCCCGTATTATATCATATATCTCGTATGATGACACTCTCTGTCAGAGGCTGCCAACATATGGCATATAATATGTCATTCTACAGCTTCCAGTGCATATTGAATGTGGTCTATTCTTCTTCAAATAGGTGCTGAATCACTAAAAGGGCACGCGAATGTGTATTTTGTATTGTGTTCAGGTGCACGGAATGTAACGTCATGATTCGCTCCGTTTCTTTCTCTGCGTTTTGTTCAGCCGTTGAGATTCTTTAGGTCTTTGTTTTATGTTTATGTTCCCCTGTCCCGCGAGGATACTTCCAAGAGACTGCACGTTGTTTCCGTGCTCACTATTGAAGGCAGATCGTTTTATTAGATTCGAACAAAATTGGCCTCATTTATCACAGCGTAGGCAGAGCCTTTTTTCAATGAGAGCTGCTTTGATAGTCATGAAAACGCTCTGATGAAAAGTCATAAGTAATTGTACATTTTATATTTATATCCAACTGAACATCAACAGCACTCGATCATACATTTCCATTTCTTCCCGGTCTTAGATTGAGGACATAAATGCATATCAGATGATGAAAGCCCATCAGAAGTATGCAGGTGTAATGAAAGGAATGTGGAAATTCCATTTTGACCGTTTTGTATTGACTAGGCATGCAAAACACTTGTAGTTGCTTTTATTATAAAGCAAGAGGAAGAAAAGAGATGCCCCAGCATCATCCTCCATGTTCTAATCCTGGAGTATTACAGGCTGCTCCTTCCTCTGGCATCTGCCACATTATTTTTCAACCAAACCCCAAGTTCCCTCTCCTTCCCCTGGGCAATATTGAGTGCCTCAGTCCAACTTGCACCCCCTCGTCATTTATTTTCCAGGCCTATGTGCTTTGTCAAACAACTGGACTATCCACAGTATGGTTACAAGAACAATGTCTCCACCAGCACGCCCCGCTCCAACCTGGCCAAGGAGCTGGAGAAGTACTCCAAGACCAGCTTCGACTACAGCGCCTTCGACGGCAGTAACAACCACCAAGCGTACGGGAAACGGGCCATCGCTCCCAAAGTCCACGGGCAGAGAGACACCTCCCCCAAAGGATACGACGGTACTATTGCATGTTCTTCATCGTCTTTACTGTTGTTCAAGATTGAGGTGACTCATGCGTGCACACAACATTAGGAAGATTCCTTTGGGCTGCATCCGGGAAATACATTTCAGGGTCACAAAGAATCTGTGGTGGAATCCTCTGATATACTAAATATCAAATCTTACAGAACTTTTTTTCACGAGTGTGTTTAATGCATCTAAAAACTCGAAAGGTTTGACGGGGGAAGCAATCTTCTTCTTCTTGAATTAGTTCAAGATAGCTTTCAGAAATCCTCAAATGTGGGGAGTAGTCTAACAGAAACGCATAAACACATATGCTGATGGAGAAACCCACCTCAGCTTCATTTACTCACCACGCGGCCCTCTTTTCATTTCCAATGTCTTGAACGCGACCCCCCCCCCCGCAGCCAAGCGGTACTGCAAGACCTCCAGCTCGGCCAGCAGCACCACCAGCACCTACGCTCCCAGCAGCAGCAGCAGCAGCCTGAGCTGCGGAGGCGGAGGAGGAGGCGCGGGAGGCGGCGGGGGCAGCAGCGCCAGCAGCACCTGCAGCAAGAGCAGCTTCGACTACAGCCACGACATGGAGGCCGCCCACATGGCGGCCACGGCCATCCTCAACCTGTCCACGCGCTGCCGGGAGATGCCCCACGCCATGGGGGGGAAGCCCGCGGACCTGTGCTCGCAGGTAGGAGGGGCTTCATATCCTACTTCCTGTCCACCAAGGTGACAGGAAGTTAACGTTTTAATCACACATTTCATTTAACACTTGAAGTATTTGTTAAGGATTACCAAATGATTTGTACAACTTTGATAGCTTGCTTTACAAAATATGAATCAACCATTCCACAAAGTATTATAATCATCAGTTGCACTTCATGAAAGCCATCCAGATCATGTTCATAGACAGTTTACGACCAACAATTTCTTAAAGGTTTACGACTCATTTTGTTATCATATCAAATGTCATATGTGTAAAATAACATAAATCATAGCACTACCGATATTAAGTACACATTATTAATGATGGTTTCATTGTTGTACTATGATCAGTAGTACTATTGATGGCTGTCATAAAGCAATATCACACACATGTCCTGGTGCGACTCCGCAGCCTCACATGACTCGGCGGTACATGTTCACTTCATAAGACTTCAACAAAATCCAGATTATCTCTGTGCGTCCTCCATTATACGAACGCTGGCACTGAGAACTGACAAAGATAGGGAGATTTCACACACATTCCCTTAGAGACCCGGGGGCTGTGTCTTACACTCGGGGCTCAGCAGGGCACTTTTTTTTATTTTCCGTCTGGGGATCAGATAGGAGCAGGACGAGGCGTCGCTTGACACGGCGTGAGCCCAGCGTGGCATTTCTGAGCAGATAAGGTGACGGTGTTCCATATTATCTGTGCCCAGACGCTGAGCTGGAAAATGGGGGCGAGAGAGAGAGAGAGAGAGAGAGAGAGAGAGAGAGAACGAGCACATCGGAGCGCTAGCGCTGGCTTAATGCTAATGTTGACAGCAGAGACTGCCAGATAATGAGAGTGAGGGTGATAGAATGGAAAATAAAGAAAGAGAGCAAAGGAAGCCTTTTTTTCTTTCTTTTATTTTTTGGTGGGAGGCTTCTAAATGTCACCGTGTGGAAGGTGAGGAGAGGGAGGATACAGGGAAGGAGGGGAGGGGAAAGGAGAGAGGAAATAAAGAAGGGGAAAAAAGCCAAAAGCAACGCACTTCCAAAGGAAAGTGGAACGGAATGAAGTTGGCGGGAACAAACGCCCGAAGCAGTCAGGACTTCCTCTGCTCCTGCACCTCGTCTCTTTGTCTGTCCTTCTCCGGCTCCGGGGCCAAACGGGCAGGATGTTCTCAGGGCAGCATGGGAAGATGGAGACTTCAGAGGTTTTCTTTCCTCCTTCTTCCTCTTTCATCTCAACACCTCACCTCGTGGCACACACTGTTCCTTTCTATGTCTGAATGAAACCTCACACACTCACCTCTTCGCGCCTCCTTGTTTTTTTTCCAGCCCTGTCTAGTCGTCTGTTTCTCCGCGTGCTCGTTGAACTTATTCAACTGAAGAGTCCTTTTCTCCTCTCAACCTCTGAGATTGTTTCATTTGAATAAACACTCATTCCACCGCCTGCCACCACACCAATTTACATTCTCAAATTTCACACTTTTCAACTTTAAAGTTTCTTTAAATATTTATCAGTTACGTTTGCAAATATTTATGAGTCACTCTTTTCAAATCCACACGAAGCACTCGGCATGAATTAGATCCACCTCACAGCACGTATTTAAAGAGAGAATACGTCACTTTTAAAGCTGGTTGGCTTGCTACTCCCGTTATTTCTATTTCCCAAAAACAGTGGTGAAGAACACCCGTGGCAAACGGCAGAAGTTCTTCATCAAAGCTAAATCATGACTGGTGTGTTAACTGCATGCCCAATTAATCTGAGTACACAAGTCCAAATTGCCCCTTCTGACGATATTGATTTAAGAAAAAGAAAAAATACAAAATGTTCACCCCAAATAGAGTTGAAGAGAGACACAAATATATATATATATATATATATATATATATATATATATATATATATATATATATATATATATATATATATAAATATGCATTGAGTGGAAGCACATGTTGCAGGTTCCATAATATAGGCAGACATAGGCAGATCAGTGGTTCTGAATCTTTTTGCAGTGATGTACCCCCAGTAAAATATTTCTTCAGCCAAGTACCCCCTAACCAGCGCAAAGCATTCTTAGTTGAAAAAAAGATGTAATACACAGTGCTGTGCCATCACTGTCTGATTTAATATAGAATATATACAATTCAGTTTATGAACTTACACTTATATTTGATTGAATATGTATTAAAAAAAATAAAGAAGACATTTTTAATGGATGTTACGTTTACATATATAAAAAAAAAACTCCCTTACCCCCATTTGAGAACCACTGATCTAGATGATATTCAAATATTCATCATTACTAACTTGAAGAAACATAGTGTGCAATAGTCCACCAACTCCTGTCTCTCAAGCACACGCGCCTAAGTCCCTGATCCTCAATCATATTTGTTGGCGTTTAGCCTTTCAAGAACTACAATTTCTACAGTGGTCAAAAAGCACAAATGGAGGCAAGCATCTGTATGAACAGGGAGGTCTCACAGCACCATAGGTTACATTAATATAACCACAATAACACAAAATAAGATGTATACTAGCATGTTGTTGTTTTTTGATACGTTACAACACAGCAGTGAAGCACAGAGAAAGAGAGACAGAATAATATGGAACTATGATGCACCGTCTGTTGAAGGAATGTTGAGGACCGATATAGTCTCGAGCCTACTTTTGCATTGAGAAAGCTAATTTCAGTGACTCCACTGCCTAATTGTTGTGGCAAGTTATGGAAAAATGGTAATACAAATCAGTCAGGGCATTTATAATACATCATTGGTCAAGTTTTTATTACATTATTGGATTTTATTACATTTTAAGGCATTGTTAAATTTTTAGGAAGTTATTACACACCTGGTCCACTTCCTGTAAACCTATAATGTAATTTCATAGAAAGGATAATGACTTCTTGAAGAAATTCTTGTACAGAAGTGCAAAGTTTTCAAACCCGCAGCTTAATAGAAGCTTGTTTCCCTGAGCAAAGCTGGCACAGATTCCATGGTCATCCTAATAAACGACAAACACACTTCACTCAAAGACACACACAGGCCTCCATGAACGTATATGTGGGAAAGCGGCTGCTTTCCAGAGAAACTTCTCAAGCATGCTCAAAGAGAAGGGAGGGAACGGAGAGCCGCCGGAGTAAAGGAAAGGCCAGAGAGGAAGGCGGGACTTTTATTTTAGGACCCGGAATAGGTGGGCAGAAGTAATGTGACGCTCATCATCCTCGTTAATTGTATCTAAAGGGGCGGGTCCCCTTAATTGAAGGGTGACACACAATCCAGGGGCCAGAGGAGGCGTGTGTGCTGCGTCCCGTCCTCACAGCTTGACCTTTCCATTGTTCTCACGGTGCTTCACTCGTTACTCATCTGCTGCCTCGCCTCGCTCTCTTTATCCGCTTCCTAGCCAAACCTGCAATTTGACTTTTACCAGCGTTTTAGTAGTGAGCGTGTGTTTGATAGAGGCAGACAAAGACATCGTAGTATATAACTTTATTGACATTATAATGACAATATAAACTTGAAAATAATAACAACTAAATTTACTTTTTCATTTTTACACACTCATCGGCGTTCTATGACCACATTGGACAGTGATTTTGACATTTCATTTTCAAAATTGTACCCCGCTGTACAACAGATTAAGCATTTGAAAACAATATGTCAACGGCTGTTTTTATTTTCAAATGATTGTTATAAAATTGTCTTTTCATTTGGATCTAATTTATTTGAAAAAAATAAGTTACGTAGTTTAAATTGCATTTAGATTCTCGAATTTGATAAAAAATACATTATCTACTGCTCTACTGTAAAAATGAAAGGTCAAACAGCTTTTCCATTTTCATTTTTAATAATGTCATAGAACGCCCATACGAGTATGTGAGAATTTAAATCAAAATTGGATTTTTGAAATTATACATTAATTACATTTCTGGAATGTTTTAATCCTACATTTTTTTGGGATTTTCACGTTTCCCGTATAATCTGAATAAAGTCGACTGAGAGGTATAGACTGTTGCTACAGTAAAAGCTCGGTGTGTGTCGTGTCAGCCTTATAATCATCCGTCTCCGCTTGTCTTGCATGGTTCCCAACTTTCTTTATTCTATCTTTTATTATTCATAGTGAGATATTTTTCTTCGCTAATGACCCAGCAGTAATATTGTTTATCTGCCCTTTTTTTGACTTTTTTTGTCCTTGGATCTTGCAGTATTCATGCCCAGTCACCCTCACCCCCCTACATTCTCCATGCGTTTGAGCCGATGTGCGTCACAGAGGTTTTGGCTTCAGACACCAGGAGAATCCACCCCTAGGGACACTGTCGGCTGGAATCAGCATTAGAGCAGGCTTTCCTTCTCGTGAAAGAAAGCAAGAGAAAGGAGGAGGAGGAGGAGGAGGAGGAGGAGGAGGAGGAGGAGGAGGGAGAGATGAAGGAAGGGAGTTAGAGAGAGGGACGTTGATGAGAGCAAGGACACAAACATGCACTCGCCTACCAAAAAAACACAAGCCTTCCGGGAGCGGGGGCTCGGCTGCATGCGGCATGAGGCCGGATGTCGATTAAAGAAGGTGCAGATGGAAGACTCCGCTCAGGAGGCGAAGCCCAGGCTGTCCGCTGGATGTGGCCCACTTCCTCAACACAGCATCGGTGTGCCTCTATTTTTGGGACTGCAGCAGTCTAGTTCCAGCCACTGCTGCTCATCACTGCTCCCAACCCCACCCCCTAAGCCCCTGTGATGTCCACTCACATTAGGCTCTCACACACACACACACACACACACACACACACACACACACACACACACACACACGCACTTCTGACTGCAAAGTATAGTGGGATGGAAAGAAGAGAGAGAGAGAGAGAGAGAGAGAGAGAGAGAGAGAGAGAGAGAGAGGCATGCACTCGTCCTTGAGCACTGATGACCTGCTCTTCTTTTGACCCTCTTTTGTGAGTGTCACACCACATTGCTGTGGTGTCCAATGTTTTGTCCCAGACTGACAAAAAAAAAGAACAAAAGAAACACTCTGGAATGTTGTTTCAGGTGTTTGAACCTCAGGTGTTCTTGATCGGTCTTTTCCAGATATCTAAAAAAGAAGAAAACAACTTCAAAAGTGAAGACATCACTGGAGGAACAGACAAAAGCACTCTTCATGTACTTCTTCAGTATTCGCCATGTGTTCCGCTACTGTTTTACCTGCCTCTGATGCTAGAATATGAATTTGACTGCTATTTAATCAGAAACTCTCGCTCTCTTTCATCCCACACACACAAACCACATCCCACTTTCCAGAGCCCGGGTCTAGACGTTGATGAGAACGGTACGTTGGACCTGAGCATGAGCAAGCGTCTGTGTAGCGGAGGGGACTCGGTGCTCACCCCTCTGGAGCCCATGTCCCCCCAGAGGCAAGCCGCCCTGCTGGGCTCCCGCTGCTACGGCATGGGGGACGCGGCCGACTGCTGGGAACTGCCCGTGGACTACACCAAGATCAAACACATAGACGAGGACGAGAAAGAGGTAAAGGGGGAAACGACAAGCAACACGTTGGGAATTCACATGAGCACTCGTGTCTGGTTTGGGGAAGGATATAGCACACGTTTATTTGATGTATCGGGGGGTTCAGTCAGTATCTTTAAAATATAGGAGACGTTTCCTGTCAAGGTTGAGTCACTTTAAAGAAAAGATTAATATAATTGTGCTAATTGGAGCAGAACACATTTCGTCATCACTCGTATGCATAACAATGTATCATTTTGGACCAAAAGACTCACATATTCACTTTCCTTGAAGACGCTCGCCAGGATCGAGACAGAAACGTTGACGGGAAAATAGCTGCAATGCAAATGCTGATTGTAAAGCAGCAGTGCTAGCGTGTGGTTTCTGATGCCGGTAGACCGTACAGTCGGCGTACTGTCTGTTCAATGTGTCTCAGCCCAAATGATTTCCCTCCAAGCCGTTGATTCAACACACCGTCTGCAAGTCAAACATTTGCATTGCCGGCTGATTGTCTTCCAGGTTTGGCACCTCCCTGTCTCACACGCCGTTTTGGAATGATTCGAAAGTCATACGAGGGATTTTTGAGGGAAACCTAATGAATCTGCATGTTAATTGATGTCAGCGTTGCCATGCACAGAGGTATCCGCTCTGTTTGTATCATGCTCCCTGCATGCCGGCTTTCTGTTTTTACATTTTCGCTCCTCTCCAAAAAATGAATTATGCAAAGTAGCACCTTTGGGAGGAATCGGAATAGCTCATCTCATCAAAGAACTGCTGGAAATCAATGCAGCACTGCTGGGTGCGCCTGTCGGCGGCGTGCACGCACACACACGCGTCTCTGTCGGCGTGTGTGCAGGATGTGAATATTAATGTGGGAGCGTGTGTGTCTGTACCCAGGTCTCTTTGGGAGTGCGTCTGCGTGGATATGCGAGTTCCATCCCCAGCCTACTTTCCGCCCTGTATGTATGCATGTGTCGTCCTCCTTCCTGTCTGCCTCTCAGCCTGCGCTCCCTTTAATTGGAGGCGCTCGCTGGCTGACCCAGCATCACACACTCGGAGACAGCTTGAGTGCCGGATAATTTGGGCTGGATCTGAACCCGTCTCCTTATGGGCATTACTGTACGTACACTGCCAGCGCCAAAGAAAAGAAAGAGGATATTTTTTCTTTCTTATTTTGTGCATCAACAGCCGTCGCGCAGCGGCTGCAAGCACTGCAGACAAAGCACAGCCCCGGCTCGGCTCGGCACGGCTCAGCACGGCACGGCACTGCACGGCCGGCAGCGCTCTGACGCTGCGCTGCAGTGCCATCTAGCAGGCTGACTGGTGCACTACGAGAGCAGAGCAGGCCAACTCCCCTTGAATGTTCTGTCCTCACACACACGGCAGAATGCTGTGCAAACCACACACACACACACACACACCAAATTTGGCACTGAGTCATTATTTCCTCTCAGGGGATCTATTTTCTGACAGGTGAGGCTCAATAGTCACAGAGGCTCAACCATTAGCATTCAAATTGACAAGACTCTATGGTCTGACAGAAGTGTGTGTGTGTGTGTGTGTGTGTGTGTGTGTGTGTGTGTGTGTGTGTGTGTGTGTGTGTGTGTGTGTGTGAGTGAGAGACACAAAGACAACAGACAAAGTGGTGAGGAAGGAAGGCAAAGCGAAAAAGCTGTTTTATGAGAAACTCTCGTTATGAGTTTCATCATGTGCCAGTTAATGAAATCCTTTCTAACTGACGGTTGAGTGCGTGTGTTGTATAATAACTGCACACGCGCATGATTTCCTGAATGTGTAACGATGGAGCGAGAGACAAAAAGAAATCCCTCTTCATCCCTCTCTTCCTCTTCCCCTTCTCCCGCTCCAATCTCAGCCGGACGACCTGGACCCCTTCCACGACCTGCTGGAGGACCGCTCCTACGCCGGCGACGTCACCATGCCCAGCCCCAAGCCCAAGTACGGCCACTGCAAGGAGAGCAAGAAGGATCTGATAACGTAAGAGCCTCTCCCCAAACGCCCCCCCCCCCCCCCCCGGGTTTCCTCCCATCCACCCGACTCCACTTGCTTCTCCCCCTCCTCCCTCATCTTATTTCTCTCTTTTGTTTTCATCTTTTCTCTTTGCTCCAGTTAACCTCAGGGAACCCCTGCCCCGTTAACAGCTTCATCCATTTGTCCACACCAATCTCAGAGCTGGCAGCTTCCTCTGATGCCTTCATGACAGTCGTCCCCCTCTTTTGATGCTGCATCTTTCTAAGAACACAGCTAGTGTCGCTGATCTCAGGAAACCTCGGTTACGATCACGGACAGTGAAGCTAAACTGGAAACAATAAAAACCAACAGTGAAAAACAATCAGAAACAACTCCCTCTCTCTCCCTCCAGCCTTTTTCTAAAACGTTCAAATTTCCTTCTCCTTCCCTTTGGGCTTATAAGTCTGTCTATTTTTCCGGTGGCAGATGTCCCACATCGGGGTGTGATGGAAGTGATCACTTGACCAGCAATTTTGCCTCACATGGAAGGTGTGACTTCCTTTTCTCCTGGTGGATTCTCTTTATTGTTTTCAGCTTACCTCGACTATGCTGTCAAACACCTGGAGGCAGATGTCTCTCTCTCTCTCTCTCTCTCTCTCTCATATGTTAGCTCTTTAACTATTGGCTTGCCGATACAAGGCTGTCATGAAATAAGTGAAGACTAAATGAATTAAAGATTGGCTGCATGCTCGTTTTTAGGCTAAACCTCGGGATGAAGTGATTTCTCAATGGGCCGGCCGTAAAGCCTTCTAAGCCGATGTTATTCAGTCCTCCGGGCCCTTCCCACAGTGCAACGCAGACTAAGCATTCGCCATTCAGAGTGAGGAGACTTGGGCAGAGTGGTCGAGCGTTGCAGTGTGAGGTGAGCCTGCGAGGGCCGAGTGATAGCAGTCTGGAGGCGGACGTGGCTGAGATTTCACCCGAACAAGCTCGCGGTAGTTGTAGTTGTAGTCTTTGAAAACAACCCCATATGTTAAGCACACCAATGCGAGAAAATAAGACTTCCTGGTTGTTACATAGGAATTCAAACACTCAGAGGGTTAACTTATTTAAATCAGCCCTCTGCACTTGCATCATGGCTTCTTTTTTAATTTTTATTTGCATTTCCCAGTTTATGTTTTATGTATCCATGTGTTTGTAAATGTCTGCGTGCAGAGACGAGTGTGGTCAGAGAGATTACTTTGTGTTGCAGCGGCCGGGGTGTGACTAATGTTCCACTGGTTGTATTTTTCAGTCTCTCAGGTTGTCCTTTAGCCGATAAAAGCATTCGAAGTATGCTGGCCAACAACGCACAAGAGCTCAAGTAAGGCGTGAGATGATTCACTGATATATGTTTGATTTGTGTGTCTCGCTCATTCTGCCAAGGTCCAGCTTATTAGAGTTAGTGCACATAACATGAGGCGAAGCACAGCAGGCTGCTGGAACATGGAGCCATGAGCTTCAAGTCTGCTGATGTTCAATGCTTTCATGTAGTCAACAAAGCCCTTAAAAAGAACCAAACAGTACTGATATGTATATATATATATATATATAAACTGTATGTTATATACGTTGAATGTTATGCCGTTCTTGTAAAGCTATATGGATAGACACAAGACACAGGACCCCTACCTGTGTATCTTATTGTCATATGCACATTAACAGACAGTTACTCCGTACAATGAAAAACGTACTTTACTAGGTCCTCCCTCCACACAGAATAACAATAACTTAAAACTTAAGGCTTAAGGGAAAAATTTAAATTAAGAATACAAAAAAAAGGAGGTAAATGCTAATAGTATAAGAAAATATACAAAATAAGGCACAGAACTGTAATGATAACCCTAGTGCAGCAAACCTGGAAATGGACATAACCACGCCTGTAAAAGCTCTAAACATACACGGGTGTTTACATTACCCTCAGGATGCTCCACCTTTGCTGTAGACCCTGAGCCCTTTTTGTGTTTTCTGCCCCAGGTGCCCGACACCAGGGTGCGATGGTTCGGGACATATCACTGGCAACTACGCCTCACACAGAAGGTACAAAAACATACATCCTAAATGTATCTCGAGTAAACTTCCTCTGCTACTTCCTCTCTCGCACACACACACTTACACACACGCTATATGCTTCAGCTCTGTAACGTACACAAACATTTATCTGCAGTCTCTCAGGGTGTCCGCGGGCCAGGAAAAGTGGGATAAAGATCATCCACAGCAAAGAGAACAAGGAGGACCAGGAACCCATCAGGTACAGCACAGCCGCTGATCATCAGTCTCCTTTCAAACCCCTGCTCGCTGCTCGCTGTTTACTTTGCATTTCCCATGAGAAATATAAAAACACGACTTCCCCTCTGCTGTTTGAAAATGACACGAGTAAGCTGCGCGAACGGGGAACAAAAGAGCCCAGTGCTGTTTTTTTTTTTTTCAATCAGCGCATTTGCTGTTTGACCGAGCAGGAATGAATCAGCACGGCTCTGACCAGACAACTGTGGCGTGAGAGAGACGCTTCAAGCCCAAATCTGAGGGCGCGGGAGAAACTTCAGAGGAGCAGAGGCTGTAGCGGTGTAGAGGAGGGTTCTGCAGCTCTCTGGTGACACACCGGTAAGGAGAGACACAGAGACGGAGGCAGAGAGAGATTGATCGGACTCTCCCTAAATCCCACGATGCGTCTCTGGCCTCAGCCCTGCAGCCGCATTGATTTCTCCGGTGGTGCAGAGCACAAATAACACACCGATCTATCCGGTGCCGTTCTGTTGGATGGCGGGACGGTACCGTGTCAGCGTGCTCTGTTGACGTGCAAATATCTTCGTCAACTATTTTGATTCACTGTTTGAGCTTTGAAAACCAGTAAGAGACTCAAAGGGAATACAGCAGCTAAACTTATTTTAGAAAACATGTATACATATATCATTATATGTGTATGCTAAATGCACTTTATTTTAACTAATTTTATATTCTATTGTAGATTTAATTGTAAATATTCATGCTCCCATTTATTGCACTCTGTTTATTGTTAAATGTTAAATGTTATGCATCTCCCGCCAGGACAAATTCCTCGTATGGGAAAACATACATGGCAATAAATGGTTCTGATTCTGATATTTAGAATATTTTTATCGCATGACCTTTCTGATGGGGAAGTACCTTTGCTCTCACCAAAGCCACCAGACTCTATTGGAAAATAAGCTGTAACGTTAGCTCATACAACGATGGGTTTCTGCCTCCATCGGTTACTTAGTTTGTGTTATTGTGGGACTTTGGTGACTCCAAACCCTTTAAAGCACCAAAGTCACAGCTGGAGGCCTGGAGTCTGGTAGCTTTGAAGAGAGCATAGTTACTTCATAATGACTTCAGTTGGCTTCATGGAGGAACTATGGCAGAAAGAAAATATTTCCCACATGAAAGTTCTCACAGCAAGCTCTGTGGATTATCTTGAGCAACAGGGTCAGGATGTCTCGAAAGCTTTTGAGTTTTGGTGCTTGAGTACCACAAGCTGAATGTCACATATTCCTAATATATTGGAAAGCAGGCAGACGTCCTCTACTGCCGATAGCTCGATATCTAGACTGATAAAAAGCACTACAGGTAAGATGGGGAAAATGTGTATTTGAGATTTTGCAGTGGACTGTCCCCTGAAGGCCTTGGTGCTCGTGGATCAGCTGAACAGATTCCTCTGACTCCTGATCCATGTTTTCCGAGAGAAAAGGTCTCATATTGTGTGGCAGACAGCAGCAGTGCACGTGATAACCCCTGTGCATCTCGTTGCAGTCCAAAAGCCATGAAGCTGAACTAAAACCAGGTTGCTGCAGTCGCAGACAGACTTGATGCTCTCACAACTGTAGCAAGCGTCACCCCATAATCCATTTTGGGAGCTGTGACATTTGGAATAATTTACTGCCTCATTGCATCTGATTAGCACTGTTGCCGCTGCCCTGTCAGCATTCCCAAACTGTGATAAGGCTGCCACTGGGACAGCTTTAAATAAGGGGATGGTATCTTTGTTTATATCAGAGCAGTGGAGATAGAGGGGAAACAGAAAAATGATGTTGGCTCATACAGTCTGTGGTGTTTTAGTACTCAGGAGGCAGACACACTGTAGTGTACACCAGAGAGCCAGTAGCAGAGACTCAGCAGGTCAAAAAAAAGGATGACGTCTCCAATACGATGAAAAGATGATGGCATCAACTTTGAATACGTGAGCAAATGACGGTCACGGTTGAATGGATGTGTGACGATAAATGAACTAAACTGTTGAGTGAGAACTTTCCACTTTGTCGTCCCCAAGGTGTCCAGTGCCGGGGTGTGACGGACAGGGACACGTGACGGGGAAGTACGCGTCCCACAGAAGCGCATCGGGGTGCCCCATAGCAGCCAAGAGGCAAAAGGACGGCTACCTAAACGGCATCCAGTTCACGTGGAAGTCCGGCAAGACGGAGGGCATGTCCTGCCCCACGCCGGGCTGCGACGGCTCGGGTCACGTCAGCGGCAGCTTCCTGACACATCGGAGGTGGGTCAAGGGCGAAGTGGGACGCGTCACGATTTAAAGAGCTGGGTTTCCATTCAATACTTTTTTCATTGTTTGAATCCCTGAGATCCGCATTTCCTTCCTCATAAAAAGCTTTAACTTAAGCTAAGGTCTATAACAAGGATGAATACAATGAAGAGAACAAACACTTTGGGTTTCATACAGGTTTCATACAGGACATAGTAATGTGTTAATGAGTTAGGGGTGTCACAATGCCCTAAATAGATTCAAGATTCAAGATGTTTTTACTGTCATATGCACAGATAACAGAGTTATTCTATACAATTAAATGCTTATTTTGCTGGGTCCTCCTAACACACAGAATTAGAATAAACTTAAGGTAAAAAATAAATAAAAATAATAAAAGATATAATAGTATTGCACAAAAGATATAAATAATAATATAATATAATAATAATAAAAAACAATATTGAATATTACTACAAGAAACTTTCATTTTGTGCACCTGTGGTCAAAAGCAGTATTATTTCTTCTTTTCTTCTTTTCTATAATAATTGCAATGTCGTTTTTGTGAATTCTTGGCAAAGATTATTGTGTCAAGATGTTTTATATATTGTGACAGCCCTGTTTCCAGTCGTTATGCTAAGCTAAGCTATAGCTACATATTTTCCGTACAGACGTGTGAGTTGTTTGAGCAGCAAAGAAGCAGTTAGTGGAACTTTTCTTTGAAGAGCAACTTTAATGGAAGGTTTCCTCTCAGCCTCCCCGCATGAGTGTGTCACATACTGAATCACTGCTTCTCCTCGTCGCTGCCTGCAGTCTGTCCGGTTGTCCACGCGCCACCTCGGCCATGAGGAAAGCCAGGCTCTCCGGAGTGGAAATGCTAACGATAAAGCAGCAACATGCCGGCAACGGTAACGACAACTACCGCTCACCCACACGACACAACAACAAAGTTAACGAAGGCTGCCGTTGTAAATAAACTGCCATTCAGGGGGAGGAGGTCAATGATGAAGAACAGGGCGGGGCTTAGACATGGAATATCTGAAGTAGAATATGTGTCTGTGGGATTGTTCAGTCTTAATCAGTTCAGTTCTATTGAGGAGCGCAGACGGTCACTCTCATATTGTGCCTTTTGTAATTACTCCAGTCCAACACAAAGACTGTTAATCTAGTTTCTAACTGAGGCCGCGCAGTAATGTGTTGCTGCCGCTGCTCCTCTGCAGGACTGGAGCATGAAGAGGACATCAAACAGCTGGATGAAGAAATCAAAGATATAAGTGAATCGAACTCGCAGGTGGAAGCAGACATGATCAAACTCAGAACACAGGTAAGTCCCTCCTGCGGTCAGCGGCCCGTGTGTTTCTGTACGTCTGAGTGAGCCAACACAGCGCTGTAACATCCTGTGACCCCCCAGATCACAACAATGGAGTCCAGCCTGAAGTCCATAGAGGAGGAAAACAAGGTGATTGAACAGCAAAATGAATCTCTCCTGCATGAGCTGGCCAACCTCAGCCAGTCACTGATTAACAGTTTAGCTAATGTCCAGCTCCCTCATATGGTAAGGGCCAACAGGAACGGCAAGCCGCTCAGGTTGCAGAACATAGCCGACCGTAGCTTCTATTATTTGTGCCTTCGCCCACGGCCGACTGTGCATGCCTAGTCTACGATGTGGAGCATTGCTCCTCTTTCCAAACAGTGAGGGGGAGTTGTGAGATGAGGTTTGATTGGGCCTTTTTTTACTCCAACAAGTTCAGCGGTTTAGGTGAAACAAAAGTGTATATACAGTAGTTCACATTGAGGTTTAGTGTGTGCTTTTAGAATGGTATGGTGATTAAAGTGTATAGCAAAGTGCTTGACTTACTTTTGGTTGAATTGTTTTGTTTTTTTTGTTTGCAAAATATCCATGAACTTCAGACTCTGTCTTTTGTCGTCTATCATTCTGTCTTTTTTTTGGGGCTCTTGCAGAAGAAAAAGAAACGTATTCCATCCTGTTTTTCATCCCTCACTCTGCCATTCTTTCATTACATCCTCACGCATAATGGGAAGGTTGTCATTCCGATAAATCCATGCAGCTTAGTCAGAAGACACCATGGTCTGTCCTTCTATGTCTTCATCCTGTCCAGCTTCTGTTTTCCCTGTTCATTTGAAGTATTGTGTGTGTGTTCTGTATATCAAATACTGCCCTCTAGTGTTTCAAAGTAAGAATAAGAGCTCAGCTTCTCAAATCAAACTAATAGAAATGTTTCCCTCCTCTGCCGCCATAGAAACCGCTGGCACACAAAGAGCCTCCTCTGAGGAACAACAGCTGCTTACAGCTGCACCAGCAAGTAAGACGATGACTTCTCTTCTCCGTAAATGTTGTCCTTATTATAGAAGCAAAGAATCACAATCCTAATACTTAGTGATGACATTCATTTCAGGACACATCGTAGACTGTAGGATGGTTTTCAGACTCTTAAAGGGTAACTTTGGTACTTTTAAACCTGGATTTTCACATGCTTTTGTGTCCAAGTGACAAGAATGTCAGCCATTGGTCCAGTATTGAGGGAGAAGGCTGCAGAGCCACTATGTGATGTAACTCCTCACAGTCTGACAACGTTATGGAAAGAGTCTCGCTCAGATTGGATGTGTTGGCAGAAGACAGCGGTTGGAGCGCGGCAATGCTCTACGTCAGGCAGCATGTTGAGACGACGCCCCAACGTCTAACTTTTAAAAGTGGCAACCGGGCATCAACTCTCGGTCGCCAGAACTGAAAATACGATCGTCATTTTTAGTCCCCTTATATTTTGAGTACTATGCAATTATAATGTGACATGACATAATTTGCTGTTTACTGTCCCTATTTCTTTCATATGATAAAAAAGAATTGTGCCACTGATGGAAACCAAAGACCAAGTTTGCCAATTTCTCAAAATGGTTACCAATGGCAACTTGGCAACCCATATTTATTTGAGCCATAGTCTACGGATGGAGAGTGGAGGAGGAGCGAGAGGTTCAACAGGCAGGGGAGGTGAACCAGGTGGTGCTCCTGTGGATCCCTTTAGCGGACATAGTAACGTCCCATTACTGCGTTCTTCCTCAATACTGGATCAAGTTCAAGGACCCGTTGGCCCCGTTAGACACAGAAACATGAGAAAAGGGTCCAGGTGGAGAAGTGTGCACCTGTTGAATCCTCTAACAGCTTCCATTTTGTGTCTTTGGTCCTGCAGGAGCCAATCAGCGAGCAGAACTTTGACGCCTACGTCACCACCCTCACGGATATGTACTCGAACCAGGACCAGTACCAGAGCCCAGAAAACAAAGTCCTGTTGGAGAACATCAAGCAAGCTGTTCAAGGGATTCAAGTGTAGAGAAAGAGACTTTTGTTCCCAGCAGCTGTGGACCACCAATCAGATCCACGTACAAACAGGCAGTGATGGTTTGGTATTATATAGTGTTATATATTCTAAATTCTGCTCTCTCAACAAAAAACAAAACAAGAGGTACGATGCTGAGAAAAGACCTCCAGAGGATTCCTTTCTTTCCTTTCTTTTTGAGCCTTGCTTTGAGGAAGAACACAAAAAGAGTCGACGGCAAAATAGTTTTTGAGGACATTCACATTTTGTACGTTTTCATATGAGCTGACATCGTGTCATGTAATGTTTCTAGCTGCTCGTGTATGCACATTTTTAGTGTATATTTCTGAACAGTAAGCTAACAATAATGGGACGAGAGTTCTTTTTATTGCTTGACGGCGAAGCATTTTAGATGAAAATTTAAAAAACTGGACAGTGAAATACAAATGAAAAAAAGACTACAAGCAAGGAGGAAGCTACGTATTTTTCTCCTCACTGGATGATTTTGGACTCGATGATTTTAGATGTTTTCTTTTCTTCTTCTTCTTCTTCTTCTACTTCTTCTTCTTCTTCTTCTTCTTGCGTGTAGATTGTCCAAGAGCAAGAACCGGTTGGCGAATCGCTTTATTTTCTGACAATGCTTGAGAATCATTTGTGTTTTGTTTTGATGAAGAACACAAAAAAAGAAAGAAAAAAAATAAATATCCAAGACGTGTAGCTGTAGGTGGGGGCATTTTTAAACTGGTGCTGTAAATGAATCCGGAGAGGAAACTGACCTGATGTATGTATGAATGTATGTATGAATAGTTCTATTGTAAACATCATTACACGGAAACCCGATGGTGGAAAATCCCATGATCTAGGAGAGCCAATTCCTTCCTAGAGGAACACATCTGTGCGGTGCATGTTCACGTGCTCATCCGAAGCTAAGCTCAAACAGAAGGACGTGTGAAGACAATGACCACATTCTAGCCTTTCGGTGTCAAATCTGCGCAATTTGGAGACTTGCGTTGGTCGGATCAAGAAACGTCTCAGCAATATAATACCTAAATCAGTCGTGTATCGTTGGTACGGAATGCAATCTGCAAAGGAAAAGAGAAAAAAAAGAGAAAAAAAAATGTTGGGTATATGCAATTTCTTGTTTATAAGCATAGCGGGGTAACGTGAATCTTTTTAATATAGCCTATGTAAAATATTGATTTTTATACAAATCTTTTAATACAACAAAAGTCTTTTTAAAAAGGAGGGGGGAACCTGGACATTGAGTTTTAGAAGGGAAAGTATATGAGTTCCACTTTTTTGTCTGTACAATTTTGCACAGGGACACCTTCGTTTCCATGTTCTGATGTTCTCACAGAAACTGAAAGCAGTACCCGAGAGCCTAAACGGAGGGTTTCAGAGGGTTTTGTAAAGAGTATTTATAGAGTATGACAGCGGGACTTACAGGGTCACTGTCCCCACTTATGTGCCAGTAGACTATTTGCACTTGTCCTTGAAGATATTACCCTTGCGTACGGCGGCGTGCAATTTTTTTTCCAGACGACCTCTTTGGCACACGATTGGAGCAACCAACTGCTTGGAGCCACTGTAGGCGTGGATCTAGTACCACTGAGACAGAGACAGAGAGAGACAGGAGGAACAGGGACTTGGAATCAAGAGAGGAAGGAGGATTATAACCACAGCAGTGATACTGTCGGCTATTATCAAGTGTAAAAACATTGCTCTTTCATTTTTGCTATGTTTTAGGACGATGAAGTTATCCCCCAGCAGCACTTTATATCTAATCACTGTACAAAGGATTACATAGTCAATCAGTTCAAGGTTTTTAAAAGAAAAAAGAGAAGAGGAAAAAAAAGCTGAAGAGATGGTGAGACGAGACCTTGGAGGGGCGATGCGGTCCAGACCGTGCCGCCCCTCCGTTCTGTTGTTCTAGTTGCTAGCGATCATGTTCAGAATTGCCTTTTCCGAGAGCTAATGCAAAAGGTGCTTGTCGTTCACCTGATTGAATCTCATCTATTGTACTTTACTGTCCTCCTTTTGGGACTCTTACTACCCATCATCCATGACTGCATACGCCTTTTTCCACAGCATCGTGTCTGCAGCTTTTTTGCCAATATAGTAACGCTTCGGTAGAGTAAATAGCTAGTACCAGTTTTTTGAATTAATTCTCATTATCAGTAAAAAGGGAAAATGGATCTCAAAGCACAAACAGGCTGCTCATCTGATGTTGGTACGTAAATAACAAATCTGAATAGAGTTATATGTGACTATCTATAGGGAACACAAACAGGTTGTCACATATTTAGGAAGCTGACTTTTCATATGAATTATTGTGAATTCATCAGAGTTTTATTATTTCATTTGAGCCGATTCATTCTGAAGGTTGTTTTTCAGTGGCCATCAACAAAGACAGGATTTTGTATAAACTATTGTGCTCTCTGTGGAACTGAAGTTTGATTTATTTTTGTACTACACAGCATGGATTTGTTGACATTTTAATTTTGCTATAAATGTGTGAGATCACAAGTTGCTGTGATATTTCATTTATAAATTGTGAACTTTGTACAATTTTTGTCATGCTGGATGTTGACACATCTTACTCTGAATAAAGTTAAAAAAAAAAAAAGGTGTTGCCAGAGGCCTGTAAAATGATTTATTCTGTGTGTCCATTACAGGTTGGTGCTGCGGAGCCCCGTCTTCATATCCATTCTTAAACTGTCACGTTGATGTATATGGCCCAGTATCATAAACCACACATGCCATAAGGGGCTTGACTGTTAACATGCACTCCACCAGCAGGTGTCAGCAAACTCAAACGACACCATGCGCAGCTCTGCTGTGCTGCTGTCTGAAGTTACAGAGACTTGCTCAAGGAGAGCTTCATGTTCCCATTAGTAAACTTTGTTAGTGACCGTGCAACAACAATAAAACAGGGTTACTATCAGGGTTCTTACGGTCATGGAAAACCTGGAAAAGTCATGGAATTTTAAAATGGTTATTTCCAGGCCTGGAAAAGTCCTTGAAAAAAAAAAAAATCCCAAAAGTTGTGAAAAAGTCATGGAAATATGTTATATTCATGTGTTCATGACGTTCATTTACGCTGAGTTTGAAATAATTTATATGCTTTTAAAAGCATCCATACATAGGCATCTATATAAATGTTTATTCTTTTAATCAAACTATTGACTCTCATTCATTTGAGTCATTTAAGGTTTACTGTATGCTTTGTATTCTCTTTGTTAGTTTAAATACTACATTTACTCACTTTTTCATGTTTACACCCAGATTTCACTAAATGTTTGGTCATGGAAATTTGGTTTAAAGTCATGGAAAAGTCATGGAAATCCATTGGTCAAAATGTGTCTGAACACTGACTGCTCCCTGAGAGAAAAGGAATGACTGACATTACTTAACTTGTCTTTTGACGGTTGAATTGGTTAGCATAGTTCGGTTGCTAAAGCTGTTGTGCTTGCTCGCTTGTGATTCAACGCAGGCCAGGCGCAATGGTTTCACTGTGTGTTGGGCATTGCCGAGAGAGTTGGAAAACAATGTATGGGAGCCCAAAAAACACAGACTAACGTTACTTTTTTAACTTTGCGGCCGTTATATCTTGAAAATGGCCCATAATGTGACGTGCCATGTTTTACTTTTGTAGCGTTAGCTCACAGCGTGATTAGCATCGAGGGCTAATGAGAGTCCGTGACGGTTAACAATCCCTCGACTCTAACTCAGACTCATACTGTATATTTAGGCACAGTATGTAAAGTTAAGTCTCCATTGGTTTGGAGGCTATTGTGTGTTACTGGTGCTCTGGCAGCGAAGGTTAATATGATTCATTTGAGGAAAAAAGTGATTCATTAACCTAGTGTATGACGCGACACCTGTCAGTCCCACGAGCTAACGTTAGATCTCTGGAAAATAATCTCCAGAAAAGAGAGGGAGCCCTGTTGAAGCAGACTACAAGTTCACACAGGTTTTCTTGTGTGTCTGGCTCTTTAATTAAGCCTCAGACGCAGCCAATTCAATGAGTCATTTAACCAAAATAAGCTCCTTCTCAATGGGACAACTAAAGAGGGCGACCACGCCGCCTCCTGTTCTGCCTTCATCTTTTCCTTCTCTCTCCGTCTCTCCCATTCCAGAGCATGCCTCCTCCTGAAACAGTCCTCCAGGGTTGCTCTCCCTCTGAAGTGGAGGAGTGTAACTTATGCCGTGTGTCTGTAGATGGGTGTGACATGAGCAAAGACGCCCTGCAGCCAATCAAACGATGGACGTTGCAGTTATGTGCTATGAGTTTTAACCATCAGGCCCCTGGTTCAGCCCTACTGTTGTGCTCACACTTGGATTAGTAATGGACAGTGGTGAATGTAAGTACATTGACTCAAGCACCGTATTTAAATGCAAATATGAGGTACTTGTACTTTACTTGAGTATTGCCCTTTTATGCAGATTTATACTTACTACTCCACAACATCTCAGAGGAAAAATAGTGTCTCTGCAGAGGTTACACATCCCTCTGTGATATGAGTCTCTGTGTGGTCATTTTGAGTCTCTTTGTCCTTGTTTTGTGTCTCTTTGTGGTCATTTTCCTTTTCATATTCATTGTGAGTCTTTGTGGTCACTCTACTCTGAATAGTTGTTTTGGTCTCTTTTTAGTATTTGTTGTATTTAGTGTCTCTTTGTAGTCAGGTGTTGCCTCTTTGTGGTTATTGCAATCCCTTTTAAAGTTGTGAGTCTCTTTGTGGTCTCTTTGCACCTATTTTGCATCTCTTTGTCATTGTTTTGGTCTCTTTTTAGTCCTTATTGAGTCTCTTTATGAACATGCGTCTGTGTTGTTGGTCGATCACCGAGCCACAGCTCCCACATCCACAAAATGTGTCATTTGTCATTCAATGTTTAAATGTCAATATGTGTCAGTTCATCATCGTGACCCAACACCTTGCCAGGAGACGTCTAAAATGATCTTGCTGACCTGGGGAGTGTCTATGTTTCCTGCCCTCCTCGGAGGCCACAGTTCGAAAACAAGTGTGCAGAAAGCAGAATGATTTGAACTAGCAAGACAAATGGCGTTATATTGTTTCACATGAGCCTCCGCGGCTACATCTGACAACTCAGCCTGTCAGGAGTAGGCATGATTTGTAATCCATCAGTAATTCATGAATCGTATTTCCTTCTTGATGTGGAACACCTTTGGGGGTAATGTGGATCATTTATCAGCTTGAAAAGAGGCTTGAAATATGACCTTGGATGCTAATAGCCTTGGGTTTGGATTTAGATTAACTCTACAAGTAACAGGAGTGGATGGACAGCAATAATGGGCCTCCGTAAAAAATGAAATGCACATTGGTAGAATAGAATATTTCCACTATGCTCCTTGTAAATAAAATACCACAGTCTATAGAATATTTTGAAACAATGCTTCCCCTGTATATCTGTGCTTCCAGTCTGTGGAAATGTTAACAATAGAAATAGGACAGCATTGTTAGCGGTGGAAATGCTAACAATGGCACAGCAGCATGCCAGCAATAGCAGACACAATTACCTCTCTCGCCCACACACAACACGACAAGCAGGAACACCGACGTGGACTGAGACTGAGTGGCGCTCCAATTTGATATAATGGAACAATCACAGGGCGCAAACTACCAGCCTTGTTATAGGTTGTAAGCAAAATATTCTGGTGAGGAGCTCCGTAATGTAAATCCCTGACTGGCGGTCACAGATTGGCATGTGTGATGTGAGCGATGGAACCTTAATCGTGGAACCTTTATCCAGTGGAACAGCTATTACCAGTTTTTCAATTATGTAATTGTAAAACCCAAACGGGTGTATCTGCTTTTTGTATTTACATCACAATTATTTTTCGAAAACACAAAAGGATACATTTTTATGAATTATTTAAAATGATGCAACGTTCTCATTCTGTGTGGTGATGCCCCATGAAATAATACATATAGGCCTGTATGTCTGATGGCCTTCTCAAGTGTTGGGTCTACATATACCAGCAGATGTCAGCAAACCCAAACTATTAACCTGACAACGTTGTGGCACAGTGATGACGCACGTGTAGGCCACAGATAGTCTATGTTGTTGGCTGACAGGATTCATGTAAATATGTCTGTATGTTATAGAAATACTGGCACGTCAACTGATTTTAAATGGGGGACGTATTTACTTGTTGCCCGTGTAGTTCCATAGCATACAGGCCTCTATGATACAGGCACGGCTCCTGTTCTTTACATGGGCCTACCTAACTATGCACACCTGTGATCCATCGAAAAGCTAATTAGCCAACTGTTGGAACTTATGAATTGGCCTAACGCTACATTGTTCAACATATGAGAGAGAGAGAGAAAGAGAGAGAGAGAGAGAGAGAGAGAGAGCTAAATATATCTTAGGCAGCTAGCGTTAGTGGTAATGCAGTGGACATTTAAGTGCTGAATTAATAATAATAATGTGAACCCCGGTGCTTAAACGTAACTTTTTCTTCTTATGATGTCACTTTTGACAAGCTAACCATATTTTTTTTGTTCTATTTTTTGTTCTATCTCAGGCATCAGGGGTCCTCGAGCTGAGCTAACGTTTAGCTAGTAAAAGAAAAATTGCTTTTCTTTGCGCACCTTTTTTTTCTCAATTTTTGTCCGATTTTTCTTTCAATGTAGACGTTTGAACATGACCGAACAAGCACAGGTGTACCGCGCATAATGGATATCGTTGATAATGACCTAGGTTACATACCATGTAATAACCACCGGGTTTCAGAGCCCTACGCTTCGTGGATGGAATTAATTTGCTCAAGTTTCTACTTTACTGTTGAAATGGGCCTACCTGGAGCATACTTTAGCCTATTATTTCTATGTTATGCTACTTTATACATTACTACTTTTTACTCTACTACAATTATAGTTTGTCTATTTAACAACTCCACCTAGCTAGACCAGCTACAACATTGCTGCGTACCAAGCCCGTTCATTTTCCATACCAACACATTTTACTTCTGTAGTTCTCAGTACTTTGCTAATGGAGTAATGTGTTTACACTTTTACTTTGGTGTCTGGATATTCCACCTTTACATGGTTAGCTTAATTAAAAGGAGCCGTGTACTATACAGTTACACTCTATGTTCCTTATCTCAAATGTCTACCGTTTAAAAAGGTCTATATGTCGACCTAAATCCAAACATGTCCTCGGCGACATCTTGCTATTATTAATTTTAAACATTGTATCGTATTTGTGTTTGTTCGCGCTACACACACTTTGAGATTATGGGAAAACCTGGAAAAGTCATGGAATTTAAAATGATTATTTCCAGGCCTGGAAAAGTCCTTGAAAATAATAAAATCCCCAAAGTTTTGGAAAAGTCATGGAAATGTGTTAGATTCATAATGTGTTCATGACGTTCATTTACGCTGAGTTTGAAATAATTAATATGATTTTAAAAGAAAGACTCTCAAAATATAAGCAGGCATACATACAGGCATACGCTCTCATTCTCATTGTTAGTTTAAATACTACATTTTCTCTCTTTTTCATGTTTACACCGAGATTTCACAAAGGGTTTGGTCATGGACATGTGGTTTAAAGTCATGGAAAAGTTATGGAAATCCTTTGGTCAAAATGTGTACGAACCCTGGGTGTTGTAGAAAATTGGACATTTTGCAATTGCAAATGACTGCTAGGTACAAACAGTATTTATATGTCTATATGTCTATAGACGTTTGATATTTCGTTGAATGACATACAGTTCAGTTATCTACATTTCTCCCAGTTTTCCATTGGCCTTTCCTTTTCCTGGGACTCTCTCTCTCTCTGTGTGTGTGTGTGTGTGTGTGTGTGTGTGTGTGTGTGTGTGTGTGTGTGTGTGTGTGTGTGTGTGTGTGTGTGTGTGTGTGTGTGTGTGTGTGTGTGTGTGTGTGTGTGTGTGTGTGTGTGTGTGAGCAGCTCGCGGTCTGTGCTCGGCTCACTGCTAGAGCAATGGCGCTGCGGGCTGGCCAGCTCTTTTCTCCGCGTCTCCTCGCGGCCGCTTTGTTGTTGCTCGCGAGCGGTCCGCAGTTTGCGTTTTGTTGTCCGAGTCGCTGTTTATGCTTCCGAACCACCGTGAGATGTATGCATCTAAACCTGGAAACCGTGCCTGCAGTTTCTCCTCAGACTACTATTCTGTAAGTAGCTTCTCCCCACTTGAATCTAACGGGAACCGACCCGCACGAGATGGGAACGCAATGCACGCTTTAACGCCTGTTTGAGCATTACCTCACGTGGTGAAGTTAGAACCAGGGTTCTTACGGCCATGGAAAACATGGAAACATGATTAATTCCAGGCTTGGAAAAGTCCTTGAAAAAAATAAAATCCCAAAAGTTTTGGAAAAGTCATGGAAATGTGTGTAGGTGTTATATTCACGTGTTCATGTCGTTCATTTACGCTGAGTTTGAAATAATTAATATGCTTTTAAAAGAAAGACGCTCAGAATATAAGCAGGCATCTATATACATGTTTATTCTTTTAATCAAACTATTGACTCTCATTCATTTGAGTCATTTAAGGTTTACTGTATGCTTTGTATTCTCATTGTTAGTTTAAATACTACATTTTATCACTTTTTCATGTTTACATCCAGATTTCACAACATGTTTGGTCATGGACATTTGGTTTAAAGTCATGGAAAAGTCATGGAATCCACTGGTCAAAATGTGTATGAACCCTGTATAACGGCTGGTATTCATTGCGTTGATTATTCACAGTGTTGTAACTTTTTGTTTTGTTTTCAATGATTAATCACCAGTTAAAGTTTAAATTGAAACAAAGCCTTGTGGGAAATCACGGGTCCTGTGGTAGTGCAGAGGTTTATTACAATGTCCTGGAAAGTTTTCACAAAGTTATGACACCTGCCAGTGAGTTCAGCTGTTGGCTGGAGAGGTTAATGAACAGGGATTTTAGGGTCACACAGCTGGTGAAGTCAGCCTCAAGCAATGTTCCCCGAGATGAAAGAGCTCGTATGGAGAGCCTCTGAAGTGTTAACATCTCTTTCATGGAGACAGGCCTATACAGCTAGACAATAAGTGAGAGTCCAATCAGAGTTGATCAGAACCTCAGTCCTGTTCGGCAGTCTTCATTTGGCGTGTTGACATGTTTTGGAGAAATGTGTACCGTCTTCATATCCAGGAAACATCCTTGTTCAAGGACTGGCTTGACGAATAGGCTTGCTTTTAACAATGGATCCTTCCAGCACATTGTGATAGAGACACTATGTGGAGCGCTCCCTCCTCTATAGTCAGAAAAGCTATTATTGTGCTTGGATGGGTTTTGTTGCACAGGTTTAACTCCATGTTTGACTTTCCCCCTCTGAGATGAAAGGAAGGAAATACTTCTCAGTTGACAAGCACCTGTGAATATGGTCCTGGTTGTCAGGAGCACCCAACTAAACAAGTTCAGTTTTGATGTAGCTGGCCACAGTTTCTCTGCAGTGACACAACGCTCCAGATCGGTCCAATCTCTCAAATATGTGGCGCCCCTTGTCTTTAATTGGCCTCTGCAGTCTTGTTTAGCATTTCAGCCCATAATGCATGGACTTATAAATAGCTTAATGCAGCCCGTGCACAGGAGGCCAAAGAGCAACTCAGCCAGCCTGTACCACCACGGCAGCATGAATTATCCATGTCCTCTTATCATTCGGGGTCAGCCCACAGCTTTGAAGGGAGCCCATGGTGCAGCCCTGCCCAGATACCCCAAAGGAAAGATGAAAGTCACCACAGCAATGAAAGGCTTGTTTAGGTCTTCAGTAGGATGTGTCTAAATCTGGTAGAAGGCTGATCGGAGCATGAGAGCATGCTGAGGTTTCCCAGAAGCTTTCATGCTGGTGAGCTTTGAAGCAGCAGCCACTTGTCCCCCCCCCTTTCCTCGGCTGTCATGTCAGAACACGAATGAAGTTCCTACCTACGGCCCAGCTTTATCTCGTTCGGCTGTATAAAATGTTCAACCCAAAGCTGGTCGTCTGCAGTGGGAAAGATCCGAGACGGCCCATTGGAGCTCACCTAAGAGTTAGTTCCTTGGCTGCAGTTTGTGGTCTGTTTGCTGTGGCTGTTCACATTAAGCCTCATAACATGGCAGTCTAAGTAGATTGAAAACATGTCCTTTAACAGAGACAATGTCTGCAGAGTCTACAGCTTCTAATTGTAAGTGTAGTTGTGTTCTTTGGTTAACTTTTAAGTGATACTGTTGCAACTAAGGTCCTTAGAGTTCAAACTCTACTTCTAGATCTTGAGATCTTAGCAAGATGAAGTCATATTGGGGAGAGACCTGTAGCTATGTGCTGTATATGTATAGGTACTGAATTCCTCCTTCCACCTGGCAGCATGCCATCGAGGAATTTAAAATGAGTTGATCCACCATATAATCCTTTAGCCCACAGGTAGTTTAATCTGATGGACAGGTCAAACAGTTATTCACCTCTTGCTGGGCAACAACACATAGTTTAAACATAACAAATATGTACTCCTACTCATCTATTTAATACATTTTTCTTTACGGGTATATTTTTCAGGCGGTATTCTCGCTGGCAGGATTTCAAGCGGTTTTGTTTTTATTAAGATGATTTAGTTGCTTACATCCTTGTGAGATCCAGATCGATTCAAAGCCCAAATTTACAGCATAGGGGGAGACGTGTTGCTTATTATCTATCTTTGTTGTGTCTTTAGTTTAATGATCAAACAACATTTGGGTGACTCACTTTAGGTTTCACTAGACTAGGAAGCTCTGTATAGATACAGAGTAGATGCGTATATATATATATATATATATATATATATATATATATATATATATATACAATGTAAGGCATCTTAGTGTCTTCTTCAACTTCTTGAAACTCAAAACATATCTTTCTGTTTTCTCTTGGCCACTGCAGCAGAGAATCAAAAGTATTGTCTCACAAGTACTGCTGCATGTGGGCCTTGTGCCGAGAGCGTGTCTACATGACACATGGAACAAGGAACATGGATGTTCTTTCCGCAGATCTTTTAGGTTCTGTGCGGCCTAAATAGTTTTGCGGCTGTTTTCTCGAAGGACTTTCTGTTTGAGGCATGATATTAAATTGTGTTTCCTCTCTGTAATGACACTGCTACATAACTCCCCAGGGCTTTTCTGGAGTTGGAAAAATGATTACTTTTACATTAACACACAAATATGAACTATTTTTTAATGGCATTACCTTAGCAGCTCAAGAAAAAGGCTCAACGTGACACTTCCATCTTTGCAGGGCTCCAGACTAGTTCTTTTCAACACGGTCCCAAAGTGAATGTAATCTGTCCTAAAATCTAAATGTTGTTTCTTTACTTTATTATCATCTATATTTGTAAGTCATTTGTGGCATTATAAAAATCAATTATTATATCTATTTTGCTAGCCTTATATAAACACAGTTAAAGGCACACTAAAAGACCCAGATGATATCTCTGTATTAACCACTGTTTCTTACTGTTTTATATAAAGCACGTTGTTATCAATTAGGGCTACAGACACATTGTTATCTCTTTGGTCAATTGTAAACCGTATGGTGAACTGTCTCTAACTCCAATCTCAAAGTACGTTTACCCCCAATCTGTACTCCGTTGAAGTACTTTAATAAATGTATTTACTGTTAACTTGTAGTGTTGTCACATTAAACTGCAGTTTACCGTCCCTGTCTGCTTAGCGTCTTTAGCTGTTAGCTTTGTTTTGGCCAGACACCATGCAAGGCTTTGCTGCTCGCTGGCAGCTAACAGCTAACTAGCTCAGTGATAGTACTTATAGTAACAGAAAGAGAAGACACACTCTGTTGGAGGCAGTGCTCAGTTCAGTTTGTCATTTGCTCAGCGATGGTTATACATTCATACAAAAACCTCTTCTGTCACGAGCACATTCTCTTTCCCGGATCCTGCATCCTTGTATGACATGCAATACCAGAGTTAGTTAGTGTAACAGATACATTTCATTTCACAAGTAGCTCTGTGTTCCATGTTTGGAAGTCTTGGCTGTTTGCTTGTAATGTTGAAATATATTTTGATCTTCTTTTTATGGTTCTTTAAGTGTTGCATTATGTGATGTAACAATAGGGTGACCAGACGTCCTCTTTTTCCCGGACATGTCCTCTTTTCGAGACCTAAAAAAAGCGTCCGGCAGGGATTCCAAAAACGTCCGGGATTTTGCTACGTCGGGGAAAATAGTTATTACCCCCTTACAAGTTTTGGAAATGGTATCTCCCTCACGTTCCACCTTCTTGCGCAAGCTCTGACTGTAGAGAGAACTGTCATTGGTCGACCGATCTCAACGTAAATGTAAGTTCACGGCATGCTACACACTACTGCTACCCCCCCGCGACGAAGTGGCCTCCTCCTCTCTCTCTCTCTCCCTCTCTCCCTCTCCTCCACCCTATGTAACAAGGAAGTAAAAATACTCTCAACATTGTGTTCTTTACCCATGCAAATCTGTAAATGCACTAGTTAACAAAGCGGCTTGTTATTGTCTGTTGTAATTGTGTGATTCCAGCACAGGTATTGGATCAGTCATCTGTATCTTGACCAAAACAGTGGCCTGGTCTGATTGAGTAGCAGCGTTAGTGAATCAGGGAGGGAAAGTGGAGGTCCATTGTGTGGAATTTGCTGCAGTCAGGCTTTGTGAGGCGCTCAGTCTCTGCAGCATTATGGAATGCAAAGCCAGAAATCCCCAGAGCTTCACTCATGTGCACAGGGAGATTGGGCCCAAGATAGTTGTTGACAGGACCTCCACTGGCCCCTTCTTTTGCCCATCCAATGCAGGACAGCTGGTGAAATTAAGAGAACACAGGACTAAGTTCCTGAAAATAATGTACCTTGAATAAACCCCACATTCTGGTTATTTTAAACCTTATTTTACTGGCCATATTGATGGTGATTCAATTTCAAAGCTTACCGCACTGCATAAATGTGTGTACAGCCACTTATGTAGGGCCAAGGCAGCTTCGAACAAATGTACACAAAAACACACGTTGTGACTAATTTAAATGAGAATAGTTTGATATGCTTTGTGTTCCGTGTACGGATGCTCTTTTATTGTCTTGTTCCTGTATAAGTGATTAAGAAAGGAGCATAGAAAAGTGCTATATAAAAGTATAATTCTGTATTTTTGTTTGCTAAAAGATCAAGTTCAGGAGTGATGATAATAAATATCTTGCACCTGATGTCAAGAAATGTGGAATCTACTAATGCAGACCAGTACATAGTATACATTCAAAAAGTAAAGTAAGCCTAAGAGAGGACTGTTGTATCTATGTAGCACTGTAATTATGGACAGAGTTGATGAAACAACCTATAAGTACTGTTGAGTGTCACTGTCTGAAAATAATGCCACATGTTGGGTTTGACTACCCTGTAGAGAGCAGCGGTACCAGCTGTGGCCTGCGTTGTACAGGGCTAAGTCACGTAAGTGACAAATAAGCAAGTGTCAAAAAAAGGCCAAGTCTGACCATTTAAAAATGTTAAGAAAAGTCCTTAATGCAGCTCCATTAATTGAGTGGCTACTTGCTCACCATTCCCAGCCGAAGAAAGGATATTTCTGAGTAGTGGTTAAGGAAAGGCTGTGTAGGATGTTGATGGGCTCTTGCTGTCCACCAGCACGTTTCGCACAGGATGTGCTTTGAAGAGAACCATCGCAGCCATGTTTGGAGATCCGGGTTCACTGTTCCTCCAACCGAGCGAGGAGCCGGCCATGTTCTTGTTTAGGAATGACTCATGCGCGCCTGAGAGTCCTTGGCAAGCCCACATGGGCATGTGTCACAAAGCCAAACGACTCCCCTGACTAGAGGGGGAGAGAATGAGAGGAGAGGTCCACACATGGAACTCAGATGCTGGTTGAGTTGAACTGCAGCCAGGTTCAATCGTCGGCCTGGCTCAGACAAGAATGTAGAGAAACCTCTTCTGAAAGGTTTTCCTCACAGCTATAGTCCATATTTCAACAGTTGGGCATCACGTGATTTTAGTTTGCTTCGTTAATACACAGAACGGTTTAAACTACCGTGGTAAAGGCCACGGTTGCAGATATGCACATCAGTAGCCGTGCCAGACAAACATGGATCAGGACAATAGTCAGCAGCGACAAAACATTTGCCACACATAAAAACACAGGATTTGTTGGAGGTTTTTGTCTTAATCCATGAATCCCAAACTGTGCACACGTTGAATGCTGTGTGATTGTTGGTGCTGCCTGCTGTTTTTGATGCTGAGGTTAGTCATATTAGTCAAATTCACCATCATGTGCAGGGATTTGAGGACACGTAGTGTTGAAAGTAGGTCTTCCTTCTTTCCAGGTCAATGTGTTCCACAGTGGAGCTATCTGCTTTTGGTGCACTGGGGGGTATTCTTCGTACGTGGTTCAACAAAGTCGAGCAAATGTCCTATTATCCATCTTAAATTAGCGAGATGATTGACATCAGGCTAAATCTGTGTCTCCACAGAAGATCCGCGCTGAAACGGTCTCGTTAATTCTAAGCAGACGTCAGTCATCTGGATAAATGCACGCGCCCGTTCCTCTTCAGAAGGGATAATAATGGAGCACTGACACCACGATGTTCTAACAGTACAATGGCAAATAAACTCAGAGGAACCTCTTTTTATTTCTCCGCTGAGAAGCAGGAGATGATCATGAACGCATATGAGGAATTCAATACCTTAATCATGGCAAAATCTAATGCTGCATTCACAGCAAACGATTCGCGTGAACGCAGCTTAACACCGCCCCGCTGCGAGACATAAGGGGCGCAAATATATCAGACAGGTTAAATGCGTCAGTGTTGAGAAAATGTATCGGCTAATTTTAAGTGCTTTATCACCCAAATCAATCAGATTATATTTATTTAAATGTGCCTGCTGGCAGTAGTATACGAATAAATATAGACTTATGAGGATATATGTACTGTATGTGCGTATGTATCATGTACTATATATGTGTATATACATGTATGTGTAGATTACCATATAACTAGGAGTTTGAATATGTGTATGGGCGGATCAGTATATATGTATTATTCATAATCAAAAATTCAATCAATTGAAGCAGTGAAAATAAATTGTGTATGATTCTCTGTATTCTTATCATGAGTCCACCTTAATCATGTTCTACAATAATGATATGTATGGTGTACTAATAACACTGTCTTATAATTATGAGAGCTTTCAACACATCCATAAGTTTCTTAAGCGCTAAATAAACTTAAGAACAGCGCGGCATGCAGCGGGTGAGAGTCTCTGTCTGTGAGACGGCGATCGGCTGCGCCGTGTGGTGATCAGTGTCCGCGGCTCGAGAAGCTCTCGTAAATAAATGATTCCTTGTTGGCAGAATCGATAGTGCTCGTACAGGAAGTCATGATGATGTGAGGACGGATCTTGGCGATCTCAAAGAACTCTCTCCCAATAAAACTAATATAACTAATATCGCTCCTTCATCAATGAGGAAGGGAGCTGCCTTTTTTGTCCGGTGGGAGTGGCCAGCTTATCCAGTGAATTTCAGTAAACCTGCGCGGGACCAGGTTTACATTTTTGGCTGTGTTGCTATGGTGATTTTTCTAAACTTGTTTCGAGGGACCGAAAAGCCTGACCTACGTCATCTTATCCTGACAATTAGCCCGCTAACTCAGTAAGCCAGGTACGAGAAATAGGGCCCTGGTGTCTGCAGGTTTTCCAGATAATTAACAGGTTGCAAATGTAAAATCATGTCGAACGGTGAATAATGAAATGGACGAGACATAAGTGATATCCGGTCCGTTCCACATAGATTTATTGCTGCTCCGTTGTTGTCAGAGCATTATTTAACAACCTTAGAGGCTTTACTATCCTGCCAAGTATACAATCCTGGTAGTGAATCACTTCAATGTGTCTCAAACCTCTGAGGTGCCTGGCTAAGGGAGCACATGGTTGTTATCAATGTCATTGACGGACATGATCATCTACTTCAATGAATCACTTATTGATTTGACAGCTGTCTGATGCTCGGGTGACCATGACCAGTTGATGGGGGCTTAAGGCAAACATCCCTGTAAAGTTCAGAACGTGCTCCAGGGGCATTAGATGCAGGTCTGCCACATGGAGGCTTTTAGCAGACGCAGCCTTATGCTATTCTCTCTGTGTGCTCTTTGTGTTCAATTTAGAATCTGCATTGAGCTCAAGTTCAGCTGACAGGAATCCTTTGTTAATGTATTACGTTACACGAGGACTAACATATATGGGATTATAGTAAACGTGTCACCCCCGAGACACATCCACATGAATCTGGGTAAATGTAGTTGATCATACAGCATTGAACAGTATTACATGAGTATTTATGTTAATTCAACCATGAAATTATGATGACGTCAGCTGGGCTGCCTGTCCCAGTTCTTCCCAGATGTCGGCTGTGATGCAGTTTGTTGTTTGCCAAGTGAAAAGACGACAAAGAAGAAGAGACTTGGTGTTGGTGTTAAATGTGTAGCCGACGTGTAATTCTCCTGAGTTACTCTGTCCCTGAATCACCTTAGTGCACTCACTGGACCTGCAGTTCTATCCCCAAACACTGCAGGCAGATTGTCAGCATTGTTTAGTCTAAATAGGTCATTCTAATTATCTTTTGAGAAATGTAAGGCTTGAGTTTAGTTTATGCCAAAAAGCTGCAGTGAAACCAAAGGCCTGTAATGATAAAATGAGGTACAAAACTCTCTCGGAATAAATATTCATTACGTCTTTTATTAAAAAATAAAAGGCACCACGGCAAGTTGAATTATGGACTTTGTTTTCAGAAATAAATCAAGTGTTGTTTTCCCCTCACTCTATTAATGCTATAACTGTCACATTCCCATGGCTCAGTCACGACGGAGCCAAGGAAGCGGTTCACTTTCAGGCTTTGTGTTTTGGCAATACCCAGAATAGTCTGTCAGCCACTCTGCTGGGTAGTTAGCCTTGCTGTGTTATAGTTCCCTCTGGCGCAGTGCCATCAAAACACATTAATGAGAGTTTTGATCAGTCCCGAAATATCATAAAACATGCTTATTTTTTGTGGTCACTCAAAGAACTGTGTTTACTAAATGTCCTCCATACAGGCCCCTGCTTTCCTCTGGTTCCTTGAGAATAAAGCATCACAAAGCAGCTTTATAGATCATCTCGTTCCTCTGACAAAGTATAGTCATTACTTCTTGTTTATTCGTAAAAAAGTATTTGGGATTTCTCCTCTCATGTTTGCAACAGGAGTATTAGTGTTACTGTTAGGAATTAGTATCCTGAAAGGACAGCCTTTTTGCTGATCTTGTTGTCGATGTGTTTGTGAAGTGCATCGTTGGCTCTGGGGTTAGGGTTAGGAGGTGGATGGGCAGGGTTTGGGCTTGCACACAAGGTTTTTATTAACAGATCCACAGACAATACAATCACTCAGACAAACACACAGCACAGTTCAGAGGCAAAAGACACTTTCCAGTCTCACTCACTGCAGGCCTGAGAGCACTTGTGGGACACAACTGATGCCATCAGCCCCAATACTTCCAGACAGCGCGCTTGTCCTCACACCCTACTGCGACAGATAACACTCAGCTTATTTAGCCGACTCCACAAACAAACACCGTCATCTCAAGCAGTTGGAAAATAATAACCTCCGGCCAGGACAGATGCTTCAGTTAACAAACTCACACTCACCCACAGCAATCACTAGTGAGAAAAGTCTGGACAGTAGCTCTTAAAGGGGTTTGAATATATGCGATGACAGCATAGAGGACAGTACTGTTTGAGCCAGTTCAAGGTAAAGCTTTGAACGAACCCTGTGAAAAAAGCTCGACCCTTCATTTTACTAGACTGACCCCAGCAGAGAGTAGAAACAGTGCTTTCATGTATGCACTTGTGACGGGTGCTGCGTGAAGCAGCATGTACTCCTCCTCCTCCTCCTCCTCCTCCTCACCTTATCTCTCCTAGCTGGAGGCAGAGGAGCAGGACAGCCCCTGCCTCAGCATGTCGGGGGAGAGCACTCTGCACACTGGGAGGTGAGAGGTGCTGTTCACCCAGCAGTGATCCCTGATCTTTCCATGGGAAACCCCCAACCCCTCTCTTCATTTTCTCAGTGCTCCCGATGCATTAAACCTGTTGATGCTAAGTCTCATCTTGACATTAAAAACTCGAGTGAAGTTTCTCACACAGATACTGAAGGTGGTGCCAGAAACAACAATATCGTCATAGCTGAAAGACGTTCCATGCAAATTCTTTCACTCGCTCACAGTCTATATGGAAGGAAGTCAGCATGTGAAAAAGTGGGACTCCCTCTGATTGCATCCATATGTGAAGGCTTTTACAGAGCCAATGGCCTCTAAACATTTCACCAGCAATGAAATCAGTTGAAAATGACTGCCAAATATGAGTAATCATACGAGTAGTCAAAAACTCAGGAATGTATAGCGTTATGGTGCATTCTTTGACCATTGTGCATAAAGGGAAATAGATTAGATTAATGCTGAGCAACTGTGCTGAAATACCAGCTTTGAACACAATTAATAGAAATGCAGCATTCAAATGTTGACGTTATTAATGAAGTTTCAAACTACCGGCTGCAGCCATAAAGCTTTCATTGCATAGCAAGAAAGGTTGTGTCTGACATTCAACAGACCAAAAGCAAAGGTAAAGCACTTTTTATTTTCCTTCAAACTGGAAAAAAGACCGATCCCTACATTGTGCTGGCGTCTTGGTCCTTTTGCATAATCATTGGAGTACATTATGTCTGTGTGACCCAGTCTCAGAGTTTTTGCTTTGTAAGGTCATTGGCCAACAGGAATGCTGGCAGACAGTTGGAGCTCTTTCTGGGGGAGTCGGGCTTTCTAGAGGAGAAAGGCTGATGTTGTTCTCCCTTTCCTCAGTGCTGTGATCAATCTGTGTGGTTCCAGCAGAATGCTCTCTTCATCTCTTCGGCTGGGAGTGTTTTCAATAGACTGTTTTCCTCAGGATGCCATGCTGGGTCAAATAATGCAACCATCTACCGTGGTAGATGTGGGTTAAAGCAGACCGTACATCGGTAGAGAGAGTCAATGCTTTTAGGAATAGTGTGTGTGTGTGTGTGTGTGTGTGTGTGTGTGTGTGTGTGTGTGTGTGTGAATGCCTGGTTCCACTTACAGAACTCGTCTTGTGAAAATACATTTAGCAAATGGCTCCGCTGAAGATCAGATGACTTGCATCCCGAGACATAACATCAGTGTTCAGATGAGATGTTCCACTTTGGCATAACTTGTCATTCTGTGGCTGGTAATGTCACATGGCTTAAGGAATGACTTCACCTCCACAGGGCTATTTGCAGTATTTGGGTCTCTAGCTGGCACTTTCATGGCACGCTGAGTTAGTCTTTGTAAGTGTGATTAGTGTCATTACACAGCCTCTTTAAATGAAAAAGTAAAAAAAGAAGGATACTGAGACCTGCTGACTGCTCCCACTAGCCCTGTGATTGTTATATAAATCTGCCCTCATGATGAAAGCTTGAAAAAAGGATTCTAGTGCAATGAGTTCAATAAATAAATGAGTTATCGTTAAACGTTCTTTGTTAATGTTCTGCACCTCCCGCCAGGACATATTCCTTGTATGTGTAAACGTACTTGGCAATAAATGGTTCTGATTCTGATGAGTAACGTGTCCAATTATCCTTCAGGATTATTTCATGAAGGCTCTGCTGTGGACTCAGTTCATGTCTTCAAAGTCTACAACATACTTAATACTTTACTTCATATGAACATATTTTCTTCTGTTCTACAGAGACCTGAGGTTCAATAAAATCAAGGATTTACAACCAGCTTCCTTCAGACAATTAAAGAACCTCAACACACTGTAAGTATTTGTCCCGGTTCCGGTTTCATGATTCTGAACTTTTGTAGGCATATATTACATTTTTTTCTAAATCATTTTTAATAGTAATAAAATCCTGTTGGTATGACCATGCAATGAATTCAAGAAGGCTACTATTGAAATTGAACCAAGCCAATTTCCTTAAACCAGCACTGAGAGCAATTGTCACTTCCCGAGGAAGTCCTGTTTGTATTACACACACACACACACACACACACACACACACACACACACACACACACACACACACACACACACACACACACACACACACAAGTACATTCTTACTCTGTTCTGCTTTGGTTTCACACATGTAGGTCAGCTCGTAATCTATGAGGAATTTATTTTTCCACTTCCACCCACAGAGCTATTTATCATATGTCAGGCCTACTAGACGGCGCATTGCTAAACTAGTAAAGCAGAAATGTTTTCATGGGCAACATATTATTTTAGGCATGCTTCAACTTATGTAGCCATATCAGTATTTATAGACTGTTCAGCTGACTGCTGGAATAAATCAAACACCTCACCTTATTCAAATATTTGCAAACATTATTGAGATGCTTTCTTATCCATGTCTGCTGCCGAGTAAAGTAGAAATATGCACCAAAAAAGCACTTTCATAGCATGAAGCTAAAGGTGAAGATGTGTTGATCCAGTTCTATATTCATAGTTAATAAACAAGATAATATGTGCAGGGTTACAAGGTAACCTTGTGGTTTATTAGTTCCAAGGTGAAGAATAGTCCCTTAAGGCAAGATAAAAGCCTGTTGAGGGTTTTATATCCTGAACAGCTCTTCATAGTTTCTGGCTGCACTTCCACAGACTGAACAATAACACACCCTAAAGTCTATCAGTCTTTGAACTACAGCGACACGTCCAATATTACTGTCATACAAATATGTCTGCAATGTCCGCTGAAGGGGAGAGCCTTTAGTCTTCTCTCAACTTAGTAGATTTGAAGTCAGAAGCTTGTAGATCTTTGTTGTTCAAAGAAGAAATACATCTAATAATGTGCTGTTAGGTTGTGATCACTAATGCAGAACAAAGCTGACAAGATGAATGAACCCTATGAACCTCCTCCATGTGTTTTATAACTGAATGACATTATACTGCCTCTGGTCTTTAAACAGACACAGCAGACTCAGCATGAGGCCAGAACAAACTTCCTGTCCATCTTCACCACACAATAACCCCTGTTTTCCTTCACAGCCTCCTCAACAACAATCATATACGAAGGATCCCCAGGGGAGCATTTGAAGACCTGGAAAACCTCAAATATCTGTAAGTTGCCCTCATGTCAGTTTAGTTTTGCTTTTGCGGTGACGTGATAGATTTAGATAGTGATTAGAAATGCTTAAGAGGCAAAAGGTCACTGTTAATTAAAGGAGCTGAGTCAACCGAAGAAGCAGCATGATGAAACGCGTCTTCAAAAACAGAACAATGTGGAAGACGGCTGATGCTGCCAGACTGCTCAATCAGGGTACAGAACATGCATGAATGAAAAGTCTCCCTTTGTCTGTTCCTCTGTACTTATGTGTCTGGAAGTCTCCACCTGGAGGCCGAGCGGACAACAGATTGTCGAGGCGTGTGTCGCCTCGAGGCTTCTGTGGGATTGCTAGTTTGCTCCCTTTGTTAGTCACTTTCATTATCATCCCTCCAGCCAGCAGTCTGCTCTGTTAGATATGAGGACACAACTTAGAGATAGAGAAGGGTATATTTGATTATTTTACGTGATTTTGTTTGTGTTTGGTGAGATGCATTGTGCATTTTAAGACTGAGGATGACGTTATGTCCTATGTGGTCTCTGATTAGGCAAAACTAGGAGTCGGCATGTTGGCTGAGAAAGTAAAAATATGAATATAGATGTTCGCAGGAACTACTGATAAAGGCCTGGGAAATAAGTACTGTTACATCACTGCCCAGCTAATATTTTGGACAAGCGCCGCTCACTTGAGACAAGATCATATATATCAGCTCAAAAAGATGGTGAGTGGATGTGGGATGTGGGCTTTCCTTTTGTTTCTCTCTTCAGCTCACTGACACACACACACATACACATTCCTAACACACATCATCTCTTTGTGTGCTGTACTAAAGTCCTGTGGCTATTTAGTAGCACTTTTAATTACAGTGCCCCTCTCACTTAAAAGCAGAGTTGGACTAAAGCCTTTGTGATTAGGGTGAGTCCCCCCAGCCTTCTTCAGAGTCAGTGGTCTATAGCTGGGGGCAAGATTGTATCTCCCACCTCACCTCCTCACTTCCTTTGGACCCCAGTAAAGTCCATTCCCTGTCATCTTTCACGTCCTCCAAAGCTAACGTCCATACAGCCGCTCTCTCTCCCACGACCACCTCCATAAACAAGTCAAACAGAGGTCAACGCTCCTCTTTGTGGGAACCCGCCACTGTTTATTTGATTTTTCTCGAATTATTCGGTTGCATTACATCCATTAGTGTGTTCTTGTAGGAACACAGATGCTGTTCTTGCATCAGAGTGCATTCATGTAAGCTTTCTTTTGTTCACACAGTATCTTACCTTGGTTTGTACGTATAGCTTTTATTTTTGCGAATGTTTCATGTAGATCAGAGTCTTTAAACAACCGTGGTTTCAGCTATGCAAGTTTCCTCCTTAAAGTGCACACTGTCTACTTTTTGATGAGGAACACCAATAAAGGATATCTGGTCATTAAAGTCAGGGCCCCTTTGAGATTTAAGCCCACAACTTCCAAATCCAGTTTCTCACACACACACACACACACACACACACCGGCTGCAGTCGGCTGTGTTTCACAGTCATTCACAGGCTCCTGCAGAGGGAAGTCAAAGATTTAAGCCAGTAACTGTTTACATGGTGTCACTTCAATTCAGTTTATTTTATATAGCCCAACATCACAAGTACAAATTTGCCTCGGAGGGCTTTACAATCTGTACACATAACATCCCTGTCCCGGGACCTCACATCGGACAATATGTCTGGTTCCTCCAGTGTCACCAAAGTAAACTCATTAACTTCATGATCAGAGTTTGCCATCATCAGTTTGTCCAGAATAACTCTGCATGGAAACTGAGTAATAATAGTTTGGGTTTGGTCATGAATCATCTCTCAGTAGAGTAGCATGTATGAAGGCAGGGTCCTTTCTATATGAATGTCACTTCCTTTAATAGCGGCTTTTAACTCAATTAGCTTTGACCATTTATCATTTTACATACGATAAGGTTGTTTATTTTTGTAGAAAGCTTTCATCGGCCATGGTAAGAAACCTGATAGCATTTACACAGAGAGGTTATTGCACTGAGAGGGGCCTGCAGTGATGTAGACAGGATGTTTAGTTTTCCATACATTGCATCACTTGTCCTGTGAGGAGATCTGTATCTCTCGACGTGTCTCATCATGAGTGGAATGGTGGAGAGTGAAATAGAGAGGTGGCTGATGAAAGGATGAATGGCTTTAAGTCGCTGCTTCTCTAGTATCACATTTCTTTAACATGCACGACGGAGGGAAAACATGCACACATACAGGTGCTAAAATACAAGCTGCATATTACTTCAAGTCCCTGGCAGAAGGAGACATGGAGAAAACATTGGACACAAGGAATCTGTGATGTCATTGTTTGTCCATTGGATACTGAGTTTTATGATTTTTTTTTTTTTAGATGTACAAATATCCAATCTTTGATTTTGTAATGTTTGTCTATTAGGAGTCATTAACTGAATGTAATACATTCCATAAGTGATATATAGAGTGATTTAATTTGCTAGTAAACGTCTTAATAAGTGTTGTAAAGCTTTATTGTCCTATATTGACTTGATTACTGTAATAATAATTGTAGCAAATACAATGATCTATAAAATATTCCTTGTTTAATTTAGTCAAGCAGATCTGTGTGAAAATACTGTGCTTGTAATGTAAAGCTTTTCCAAAGATGTCCCCACCCATAGCCACATCTACCGATGTCAAAGAAGCAGCAGGGTAGTGGAGAGTATTCTTCTGCAGTAAAGACACTGTACAAGTAGTAGCTTACATTTCATTTAAAACAGCATCTAAACAATCTTTATTTGATCAGGTCCGCTCTACTTTTTCCCATAATAACCAGGCAGAAGTCAGGTGTGTGTGTGTGTGTGTGTGTGTGTGTGTGTGTGTGTGTGTGTGTGTGTGTGTGTGTGTGTGTGTGTGTGTGTGTTACTAATGTTCCTGATTATCTCTCCTTTCAGCTATTTGTACAAGAATGAAATCCAATCAATTGACAGACAAGCATTTAAGGGGCTTGTCTCTCTTGAGCAACTGTAAGTGACCAACTTCCTCGTCCACCTTTTCCTTCTGCTCGACCAACTGCTCCTCCTCCCACCTACTGTCTCTTCTCCGCTATAAACAGTCCATGAAGCCTGGTAAGGTCTACATGGTCTAATGTGATTTAGAGACCCTTTTACAGTTTGTCAAAAGTGTGCCTGCGCAGTTTGGCAGTGGAAGTACAGCGGAATCCGATAGCTTGTCAAGCTATGTAAGAGCATTGACCACCAAAGATGGGGAATGCACCTTAAATACATTGACTTTCCAGATCCGTGTGATATTAGTGTGTGGGCGGAATACATTAGTGGCCCAATATTTAGTGGCCAGATAAATATATATATTTGGTGGAGAAACCTAGTGTGTAATTACCAGCGCACAAGTCACTAGACGCTCCCAGCTACTTTATCTGTGTTCATGTACAGACGTAGACCCATGTTGAGTTTTGAAATGGACACAAAAAACTGCAGTTTAATAGCTGGCAGCCAGTGGACTCGTGAGTGGTTTCACAGAGTGACGGAGCTGTTAACAACACCAACAGAACACCTAGGTGTCCTTTTTAAAAGCAGACTCGTCTGTGGTCATCGTCTACATTCCCGTTAGCTAAGCTATTACAACGGCGGACGCATTTGGTCGTTAAACTGAAACACGTGTTGCTCTGAAGCGGCCGGGATGTTGTAGGAATTCTTTCGAACTTCAACTGTTGGAAGATCAAGTCTGACAGACAAACATGCAAGGACCAGACATTTTGATGCGTTAAAGCTAACTCGTCTGGATGAACGGAGCAAAGCGCCACTTCCGTTTCCAACATGCGCACACACAGTTTTGATGACGTCCGCTATAAAAGGGTTTATAAATGAAGTCATGTATAGACCGGTTCAACTGAATTGCGTTGAAGAGGTCTATAGTGACAGGCATGTCACAGATATTGACATCTTTTGTTTTGGTCTGTTATAAATGCTGTATGACTGTGTAGGCCTTACACAGGCGTCCTGAGAGCTCTGTTAGTTACTTGTTACTGCAGTGACACCTCCCCCACCTCCCTGACCCCACGTGCGCCCCTCTATCCACTTTTCCACCGCCACCATGCATGCCGTGTGCACCCACCCTTGTATGCCGTGCTGACCCTCTTTGACCCCTTTGCATGAGTCGCATGTGTTGTGGTCAGGACATTTTGCCACCGCCATGCAAAGCTCAAAGCATGTGATCTAGCCATGTGCTGCTGGTAGTGCTAGCAGTGTTGTGCTGGCGTCGGAGCTGCAGCTTCAGAGCAAAGCTTGACTCGCATTGCCGCTGCAGAAACTCCTCTTCTGCTCCAATTTGCTGTAACCTGCTCCAAGTGTTTATTTGTCAGAAAGCTATCATGTGTGTTAAGTCTGTGTGATCAAATGAAGCTGCTTCCTATAAGTCTCGATACTCAGAAACCTTTTGTATTGTTATACACGTGCATGTTTGACAAGAAAAAAAACACACATGCGCTACTGTTGATTGATGTTATTAATACAAATTGTGTTTTCAGAGTTATGGTATATAACTAGTGAGCAGAACAGATCCCTGTAGTGAGCCGTAAAGCCAGTGTGTCATTATCACAACCAATATGGCTGATGTGCACGTTTCCTTGAGGAGACCAAGACTTACTGCACTCAACAGAGAACAAATGGCCAATTCACCACGTCAAACCAATCCCAGCATCCGGCTTCCTGCCTGGCAGCTGTTATGAGTTTCGCTACAGCAATGAAGGGTTTTATATGTGAGGACAGGTTCTGAGCCACATTGCATATAGTTTAATAGCGCTTCTACATCCCCACTGGGCAACACAAACCTGAAGTCACATGCTTTTTTTGAAGCGATATACACTTACATTCATATATGACCCACCACCACTCATCTGTTGATGTTCTCAGTGCCAGTGGGGTTCTTAGGGAGCACAGGAGGATCACACAGGGACACAGCAACGTGAATGCAAAGTAGGACATCTTCCAGTTAGGGCTGCACGATTATGGCCAAAATGATAATCACGATTATCCATCCATTATCTTAAATAGCCTGAGCTGCATGGGAGGTAGCTGGAGAACCCGGAGAAAAAACCCATGCTGACATGGGGAGAACATGCAAACAACTCACAGAGGGCCGTCCGGCCAGGGAACCGAATCCAGGCCCCTCTTGCTGTGAGGCAAAAGTGTCGCCCTACTCACGATTATTTTGATCAATATTGGAATTACTATTATCCATTGATTTTTAGGGACACTTTTACATTTTAATCAACAGAGCACTGCTTTCACTTCCATGTTGTCTGACATTCCTGCAAACGTACAAATTCTTTGCATCAAAATAAGACTTTCATGTATTTGCCCATCTGCAGGTAGTAGACAGTATATTACTCTTCCACTCTTTGAGGAAAGTTTTTCACAGGCTGCGCCCCAAAAGTGAAGCCAAAAAACATCTGGCTCGCCTCCTAGCTCTTTAGGAAGAGCTTGATTTCATTTTCTATAAGCGGAGCTCACATTATAAACATCAATGTCACGGTCCATCGTGTTCATTTAGTTATGTGAAGTTAAAATGGCAGTCATGATTCATATTCTATTCTAATTCTAATTGTGCAGCCCCACCTTAGTCCTCTGATTACCGAGTAAACCACAGCTGATCGATTTGACGTCCTCTCTATCTAAAATTGTAACCGCTACACTGGATCACAAATAGCATCGAAAGTGTAATGAAGGATGCCGTGGGATGCTGATTGAGATGAAGGACTCCAAGCCCATTTGACTGTCTTCATTAAACCTCTCTGTCTATCGCTGGTCTGTACTGTGTTCTGGCTCCTATAGAACAATCAACACCCAAAGACATCACGTTGGATGTCCAGTACAGCTTTTAAAAATACTGCAAAGAATCAACAATTGAGATGTTCTTCCAGACAAAACTAAAATGGATTTTTATGTGTGGTCAGAAGAAGACATCTAGACTCTAGGGATATTGCGTTTTAATTGACACTGTGTGCTGCTTGTAGTCTGTCTGTTTCTGTCTGTTCTGCAGCTGCTTTGTCTGTTGCTTTCCCTGTCTAAACAAGCAGAGACCCAACTGAACCTGAACCTACCGTTCAGCCATCAGTTGGATTTCATTTACCTAACCTTTTATTTGTTTGATTTATGTTTTCTCAGTTCAAAGGCTTTTGGGGGTATACGTACATTAAGTTTGCATTCCATGAGATAATCGTCATGCTTGCTTTTCACCTGTGGGCAATCTCATTTCAAACTTTAGCCATTGATTTTTAGACTCTGTATATCAACTGTCCCAAGACGAATGCCTGATGTCTGGCTGCATTCAGCCACAGCTAGATATCACCTTTTCTGAGGCGGTAATTTTCAGTAGTATGAAGTGGACAGGTGAACAGGGATGACTGGAGGACATGTCGATGTTCTCATTTACCTCCACCTCTTAGGCCCTACTAGGACAAATCACTTATATTTAGTCAGACAGGGAGCCCTAATCCAGTCTGACTGTGCTTTGTCTACACTTTGTTCTCCTCCAGGTACCTGCACTTCAACAACATTGAGTCTTTGGAACCAGAATCATTCGCTCACCTACCAAAGCTGGAACGACTGTAAGTTCATCCTGTCTGACCGTTCGCTTGAGATTCATACAAAATGTACGGTACGCAATTCACACACATTCCTAGAAAAAAAAGAAAATGGAGGAAAAAGCAGATTCCGACTTAAATGCTGACATAAATCAATGGCTTAATAGATCCAACGGCGCCGCTGGTTTTACCAGGGAACTTGATGGAAGCCAGAAAGCAATAACTAACATGATGTACTTGGTATGGAATTAAAAGTGTCAAGTCAGGCAGGTCCAGACTTTGCTTAGCATGACATTGGAATGACCTACTGTGGTAAAATGTCAGCTGCAGTATAAATCAGTACAGCCTCTGAGGCTCCCTGTATAGTAAGAGATTAGTTTGTCGTTGCTTCCGACAATAATACAGTAATGATAGCAGATTCTGGGAGTTGGTCCCTGACTTATGCTTAGTTCCCATGAAGCTCATTTAGTTCTGGGAGATGATGCAAGTGTTCCTTTCACTCTGTAGTTTATTTGTTGGACAGATAACCCAGAGCTATGTTTGGGAATGTATTGGGTTTGTATGTCTTTGCTTATTATACTGCTTCCAAAGATACTCGTTCTCTCACCGATTGGGACAATCGGTGAGAGAACGAGAAACCGGTGGAGCTGAATGAGATCACAACTCTCAAGCCAGAGTCCTGGATTGGACTGAGGATTGAGAACACATCTTGGCCTCATTAAACAAAGAGCTGAACTCATTGACGACCACCGATAGGAATGTCACACTGATTATATGCTGCAGTAACATTTATCATAATATATGTTATATTGTCATGGGATGTGATAGCATTGTTCTGTGGAATCTGTAGAAGATGATCTTGATGTGTCAACTTCATATTTAATTTATTAGTGATATAAATATTGCTGAGCTTGATCACAATAATATCTAAGTTGACATGCTTTTATCTTTTGTCAATAACCTATGGAGCAGCTACTTTTGTAAAAATTCTAAATGTTATCGTTTGACTTTGTTTTAGTAATTCATAGTGGGGGGCTTTCTTCATAAAAAACACATCATTCAAATTATAAGGAAATAAAAGATTGTATTTTTATTGATTAAAACAACCTGTTCATTAATAGTTTTCATGATGTATAAGCTGTTTAGTGTTAACAGCTCATAATTCATCTACTACATCTTTTTATTTAGTTGTGAGAACATCTCCTTCAAGTTTCTCACCAACACTACATTTTACAAGATTACATGTGAACATGTGATCATGATAACGTTATAATGTACCTTTGCCCAATACTCGGATCATAATGTAACTGAATGGAACCTTCGTCCGTTAGCCGTTAGCCGTTAGCCGTTACCGGTGCTGCCACCGTGCTGTCAATTTAAACACGTCTGTCATTTTACTGAATAACATACGTGCTGAACCATCTGCACGGATCACGGATGGACAGTGGTCCGTTACACCACTCATAATGTGCTATATGTAGCCTGTTAGCTGCCCATGAACGCGCTGGATGTGAACTTTCTTGACAACGTGCAGATGTTCTCTCGCCTCTGCTCCTAAAACTCTCCACCAGATGTCTAAGGGTTGAAGAAAGTCCTTACGTTTCTGTTTATGGACCAGTGGCTGCGCAGTGTATTCATACTTCCCAGTCACAGGAGAGTAAGAGAAGAAGGAGGGACACCTGCCAGTCATGGCGGAAAGGGAAGGGAAGGAATTCCCAGATGCACGTTCTGAGTGGCTTGTTGGGAATATGTCCATGCAGTCACTTTGTTAAAGTGCGAGAGCATATCTGTAGATCGGTTCCTACAGGTTGGGTTAGAAGATGAAGAGCTTCATCAAAGAGCATCTTGGTTTACTTATTCAAAGTCACAATGGGTAGGATTTAGAGGTACTAGTGGTGAGGTCGCCGATTGTAACCAACTATTAGGAACGAAACCACAGTGAGCAGGACCCACACGCAGACAACGAGGCAAGGAAGTTGGTTTCAGAAAACACGGTTTTACTATGGCAAGCAGTCACTAACATCGAGAGACAAACCGGCTCAGGACAGGGAGTTGACACAGACTAAATACACAGGGGAACGAGACACAGGTGGAAACAATGAGGGCGGGGCTTGCAATCACAGAGGAGGGCGGCACACAAGGAGGGAGGAGTCTGGAACGAGAGACAAGGAGACTGACAGACACACAACAGACACAGACAGAACACAGAGCTACAGGAGGTCTGGGTGTAACACCGACCCAATACCCCTCTGCTCACTGAGAACTACGGTGGTCTTCAGGTGACGTGAAAACATGAAAGGCTCATTAGAGCCAATGTCTGGTTTGTCCGTTCTGGGCTACTGTAGAAACATGGCGGACTCCACGAAGAGGACATGCTCCCTTTGTAGATATGAAGCACCCAAACAAAAAGATTCTTGGTTTCAGGTAATAGAACATAGTTATGAATATTATATTCCATTTCTGCCAACAGGTCCCCCTAAACCCTACACATTGGTCCTTTAGGATTGAATAGTTTTGGGGTCAGAGCCTTACATAAATAGTCAAATGTTTTTAGCAAGGTAATACAAGCCTCCGGGGTCATCAGGTTAAGCCGTCATAGCATGTCTGGGAAAATCAGGTTTTCGGTCCCATTTGGAAAATGACAATATCAATATGTGTTCCACTATTATTAGTTTGGTCAATTATTATTATTATTATTATTATTATTATTATTATTATTATTATTATTATTATTTTTAAAGTGCTGAATGGAGTCTTTGGATGCTCTTTCCAGCCAGCCATATTATGAGCACTGATGGATCATCTTACAGTTGTTCTCTCTCTCACTCAGGTTTTTGCACAATAACAGAATCTCCCAGCTCGTCCCGGGAACCTTCTCTCATCTTCAGGCCATGAAGCGACTGTAAGTGGAAATCTCCCAACAACCCCTGAAACAGCTGTGTCTCTATCAATTCCTGTATCTCACTCCCATGACACCCAGTATCAACTGGGGCCTGTTGTCAGTTACATGCCCTGTAACCACACTACGCGGTTCTCACGCTGCCTTGGCTGCGAGGTGGTTTCTATCTCAAGGCCCACAGCGCTGTCCTTCCCACAGTTTGACTATTTTCGGGGTGGGATGAGAAAAGAAAAGAACAGAGAAGCTAAATTTGAACAAAAAATGCTTAATTGTTTTTAACATTTGAGAATTCTGGGTCTTACAACATGAGGCCAACTATCTGGATCGAACACAGCTTCAAACCCCGACCTCCTCCAGCCAACAGGCAGTGAAGAACACTCAGCAGTTTGGCCTCATCCCATAGTTTTCCTCCCCTCTTGTCTTTGCACGAATTACCTTTTCAGAATGTGTCAGATTGTAGGCCAGTGCTTAAAAAGACTAAGAAAAACTGCAGTTGACTCATGCCAGTAGTGTGGGAGGATATATATATATATATATATATATATATATATATATATATATATATATTATCCTTTCAGGGTCAAAGTGATAAGTGTGGCTAAAAATCTAATGTGTTTACAACACAGTTGAATAAGGGTCACATTGTGGTAGAACTGAAAGCTGGATCAGTTACCAGGGGGATAGTTTCCCACGGCAGCAGCAGCCCTGCTGAGCCCCATGTTTGGACGGAGCTGAGCCTGGCTATGCCAGACCAGTTTGAGTTCATTAACTGCCAGAGAGAGTTTACACAACACCCCTACATGCACAACTCCACAGCTACATGTCACATATATGCTTTATTGATGGACTACATGCCCATTTCTCCCCTGCTGTGTGCATGCGTGTCTGTGCGTGTTGTCCGTGTGTTCAGGCGACTGGATTCCAACGCGTTAAACTGTGACTGTGAGCTGCTGTGGCTGGCTGACCTGCTGAAGCAGTATGCCGAGTCGGGCAACGCTCAGGCTGCTGCCACCTGCGACTACCCCAGCCGCCTACAGGGCAGATCTGTGGCAACGCTCACCACAGAGGAGCTCAACTGTGGTACGGAGAACACAACCAGACTGCCCACTGAGCAGGACGAGTTCAGAATATCTACAGGGACAGCCATGTATTTAGTGGGGGGGGGGGGTGGGGGGGGGGGGGGCTGAGAATAGCAGGGTCTTTATAAATTGCTCAGTTCTAGGTATAATATCAAATATCATTTAAAACATGTTTTCAGCTGTTCCATTGTATTGCCACCTCTCCACATCAGGCCCAGCTGGACAACTTAAACGTGCTGCAACATTAATAGCATCAACTAGGCATCATGTAAAGAAAGCCTTCTGACTGGGTTAATAAAAGCCTCCTTTTTGAAACCTTGTTTATTTTTTACAATGGACGACTTTTGAAACTAATAGAAACACACATCTGGGCAAGCATACGTAAAGCCATACTGCACACACGTAGTTGCTTTCCGCATGTGGTCACCATGTTTCTATTCCTAGACACACTCTCCTAACTTAAACGACAACTCAGTCCACATACAAAACCTACAGCCCTCCTGCCAGCAAGTAGCAGGTCTGCATAGTCACCCTGTCTCACAGACACTGGTGTATCCTGTCTGTGTGTCTGAGCTGCAGGCACCCAGCTGTTTCACTCTTCATACACCACCAGATGTGTCTCTGGGTAGAAGTCCGTTGGCCTCTGGTGGAATGGTGTAATAGGGCGTCCACAGCCTCCTCATGTCATTCTTTTTTAGTCAGTTTTGTCATCTATACAGGGATGAGTTACAGATTTTTATAATCGGATAATTCTGTATCTCAGATATTACTAGACTCCCTCAATACTATTTCCCAATCGGCAGAGGGTCCTCTAGTCTCCAATAGGAGGAGAAGTGAATCATCACAGACAACCGAGACGACATTTGTCTGAGTTTAAAGACCTGCATTGTCTGTCTGTCTCTAATTATAGTTTCTATTTTTATTGGGAAATTTGAATGTTGAAGATGAACCTCCCTGTGAGCTCATCAAATGATAACATCTCTTCACTCTCAATAATTTGTGAGATTTCTGTAATTTTGTGCTGACAGAAGATGTCCTGTAGCTTTGAAGGTTGTATTGTGCCGTGTTGGGTGGGACGCTTAGTTCATGTGTTGCCAACATGTTTAGTATTTTTTGGAAAATGTACTGTAAAGAAGTATGGAAAACCAAACAATATGATAAAAAAAAATTACGCAGCGCAATGCAGAATAACATTTACTATTAATAGGATGAATAAAATATGTTTGAAGATAGACTTTCGCTGAAGTATGCTAAAGCACAGGTTTAAGTGTAAGTAGAAAAGAAAGTCTACATTTCACTGTGAGTCTGTCTGCCACATTTTCACTTGGTGTCTATAACAAGCGGTTAGCTCCTGCAGTAAATCCAACCGTCTTAGCTCTGTGTTTCCTCCGGCTCCCACAGAATGCTTTAGTCTGGGCCAGTTGGCAGCTGACTGTAACCCAACCACATTTAATTCTCAGCAGCTAATTTAATGGCACCAACTTGCCCGTTCTTGCTCAATGTTACCCCCTCCACTTCATCTGTCCGCATAGCAAGATGGATGAAGTTCCCCCTGTGAACGAAGTGGAGCAATGCACGGCGGGTGGAACAGCTGTCAAAACAAGTGCCCCCCCCCCCAGCTCCAGTGGTATCTGATGAGCCTGGCTTGACTCCTCATTGGACCACAATGGAGGTCGGGTTACTGCAAACCAGATTTAATAAACTGCAATTACAATCCCCAGTGTTGATGTGTATTTTGGTGGTAAAAGGAGACATGGGTTGATAACCCTCAATGTGAATTACAGAAGCTTTTTATGAATGTGGGTTCTGTTTACCTGCTGGTGTACACATAGCTACCCTCATCCCTGCGGACTGTTCTCTGTTTAGCAGATTGGAGTTTAACTGAGTAGTTCTGAACCATATGTACAGGGAGAGTGTGCTACATGTTGACACTCATCAGCAAGCTCTGTGTCTAACACCAGAGACATTTTCCATGATTTCCTCAGGAAATGTAGCCAGAGGATAGTCTGCTATTTGTCTGAACTACTTCTGAAGATCTGCCTGGACATGATAGACTGGCTTCAGACTTGGAGAGACTAGACCAAGCACAGGCACATACAAATGAATGGACATGGATTTAAACCAGCCCGACAATTGCCTTCCCATCCTTCTATCTGTCCTTTTTCTCCAGAGGTACCTAGGATCACCTCAGAGCCTCAGGATGTTGATGTGACATCAGGGAACACTGTCTACTTCACCTGTAGGGCCGAAGGCAACCCGAAACCCCAGATCATCTGGCTCAGGAACAAGTAAGACACTTGTTAAGACACAATGTTATGGCCATGTAAACAAGTAACCAAAGACTCCCTTCTCTGGCTGTTTTTTTGGTTTTCTTGTGAAAGCAATATCTCAGGAATGCCTTGAGGATGACCTGACTAGAATTCTGTGGAAAACACATTTTTGGTCTTAAACCAAGACTGTATATGCTAATTTAGACAATTTCACCAAACGTCAAATAGGAAGTGTTGACATTTTGGACAGAGATGGATAAAAATGATACTTGACTGGTTGGCGAAGGCATACAACTGGGAGACAGTAATTCTAGCAAGAATGAGAATCCGCTTTATTTGCTTCGTTCAGGTATTTTGCTGAGTTCTGACATTGCATTTCCCATTTTAGAACTGTTGGGATTATGCCAATAATGACTTAGTGGAATTTTTTAAAAGGTAGATTATGTGAATAGAATGTATCCCGATACTGAGTTCTGTTTAATCGGTTGTGATCTTCGTCTCTGTGCGCTCCTGACAGCAACGCTCTGAACATGCGCGATGACAGTCGTCTGAACCTGCTGGAGGACGGGACGCTGATGATTCAGAACACCAGGGAGACGGACCAGGGAATCTACCAGTGCATGGCCAAAAACGTGGCCGGCGAGGTCAAGACTTCACAGGTCACGCTGCGATACTTTGGAGCCCCCTGTAAGTGTCATCACAAGCAACCTATTACCTGCTAAAACTGCTTCGTGCAACATTTTATGCAGAAATCCGTTATGTCGATGTCCAGGCTGACTAGCTCACATCACTTTCACTGTATAATCTAAATTAAATCTACTGCATTTGTTAACTTTTGTATTCACATTTGTTCGGGTTGGAACAGACTGATGCCATTTTGAACAACGTGTTGAGGCTTCCCTTAATGAGTTCTGCTGGTCAGACTTGATGAACATGATAGGATCTCTTTCTGGTATCAGAATAGAGCGAGGTGTCTGCATTGTGAGTAGCACCTAGGCTCCCCTCAGTTCAGCAGGACAAATAACAAGGATGGCTCACCGAGCCGCGAGCAAATCCCGCTGGCTTTCATGTCAGATGTATCTCCCACATACCTACACACAAGTTAATTCTGTCCTCCGTCTCTCACGCATCCATCGGTCACAGTGCCGTTAGCTGCCGCTGGGTGAGAGCGCGGCTGTCTCTAGATGACCCGAGGATCATCGCCGGGGTGCCGGATGGCCCTGGCGACGACCCCTTGTTAAGGAACAGTTTCTGAGAGCAGATGTTGTGTATTTCCAGTCTGTGTGATTATAAACGCTAGGCCTCTAGCTGTGTACATATTTCCTCTGACTCCACTGTAATCACTGGCCAAATATGGACTCCACCATATTGTGTGATGTACGTAGGAGGTTGCTTCAGCAGTCGTCGAAGTGCCGTTGTGAACAGAAATAGAGGATCTATGTGTGTGAACTGACCCTGCAGACGCACAACAGCTTGAACATTTTGGTCATCAATAGCTTCCCTGAAGTTACTCAAACCAGAAACCCGGATGAATTAATGTCACCCCATTCCCACGTTCATCCCCTCATGCTTCTTCTCCAGCACGGCCAAGTTTTGTGATCCAGCCCCAGAACACGGAAGTGCTGGTGGGAGAGAGCGTGACCCTGGAATGTAGCGCCACGGGCCAACCGCAGCCCCGGGTCTCCTGGACGAAGGGCGATCGCACACCCCTGCCCAACGACGCCCGCATCAACATCACCCCCTCCGGAGGGCTGTACATCCAGAACGTGGACCAGGCGGACGGGGGACAGTACACCTGCTTTGCCTCCAATAATGTCGACACTATACACGCTACGGCGTATATCATCGTGCAAGGTGGGAATCAGAATTCTCTGTGAGGGGAATTTGGATTTAATATAAATCTTGTCAGTGTTTGTTTTATCCTCCTGCATTTCTAAACTTGTATCTTGTGTTTTCTGCTAACTGCAACTAGAGACTCATTAGAATCAGTTAAAAAGTGAAACGTCTTTATTCATATAATAAAGTGTTTCCCTGATGGAAACATCTATTCACACTAGGCAAAGAGACCACACAGTGCTTTTTACTGCTATTATCCTGATTATGAATCGTTGTATTGCTCACATTACCAGTTAGGTTTTCTCTAACTGGTAATCCTCTGGACGTACCACTGTATTCAATTCAGTTTATTTTATATAGCCCAACATCACAAATACAAGTTTGCCTCGGAGGGCTTTACAATCTGTACACATAACATCCCTGTCCCGGGACCTCACATCGGATCAGGAAAAACTCCCCTAAAAAGATAGTAAAAACCCTTTCACAGGGAAAAGCTGTCTGCAGCTATTGTTGGGAATCAGCTCCATAATGTGTCCTGAACCTGTCATGGCAAGTAAAGGCTCCTATGAAGCCACATTTCATTGTTATACTAAATGAAACCGCTTTTCCCCCCTTTGCCCACAGCAATCCCCCAGTTAACGGTCACTCCACAGGACCAGTCAGTCCTGGAGGGTCACACGGTGGACTTCCCCTGTGAGGCCAGTGGTTACCCCCAGCCGGTGATTGCCTGGACACGTGGGGGCAGTCCATTACCCCTAGACCGCCGTTACGTGGTCCTGGCCTCTGGCACTCTCCGCATCACTCGGGTGGCGGCCCACGACGAGGGCCAGTACGAGTGCCAGGCCGTCAGCCCTGTGGGGACTGTGCGCATCGCTGTGCAGCTCAGCATCCAGCAAAGAGGTGAGGGTGTAGGGCGGAGCTTCAAACTGACCATGTGTACTAGGTCCTTCAGGTCACAGCTATGCTAGTTTAGGTGCACTTAGCTTTAAAGTGGGAGTGAGGATCAAGCCATTAATTTGCTGGTGAAGATCCACTGCAGTGGTTAAGATGGGAGCCACTCTTTTGTTAGACAGAAGAGTGAAAGTATTTGGCTGCCTTATCTTTAAATGTATTATACTGTCCTGTAATTCATTCTGCATGTACATATGGGTTTGAATCTGTCTTTGTTCGGAAGAAGGCCTCTATAAGTTGGAGTGTCTCATTGCTTCTCCCTTGTGTGCAGATGGTTGTATTTGTGTGTGTGTGTGTGTGTGTGTGTGTGTGTGTGTGTGCGCTGAAATTACAGGCTTGACTGAGCACAGGAAAGCATGGCAGTCTGTAATCCTGTGATGACACCATGTTTTTCCATGTAGTAATGGCTGTTAACATGGCACAAAGTACACGTTGCATAATGGCCCCACACTGCTAAAGCGCTGTACCAGCCCACAACCATGCTGGAGTGTATGATGGCTTCCTTCTTCTAAGAGGAATAAACGAAGCATTAGAAGAAAGTGAAAGCAAGGATGTGATTTGTCTTCTGTGGAATTCAGCGTCCCTCTTGATAATATGAACTGCTTTCTTTGGAGCACCCTGGTAGCCAAAAGGGTTGCACACGACCCTTTGATGCTGTGTACTGTACACGGCAGTGAACCCTGTGTTTTAGAAAGTTCAACTTTGATTTAAAGGCAGTTAATTAGTGTCAGACTACTATGAAACTGCCTCCCTCCCCCACTTTGTGTTCCTAAAACTTGTGGGATTTTCCCATGGCCAGGTGGCTCACTGCTGGCTGCTACATGGGAACCATGAAGGAATTTGAACATGGTGTGTGTGTGTGGGAGGGGGGGGCAAACATTTCACCCAACACCTAGGCTGCGGAAGGGTTGTATCATAATTGTTAGACGGTATAACACAATGACTCACTCTATAACAATGCTCAACGCTGTTTCTGAGTGTGGGGGGTTCAGTGTCTGCTGACTTCCTCAAGCTCTGTCCACAAATGGAAGACGGCTCTTTTTACTTTGTGTAACTAAAAAAACAGAGTGTGTGTGTATGTATCACGTCTGTGTGGTAAAGTTCATTATTTAAAAACATAAAATGAGACACTCATTTTACACTCAAAAACTGAAAACCACTCTATGAAATGCAGCATAAATTGCTCTATTTGCTACCACATGAAGCAATGCATTATTTCCTCTTCCAAATACAGTCTGCCTTCATCTCCCTTTGAACTCCACACAGACTGTGAGATGTTGAGCGTGTTGCAGCTCTGTAATAGAGGGAAGAAAAATAGCGCCTGCAGTGTAACACAAACACTGAGAGTGTGTTTGTGTTCTGTGAGCTTATGCAGGACACTAAAACGCAAAGATGCATATCAGGGTGTCATGTCTGCTCTGATAGACTGTAAAATGCAGTTGTTACATGTACATTACGTTGAGCACCGGCGCATAATCATTAACACATGCGTATGTGTGTGTGTATGTTTTAACTCATCCAGTAACGCCTGTTTTCACAAATGCTCCAAGGGACCTGACGGTGGAGTCTGGCCAGGACGTTCAGATTCCCTGCAGCGCTCAGGGCCAGCCACAACCTGTCCTCACCTGGAACAAGGTTAGATGATAGAGCTCCTGTTGTAACCTCATCGCCGCAGAGGTCATGGGGTTAGTGGTTAAATGAGAACAGTGAAGAAAAAAAGGGACTGGTGTGTGGTTACTTTATGTGTCATTACATTAGTTAACGCAAATAATGACAATGAAGTAACTCAGTGATTAATATGTTTCTGTCCTAAAACAAATGGCTTAGTGAACTTCTATAACAGGTCCCACACTCTCCTCCACATGCGATCTCCCATGGTCTTGACCTCTGCCCTTTGCTCCGCCCTCTCTCTACCAGGATGGTGTGCAGGTGACAGAGAGTGGCAAGTTCCACATCAGCCCTGAGGGTTACCTCGAGGTGAAAGACGTGGGCACCGCTGACGGCGGTCGCTACGAGTGTGTCGCCCGCAATCCCATCGGCTACCAGGTCGCCAGCATGGTGCTCACTGTCACAGGTAAACATGTTGCCGTCTATTGGTGCACCATAACACCTTTGGTGAGCCTTGTCAATCTGCTGTCAAATGAAGAGTAAATGCTCTGATCATTTGATAGCTTACATCTTGAGGGAGGAACTAATGGAGGCACTAAGAGGAGAAAGTGAAGTAGGAAAGTTGGAAAATCATTTGTAAGCTGTGAAACAGGTCAGCTCTTGCCTGCGTGTGTTGGTGTTTCCTGCTGAGATTTCTCAGGTCAGACTACAGCACTCTGCTGGTGAATCCTAAACTGTGTCAATGTGTTGTTGTTGTTGGACTCTCTTAGTCCTCACCTTGCAATCTCACTGTGTTCAATGGAGTGTGCCAGGAATGTATTCACTGCAAATGTATGAGCTGAAAGTGCAGCACCTTAAAAGGTCCAGTGGCTTATTTCCTGACTACTAGTAGGCTACATGGCTCTTTTCTTGTGTGTTTCTAGTGCTACGACCACTCAAAGCACTTTAACACTACATGTCATCATTCACCCATTCATACACTGATGAGAGGAGCTACCATGCAAAGTGCAACCTGCCCATCAGGACTATCTAACATTCATACAACATTCACACACCAGCCGCCCATTCTATTACTGAGCCACAGTAACCTCATGTATGTTAGAACGTGCAATGCAGTGGCACTGGGTTGTGTGAATAACATAGATACTTAAAGGGTAAAGGGTGCCTAGTAAGAAATGTATTTATTGCCTCCACATGGCGCCGGTTGAGCCGTCAGCAAGCAGCTAACAGAGCTGTCAGAGTTATCAGTGTTTACCTGAGGGGGGAACGGAGGGTGGGCGCTACGCTTCTGCAACAACCTTATTGGTCAGGACGGCTTCCTCTACTGTAACCGCCGTATGAGAGCAGCGCAAAGCATTGGTCATTAGCTAGCCAGCTAGGACACGCTCACATGCACTAAAAGGTACGCAGCCAGCTATGTCAACAAAGCCCTGAGAAGCTTCAATCACAGCACACACAGAGGGAGAGTGACTCAGGAAGACATTACTCCTCAATATCTTTACACAGATAGTAGATAGTAGTAAAGAAAAAATGACTGAAACATAAAAGTGGAAAGGTATTAATTATGTTGAGCAACTTGGTGTATGCCTCATTAAGATCTTAGGTCCAAACGTATTGTTTTTGTGTCTGTGTCTGTGTGACAACAGTTCCTGCAGTCAGCAGACAGGGCGACACCTTTGTGAGCACGTCCATCGAGCAGGCCATCCGTAATGTGGACAGCGCTATCGAGTCAACAAGGAGACGTCTCTTTGATGGGTAAGTTACCAGTTTAAAATTGTTTAAATGAAGGCTACACTTATTCAGTATGTATGTAATGTCATGTAATTATTAAATATGGTTGATATAAACTATATGTAACTAGTATTCTGGTTTCCTATTAGCCTTATTTTGTTTACCTTAAGTTTGTTGTAATGTTGTGTGTTAGGAGGAGCCAGCAAAACAAGCTTTTCATTGTACAGAGTAAATCTGTTATCTGTGCATATGACAATAAAAAAACAAAACTTGAATCTTGAATAGTTGTGAATAGTACTGAGCTTCGTTCTAGGTTATCGAGCTGAGCCAACACAAGGTGGAAAGACACATTTTGGGGTTTTAATCACAACTCGTTAACTTGTTACGTACGTTCTCTCTTACTATATAATGATGCACTGGAGAACATCTTGTAGAGAGACAGTGCTTTTGATTAGACTTGCATTTAATATATTTTATTTTTTATTTGAAATGCATCATTGATATAGATTGTTACCAAGCAAAAGAGAGCAGAACTCTGCAACTATAGTGTGTCATGAGTCTCAGTGCAGAGCTACAAGCTCATGGGGCCTCAGTTAGGATACAAATGGCTTGTCTCACACCATCTTGGCACGTGACCTGCATGTTCTAAGTCTGAGTCAGAGCATTCAGGGAGAGAGTCTGGCCATTCAGAAGTTCAGCTAATATTGCTGCTCTTTCCTGTTTCGGTGCACAGGGTTTCTCACTTTGAAAGATGCAGGTCAGATGCTCCATTCCTTTGGGACAGACATTTAGTTACTCTGACAGCTGCAGTCAATATTTGGGACTGCTTGCCAACTGCCTTTCAAGACATCTTTATCAATGTCTTTCTTCTGTGCATCAACATAAACAGTTTGGGGATGATAAGAGAAGTGAATGTGTCTTGAGGTCTTTGTTAATCTGTTTTTCATTTACCCTGTCACTGTTAGAGATGTACTGTAGGTGGTTCCAATATGGCTCCTAAGTGTTCCCATCCTGTTGAATGATGTGGTTAGCAGCTGTGTTTTTCTTGGCATGCTCACGAATGCACTCTGCCCACACATGAATGCACCAACACGTACACACAAAGACACGCATGAAGAGGAGAAATGCGCACATGAAGTCGCAGTGGTAACCTGAATTGAGATGAGGGGATTTCCAGCTCTCTTTAATGGCCATCACAGATGAAGTGGCCGCCCCGTCCTGCACCTGGGTCTTCAGACACGGTTTGAATACGACAGAAAAAACAGAATGACATTCGACGATGAGAGAAAAGCTAGTAGCACTGGTTACTCTGATCATGAAGCACATCGGCTGTGCTGCTGCTCAACATGACAGTTAAACATGGAGTGCTGTTTGTTGATGACAGCAGCTGTTCGTTATAGAAACAAATTGCATCTGTGACGCCAGCTCTTCCAAATGATCAAATGCTGTTAGGCAGCCGGTTTCCCACAGGGGAAAAAAACAATAGTGTAAACGCACTTTTGATCCGTGAACAGCTGTTCACACCAATGTTAGTGTTGTCAACTGTAGGAGGAAGATAACAGTAATCCACCACAGAAAGAACAAAGAAAGTGATTCCACTATTCTATGATAAAGTTTAAAATACATGTATATATGTATTTATTTTGTGTATTCTACATGTATACTCCATGTTTATCATCATGAATATATGTATTGCAGCTATACCAGCCATCCAATAAAAAGTTATGTAATTTAGCAGATTCTTGTCAAAAAAATGTGAAACCCATTAAGAAGTCAAAGAAAGTCTTAATATTTCAATACTTGACTCATGTGTACATTATGTCATCATTTAAATGTGCTTGCCAAATTACATAGTTCTGTTTTTTCGATTTTGGTCTAGGTAGGACACGTGTGGATCTGGTTTGCCGAACCCTTAAGTGCACGTTTACAAAAGTAGCTTGAGGTGACAGTAAAGCAGTCCAGTAGACTTCAGTAGGGAACAACACACAGACTGACATGTCTGGAGTGTCAGAGAAAGCATGCAACCTTTCTCCACACTATCATATCCATAGCCTGATCTCCTTGATCACTCTTTGGTTCCCTTACACCGTGTCTCTGTCCCTCACTCCTCCAGGCAGCCTCGTACCCCAGGAGAGTTGCTAGCTCTCTTCCGGTATCCGCGGGACCCCTACACAGTAGAGCAGGCGCGTGCCGGGGAGATCTTCGAGCAGACACTTCTGCTCATCCAGAACCACGTCAACCAGGGTCTCATGGTCGACACCAACGGCACCGGTGAGTTTCATGGTCAAACAGTCTGTGCTGCTACCAAAAAAGGGCGGTACCGCCTTAAGATGTGACTCTATGCAATGTGATGTGTCTGACATAGTAAAGTTACCTTCAAACAGAAGTAGCATATCATATGATAACAGGAATGGGAAAAGTTGACCTGGGCTCTGCCGGTTTCCGAGCTTGTTCAACTGTTATTTCAGGGGTGGGATTTAGGAAGTCAATTGTGACTTTTTTTTTTGACGAAATGAAATCAGAACATTGTATAAGAACATTGGCAGTTGGACCGGCCAAGTTGGTGAACTTGAACCTGCTGTTTGTTTTAGTTACCTAAAGCTCAGTTCATAGTCACCTCTTTGACGTGACTTTGAAGTCTTAATTCACTCTTTTTTTAATAACAGTTTCTTTAGATTGTGGATGCTGGTGATGATAAGAATGAGGTTATTTTATCTCCACGAACTGCCAAAACCGGTGTGTTTAACCTGCTTCCTTTCTTGCATCACTACGAAGGAGAGTGTCATGTACTTACAGGCATCCTGCGTCTGAGCGCTCCGTAGCTGCAGAAGGCCAAGTACCGCTGCTCTCTGTCAGGGTGTGAACAACCTCGGAGGGCCCATGGGAGTCTGCTCTCTGGTTTACTGGTGTTGAAGGGTGGAGCCTTTGGCACACCGTTGCTGTTGATTACGCTGCCTTCATAGCATGGGGAATCACCACTGGAACAACCTAATGCTTGGAGGAAATGATTAATAGGTGTTTGCGTTTCGAAAAGTCTGACGTCATCAAGACAAAATGGTTTTCCTCTTGTTTTCTGAGGTGAAAATCACGAAACACTTTGCAGATTATAATCACTTCATCCGGTTCAAAGATGTGTTGTAGTTTGTAGATAAGCGGTTGGATTACAGACGCACTTCCGTGTGTATGTCAGTAAGTGAACGCATCATCTTTCATATGGGCGGATTCAGACATTTGCATAATGTATTTATATATTTATAGAGCTTAGTTCACGAACGTTAGTGGCCAGATTTTGAGAGAGTGTGTTGCTTAGACAGATGCAGACAGACTAAATGGCTCTCGTGGCTTTCTGTGAAAAATGGGCGGAAATGAATCTGTCATTCACCTCTCCCATTGGAGTTAATATAACTGGTGATAGCCTCTTAAAGGGGCAGTGTCTCAGTGGACAGTCCACGGTCTCTGATGAAAACTTTAATATGCTTTTAATGAAGAAGAAGTAGTGTGAGTCACAGTTGAGCAGACAACGGCTCTCAGGTCAACATAAAGCTACTGATACAGTCAGTAACAATAGTGATTCAGAATAGTCCGTTGAATTTGAAAATGTGTTAGTACATGACAATTATCTACACAGTGTAAGACATGCATGAAGTCATCAATACATAGGAAGAGGCTATAACATACATACACTATACGCCAAAAATGACTTTAATGGCTTTAACTTTGTTGAGGAAACAGATCACGTTTTCATATGTCGGGTAAGATTGAATGAGGCTGTAAGCTAGGACCGCTCCAGTCAACGGCCAACAACCAGTCGACTGTTGTCTGAGCAATATTAGTTATGACAAATGTCATTTTCCCCAGCAACCCTCGAGGATGAACGGAATTGACATTTTCTTGTGAAACACACACCATCCTACTAAAGTCTCACTGGATTCAGTAAGAAGCTCCTAAGCAAAGTCTCATGAACCAGTAATTTGATTCTCAAGCACTCTCTGGATTACCATGTTTTTGTGAGCAGCGTTTGGCTGCGGATAGGCCCTCCATCTGTATGGCATTCTCTCTTAAGCGTGGCCCGAGGCGTAGGGACGTAATCGTGGAGCCCGTAAACAGTTTTATTAGCCTTTTGTCACACCACACAACACTGAACCTGCAATCACTGCCGAGCACAGGGCAAATTTTAAAATGATGTGTGTTAGTGTACAGATTGTCTCAATTATGCATGCGTGTGGGGTGACCAGCAGAGCAGGATGTTTCTATGCACAAACATCTGTCTTTGTTTGCATTCATATATGCATGAAAAATGGCTTTATGGTGCATGAAAGTACTCTTTGTAATGGAGGGTTACATTTAACAGCACACAGGTCAAATTGACTGGTTGTGTGACACAGTCTGTGTTCTGGGGGATGGCCTCTCAGATGTGGTGCTTTGGAAAACCTATTAATAAAGAAAAAAGAGAGGGTTGATAGTGTGTAAACAAAGAGTTTCAGGTTCTCCAGGGAAACATTCAGGTGAGCGTTAGTGTTGGAGGAGGAGGAGAGACGGGGAAAGAGAAATGAGCTGTGTGTAATATGAACAAAGAGAGAGAGACAGTGTTTTCATTCCTCATGCCAACAACCAAGTGTTCATTGTTGCACTGGCCCCAAACCAAGCTAACCCAGAATTTTCTGCCCGTCAGCAGAAACAAATGTGCTGTTTTTATTGTATCTCTATGTTATCAGTGAGGGCAACACCACACAGTGTGAAGTGAAGGAATAAGGAGGGGGGGTTTGCTATTCAGACAGGACGTCTCACCCAGCCCTCATTGAGGTTGGCCACACACTTCACACTTCATGCATGCACCATATTACACCACACACACACACACACACACACACACACACACACACACACACACACACACTTTGGCATGCTGCACACTGGGGCTTTCACAGAGGAGCTCTTGCATATCAAAGCAAGTCAGTGCAGGTTAGCAACACACTGCAACGTGTGCCCTAGAATATAATACATGGATGTGAATATTAAGTAATAGACACTTGGTTACTGTGTAGCCTAATTGAAGGCTTGGATGACGTTGCACGTTACTTATATGAAGCATTTTAACAGCCTCTGCATGTGTGATTTCTGTTGCTTTCCCGCAGCATTCCGCTACAACGACCTGGTGTCCCCTCACTTTCTGGAGGTGATCGCCAACCTGTCCGGCTGCACGGCCCACCGTCGCTTCAACAACTGCTCCGACATTTGCTTCCACCAGAAGTACCGCAGCCACGACGGCACCTGCAACAACCTGCAGCACCCGATGTGGGGCGCCTCCCTCACGGCTTTCGAACGACTCCTGAAGTCGGTCTACGACAATGGCTTTAACCTACCAAGAGGGGCCAACGAGCAGCCGCATAACGGATACAAGCTACCTCTGCCGAGGTTGGTGTCCACCGTCATGATCGGAACGGAGACCATCACTCCCGATGACCGCTACACTCACATGCTGATGCAGTGGGGCCAGTTCCTGGACCACGACTTGGACTCGACAGTGGCGGCCCTCAGCCAGTCGCGGTTCTCTGACGGCCAGCTGTGCACTCAGGTCTGCACCAATGACCCGCCGTGCTTCCCGATCCACTTCCCACCCAATGACCAACGGCAGCTGCGGAGTGGCGCCCGCTGCATGTTCTTTGTCCGGTCCAGCCCTGTGTGCGGGAGCGGGATGACCTCTCTTCTCATGAACAGCGTCTACCCAAGAGAGCAGATCAACCAGCTGACCTCTTACATCGATGCGTCCAATGTCTACGGCAACTCGCGCCACGAATCTGAGGAAATCCGGGATCTAGCCAGCCAAAGGGGTCTGCTCCGGCAAGGTATCATCCAGCGGACAGGGAAGCCTCTCCTGCCCTTTGCTGCAGGACCTCCCACTGAGTGTATGAGGGATGAAAACGAGAGTCCAATTCCATGTTTCTTAGCTGGAGATCACCGTGCCAATGAGCAGCTGGGTCTGACCGCCATGCACACGGTGTGGTTCAGGGAACACAACCGCATAGCTACGGAGTTACTCAGACTCAACCCCCACTGGGACGGGGACACCATCTACCACGAGGCCAGGAAGATAGTGGGGGCCCAGATGCAGCACATCACCTACAGGCACTGGCTGCCAAAGGTAACAACTGTCATCTTAAGTCTAGTGTTTCTCTGTTTTGATTCTAATTCTCTTTTAGTTGGTAGTGAAGTCGCAATGATGAAGAAGAAAGACTGTTGTGTTCCCTCTCCTAGATCCTGGGTGAGGCGGGCATGAAGTGGATGGGGCCGTACACCGGTTACAACCCCAATATCAACACCGGCATCCTCAGCTCTTTCGCCACTGCTGCGTTCCGCTTCGGGCACACCCTCATCAATCCAATACTCTACAGGTTGGACGAGGACTTCCAGCCTATCCCCCAGGGACACATCTCGCTGCACCGGGCCTTCTTCTCCCCGTTCCGCATCGTGAATGAGGGCGGCATTGACCCGCTGCTCCGCGGGCTCTTTGGCGTCGCTGGCAAAATGCGAGTTTCCACACAGATGCTGAATACGGAGCTGACGGAGAGGCTGTTCTCCATGGTCCACGCTGTGGCTCTGGACCTGGCTGCCATGAATATACAGAGAGGAAGGGACCATGGTATACCTCCGTACAACGACTACAGGGTCTTCTGCAATCTGACCTCGGCTCAGACCTTTGATGACCTGAGGAACGAAATTAAGAATCCTAATGTCAGAGAGAACCTGAAGAGGTAATCATAGAGTCAAGATGATTATTGTTATTGTTTTAATTTCTTTTTTTGTGTGCTTTAGACCAGCATACATACAATACATGCAACTGTTTAAACTGTTTTAACAGTTTAAAGGTAGCTTAGTCATTTTGAGACAAATCACGGTTTGACTGATATTCACTTTGGGGACTAATATTTCTGGATTGTAATACATTCACATAGTTTCGTGTCCCTGACTATCTTTCCTGTGTGGCAGGCTGTACGGCACTCCTCTGAACATCGATCTGTTCCCTGCGCTGATGGCTGAAGACCTGGTCCCTGGCAGCAGAGTGGGGCCCACCCTCATGTGTCTGCTGGGAACCCAGTTCAAACGCCTGCAGGATGGAGACAGGTACAGTAGGGTGACTTCAGTTAGTGCAACATAGAGTACTCTGAGGGGATACAACCGCTGCTGTGACAGTATTCTTTACAGGGTTCTTACGGTCATGGAAAACCTGGAAAAGTCATGGAATTTTGAAATGGTTATTTCCAGGCCTGGAAAGGTTCTTGAAAAAAAATTAAATACCAAAAGTTTAGTAAAAGTCATGTAAATGTGTTATATTCATGTGTTCATGACGTTCATTTACGCTGAGTTTGAAATAAATAATATGCTTTTAAAAGAAAGACTCAAAATATAAGCAGGCATACATACAGGCATCTATATACATGTTTATTCTTTTAATCAAACTATTGTCTCATTCATTTGAGTCATTTAAGGTTTACTGTATGCTTTGTATTCTCATTGTTAGTTTAAATACTACATGTTATCACTCTTTCATTTTTACACCCAGATTTCACTAAATGTTTGCTCATGGACATTTGGTTTAAAGTCATGGAAAAGTCATGGAGATCCATTGGTCACAATGTGTATGAACCCTGTCTTTAGGAATCATGTAAAGTGCATCAGGTATTCCTCCATCATGTGAAAGTGTGCGCTTCCCTTTCTTCTGTCTGCCTGGTGCAGGTTCTGGTATGAAAACCCGGGCGTGTTCTCTCCTGCCCAGCTGACACAGCTGAAGCAGACCTCACTGACGCGGGTGCTGTGCGACAACGGGGACAACATCACACGCGTCCAGCAGGACGTCTTCAAGGTGGCCGAGCTGCCCCACGGCTACGGCAGCTGTGACGACATCCCTCAGATTGACCTGCGCATGTGGCAGGACTGCTGTGAAGGTGAGAGCGAGGTTAAATCATCACGCCGTATGTCATCGAAGAGCGAAGCAGTCTGACACAACACCACCGAGTACAACCTCAGACGGGATCACGATCATCCTTTTTGACAAACAGATTCGCCGTGACAAAGAAAGGGTTCATTGGTAAATGTTCTTGCATTTGTATTGTACCTTTTCAAGTCTTCCAAGCAATGTAAGGGCTTTACGCTACATGTCAACACACACACACACACACACACACACATTCCTACACTGATAGCAGAGGCAGCCATACAAGGGGCCACCTGCTCATCAGGTTCTAAACTAGTCATCGGCACACACTCACACACACCGATGGCAATTTTGGGGTTCAGTATCTTCCCCAAGGACACTTGGTCATGCGGACTGGAGAGTCTACCGAGTAGCGGACGACACATGCTGTCTCTTACTGGTGTTGTTCAGTTATGGTGTATTGCTTTACAATAGATTCGGGAGGCGTCCATAACAAATCCAGTTTGAATTCATGATTTTATATTAAGTTTCAACTTCGAAACTTCTTTCATGGCAGTATCGATTTACACAAATTAGCTGCAAATATGAATTACAGGTGCTGTAAAAAGATCTGCAGGCTCAGTTTTCCATATCCAGTGTTGGCGTGAATTATTCTGAAATCATAACCTCTCACATCTTTCATCATTGTGAGTGATCTTTAAAAGCTTGTGCCTTCCTTCATGATGAAAGTGCACATGGTGTAGCAGCACAGGAAGTTGCCTAGACGTTTCAGCTGACACTGGTCTAGTATCGGGACTGTTTAGTCAAACTAAAGCCACACAACATCCTCACCCTTTGTTTCAAAGCAGCCTGGCCTCACATTACCACTAGTTCTACGCCGCAATTGAGAGCAGGCCCTTTGAAAGGATTGGGGTTATTCTGTCTGTACGGCTCATATCAGATCATGTGTGCTTGTGGCTTGACTGTGTGTGAAACTTGGAGGCAGAGATGAAGAATAAACATAGTTTCAGGCTTCAGCACCTCATAATGAAAAGGAGATTTGACCGGAGAGAAACGCCGTCTGGGATCATTTCTTCCTTCTGTCAGATGTGGATTTTGTTTTGTTGTGAAATGAGCGTCAAAGTTGGAACACAAAACCTGTGACATGTCATGCCATTGCTGCTCTGCTGGAGCCCCACTTAAGTTAACCAATACTGTACTTCTCACAGACTGCTCCAGCTAACTGTGAATCCGGGAAGAGATTGTCTTTGGATGTTTAAACATTCCACCTGTGGGTGCTGTCGACCAGGCGAAAAGGAGATGAATGGAAGAGGCACCCTGCTGTTATAATAAACCAGCAACAGGGTTCATACTGCTCGTTTGTGTCATTTATTTGAAGATGAGATCCGTTGGAAAAAATGAATTGGCTGAGATTAGAATAGATAATAGGGACTGAAAGACGAGTGATGATCTTTCAATAATAATTGAGCTAACGTAATGATGAACTTTGCTGAATGAGTTTCCTGAGCCTTTAGTTGGGCTTGCAGGAGCAACATGATCCAAGAATGAGTCCTGTTTATAAACTACTCCAGTATCTTCTTGGTGGCAAATGGAAAGTACAATGTTTTTTAGTCTGTCGTGTATTCCCAAAATATGTGTGTTGCATTTGAGATGAATGAATTATTGTGTGATGTAGACACTTGAGGAAAATGAGTTCAGTACACTCTTGTGTAAGTCTAGTCTAGTTTTAGGTCTCAACTTCCAAAACAAAATGTGGCAGCTTCATCAATTCATTGTCTTCGGAGAACAAGCTACAGCGTTCAGGATGTAAAACAAAACAAAACAAAAGCACCTTAATAAGCAACACATGGTTGCCTCTTAATTATTCTCTTTTCATCCCAGATTCTGACCCGGGCATTCACCCTCCCTCGACATATCGTACAAGGAAAGAGCAAAGCTAATAAACAGAGAATCTCCTGGTTGAAAGAAGAGGGAGGGAGGAAGTGAATGCACTTATTCCTGTCTGTCTGTCTGTCTGTAAGGCGGATTCACAGTGTTGTGTTTAGCTCCATTAAGAGTGTGTGGGTGTGTGTCAGCACGCGATAGGACGTCCTGTTGTGTTTAGATAGTCGTTACCTTTTACAGACTCTGATCCGGTGAATCAAAGCCCTCTGAGGGAGGACCGGGACCTGGTCCCAGTCATCTGTCCTCCCTCAGATGTATTGTGGGCCGTCTCTCGTTGCTCTATGCTGACGCTCAGCGTGCCCCAGGTGTGTTCTAGGGCAGGAGCAGGGTTCTGAGACCGTGTCTTCTTCTCCCTTTGATCTGGGTGCAGTGACGGCAGCCTGAGAGGGAGTCGTGGTAACACAATCAGCCTCAAAGTCTCAGATCAGCACTTTGAAGCAGAGACAAAGTGGCATCAGCATTCATGGTTTCCTGTTTTGTGTATGTATGGCCTGCATGGGTGGGTGGATGTGTTTGTGTGTTTGTGCAGAAATGGAATACATTAACCTTATTTCCCTGCACAGGTTCCCTTTGTTATTGATGATGATACTAACTTTATTTGTTTTGAACTTTATTGGTGTAAAAATCACTTTTCAGAAACCGATGAGTGACGTCACAGAGACTCCATATTTGGTAGTCTACGGGTACAGCAATAAAGATTCCTCTTGTCGTCAGTGATTGTTTGTGCCTCAGTTAGTGAACCCCGGTGTGTTGCGTTGTGCTTATCCCCAACAGACTGCAGAACCAAGGGTCAGTTCAACGCCCTGTCGTACCACTTCAGAGGACGCAGATCAGCTGAGCACAGCTACAAAGAGGAGGGACTGGCCAACAGCGTGCAGGAAAACAGGTGACACAGCGGGACAAACATCCGGAATTACTGGAGTTTAGAAAGACTATGTGACTTTCATGGAGCTGAAACGCCGACTCAGAGTCTGATGCTTGAAACTGAAAGTTCTCTGTGTGTCACATTAATTCAGCATTGGCAGGATTTACTTCAACGATGAATTTGTACGTTTCAATCAAGGTGTTTGTACATTTGCCTTTGCAGCCCGGTGAAGGAAGCCGGACAAAGTATTGTAAATGTCACTGTGACCTCCAAAAAAAGCACTGAACCGTCAATCAACGACTTCCAGGACTTTGTCTCCGACATGCAGAAGACAATCACAAGTTTACGAAAGCAGGTGAGTCTCGTCTCTGAACGTGCTGCGTGCCAGTCTGACCCCCGCACACATTAACACTGTTGTGCCAGATATCAATCAGCTGATCTGGTCAGGTCCTGGGCCCTGACCCATTGGCTCTCCTGACTACTCAAGGTCGATGCCGAACCTCAACCAATCGTCTCTGCCTCACCCAGCTATGGAGGACGGGGGGATTCATAATCAGTCACACAGCCACTACCTTCTGGTGTAGCCGTTAACAGTAGATACACTGTTGATGAGCATATCGATCAATGAGCAAACCGTACCGATAACATTTGTCCAGAGGAGCCACGCGACTGAATTATTTTATCCCCATTCACGTTAGCATCGGGCTAAACTGGAAGCTAGCCAGCGTGACCTGGATACTAGGCCTCCCAAGACTTCGTTCAAGTTCTTCTGGTTGTTTGTCCAATGACTCAATTTGCACATTTCTTTGTAATGTTGACGGGTTCGTCAAACTTTTCACCCCCACAACCGACTTCAGTTTCTAGAGCAGCACACAAGTTATTGCATGCACCATTGTCTGGCTCAGGTTCTGACTGTAACAGCCATATTTACATATCACTAATGCAACAAATATTAAACATGTATTTATGTTCATGTCCCTATATCTATATGTTAAAAGGTAGCTGAGCCCTGGTTATAGTAAAAGTCTGTTTACAGAAGATGCTGGATGTGCTGTGTTTATAGTAGGGACTGTGTATTTTGTGTTTTGTGTTGACAGTCGTGTGGCGGTGATGTGACCACGGACAACTGCTCCTCTGAGTAAACGCTTGTGTCCTTGTGTCTTGCAGATTAAAAGACTTGAGACCCGTCTGAGCAAGACCGACTGCGTGGACAGCGAGGGACGTGAGCGGACAGATGGAGACCGCTGGAAACAGGACTCCTGCACCATATGTGAATGCAGAGTATGTTCAACAATCAATATGCAGTGCAAATTCTTCACACACACACACAGTTCTGAATCCACACAGACTGATCAGGTTTTACTATCTCCGTGGTTTTCCAAGTCGGCCCACTTTAAATGCTCCTCCTCCAGCAGCTCCTGGCGTTTGTGTGTTTCTCTGCCTTTCATTATTTATCTTTCACACTTTTTCATTGCCAACTGCTGGCAGAGGTGATGGCCGCTCCATGCCAAACCTGGCTGCCCCTGATTCTTCTCCAGCCCTCTCCTCCCCTCCCACTCACGTTGTGTTGCCATCTTTCCCCTCTCACAGTTTATTTAGCTCACCATGTGATAGCACGCCTGCCACTTTTCTCTTTTTTATGGTTCTCTCGTTCTGCTCGGCTTCCCCCGACTATCTCTTTCCACCTTCCAGCCTCACTGTAATTGGAGGATTTTTGTTCTAATTGAATTTGTCAGGGTGAAGCACAAGGAGAAGGATCGTCTGGGAGAGAATCATTCTGTTGGACACATCATGCTGTTGCTCTGAAACAAAGCACGTCACTGTTCTGTTCAGCCATGTCGTCAAGCACTTTATAGTCGTAGGGAACGTTTCTCTTTCTGTTCTGTGCCAAACTAGACAGTGCCGGCTCACCTCGAATTGAAATCATTTTGTGTTCACATTATATACATCTGAGAGGTGATTTATATTTCTTATTTAGACACATTTTCTGATCCTATACATAAGTTTGAAGCATGTTTTTGTACCTCCCGTATTATCTGCAGCTGGCCAGATCAGGAACATTCCAGCCAGTCTAATCTAATAAGTGAACTGACCTGCTGCCCCTTCTTCTCCCCACCCTCAGGACACCCAGGTGACCTGCTTTGTAGAGTCTTGTCCACCAGCTGAGTGCAAACGGCCCGTCAAGCTAAAAGGCACCTGCTGCCCGGTGTGCCGTGAACAGGCTGATGTTGAGAAGCCGCCTCGACCGGACACCCGCCACGAATAACCCTCAGGACCCCCGACGAACACACTCCAGTGGCTGAAAGTCACACACTCAGACATCCAGAGAGCGGAGGGGACTCATGAAGGTGTGCCGATCCACAGCCACCAATAGCCTCGATAGACCCAATAGCCTCAGTTGTTGTTTTGTTTCATTTTGTATTATTTTCCATTGATTGGGGGAGGGGGGGTGATTTCATGTTTTGGATGGTTGCCCCCACCAGGGACAACAGCCTGAGGCTCGGCTTGAAATCTGGCCAGCAACCGGTGATCACTAAATGGATTTATTACTGAGCCGATGGATGAATAGGTGGATTGTAAACAAGACAGACGGACACGTCTTTTCCTCTGAGGCTCCTGAAGTGTAACACACAGCCACTGGGTTTGTCTCCTGCCAGTAACACATGGGGACAATCCCGCAGGGCCACATGCCGTCGACCAGCAGGAAAGGGAAGTAGATTGAAAGGCGGCAGCCCTGTTGTCTCACAAGTTTCTCAGGTTAGAGATGCCGAAAACTGGTGCTATTTCCCCCCCTTTTTTGATTTTAATCACTAAATACAAACCTTAAGTATTGTCTTTTGTACGCAAAACAACCTATAAACACTCAGTATATGCCTTTTTATGATAAATCACAATTGAGAGGATGGTTTCCTTCAAACTACAAGACTTTGTATGAATAGATGTACTTCAGCTTTTATCCAAGGTGCTTTTTTATCATGTTATGAATATGTTTTGTTTTCCCCCCCTACCTTTTTATATAGAAATGATTACATATGAAGATAATGTGAAGCCCTAGGAACATGTTTGTAATGCAAAAGAGATGTCTACTGATCACTGCTCCTCTAGCCATGGACAACTTGTTAGTCGACTTCCTCGTCGTCTCTGCTGGCCAGTCCTGAACTTGAGTGAAGTGGAGCCGCGGAGCACTCCCCATCGCAGGACACTCAAACCAGCTCCTGCACTGTTGTGCTCCTTTCCAAGTTTCATTTTGCTTTCAGAAAGCAGTGAAAGATAATACTTTTTTTTTTACCACTGTAATGTTGTGAACTTTGACCCAGTATTTCCCTCGGTTCTCAAAGCCAAATGTATGAGTTAGTTTTCCCTACAGTGACCTAAATAGCACATGTCTATCTATGAAACTCTGTATGAATGTTGTGATGCGGTCAGGACTTGGCCGTCGGTACTGCTAACTCTACCACAGCAGTATTCTCCCTGTGGCCTGCTCCACGTTGTTTGTTATGCATGTTTAGTCTTCACACACAACTGAAGGACTGCTTCCTAACTGCTCCTCTCTGCCGCGGTGGACCTGCAGCTCTCCAGCTCCAGAGTAGACGAGGACACGCTCGCATGCATTCCTCTGTCCAGCATCCACTTTGCCTTCTCCCTCTTCTACGTCTTTTTGTTTCCCCCTCATGTGTGTTCAGCGTTTGGATATTTCACCCTGCGGTGTTGATGTAGGTGAGGAATGCTCGTCTTGCTCGTGTTCCTTTGCCATGTTGAAGTTTTTGTATTTTTTGACGTCATTTGGCAGAGCATGTGTGGAGCGCAGGCCTCTCCGGCGCTCTGACCCTCATTCCGCTGTAATGGGAGCCATATGAGAGGGTGATGTTGGGGGAGGTCTGCTCATGATTGGGGTACAGTGTCAACCAAAACAAGTCTCCGGTCTTGCCATTGTGAGCTTTAGTCCACTGACCCCCTGTCAGCCGGCCCTAAACATGTACTGTACTTGGACCACCCATTGTTCCCAATGCAGACAAGTCACGTCTTTGTGTTCCTGTTTGGCTCCTCATTTTGAGGAAGAGGTTCATTTCCATTGTTTTCTTTAAGCGCTGACGTCCTGAGCGAGCATCTGTCACCCAACAGAAATAATGCTTTCCGGAAATGTTCCGTCCGGGATTCCAGATGGATTCCTGGTAAATTGGTATGATATTGAATGTTTAAATATACTGGACAGGTTTGTACAGCAAACTGTGTGTTTACAGCTGTTTAAACATATATATATATATTTTCCTCTCCATTACTTCCTGATTGTGGCTCTTCCAACAATACCTACATGTACACATCTTATTCATGTGCACCAAAGTGTGTACGTTTGAGTGGATTTAGTATTTTGATATATTTTCATAAACGTGAATGAGTGTTTCTTTTTTTAATTTACAGGCTGAATGCATTTTGGCAAGTGCCCCGAGGTTTACCTGTCAAAGCACTGTGAGCTCTCTAAATTTCCAGTCTTCATATTCATATATCTGTTGAATTAGTTCATTTTTTTTTTTTTTTATTTCCACCGCCCCAAAAAAAACTCCCCAAGTGTCAATGCAATGCACTGCTCTGCAAGACTGAACATGCTTTCCCTCCTCGGCCCCATCTCCAGTGGTCAATGTGGATATAATAGAACCTATCATGACATGTGTATTGTACGTTTGCCAAAGAATGGTTTGCACTGTAATGTACGCCTCTCGACAGTAAGAATAAATAAATAAATATGCCACATTTGGATTATAGTGTTGCATGTCAGTGCCTGTTCTTTTTCAGCTGAGATCACTGTGAGAGATGTGACCCGTCATCAGCATTCTACCAAAGCCTTTTGCAGTTTGTTCAGCTTCTCTGCTCGTTATTAACACGGATGCTTCATGAGGTCAATACATTACATTTCATTTAGCTGACACTTTTATCCAAAGCGACTTACAATAAGTGCAATTCCACCATGAGTACAAACTCAGAACAACAAGAATCAAGAAAGTACAATTTCAATAAAGTTAAATTACAAAGTGCTATCAGTAAGTGCCATCTAAATGCTACTAAAGTGCTACTACGGTGCAATAGAGCGAACACTTACTTTCTTGGTAGTTTCTGCACTTCCTTGAGAGCCTACAGCGCCTTTTGAGATTTGAGCATAAGCTATTTCCTATTAAAAAAATTCTGTGTAATAGGTGGTTAAGAAAGTTCAGGTAAAAGGGTCATTTTGGCTGGTGATATAATTTATTTTCTTGTAATTCTTTGTTGTTGTAATACTCATTTCAGTCACAAGAGAGGCTGATGTGCACCACTACCCTATGAAAGCAGATACATACAAAAGAAAGGCAATATCAGTAATGTTATGTACGTACTCTGTGTTTAGAGAGCATGGAGAAATATAAACGCCCCTGGATGAAAACATGAACGTACAAATTGTCCTGGCAAAAGCTTCAAACCGCCTGACATCAGCAGGTTAGCATGCTGCCGTCAGCTTGGTTCAAGTAGAGCTGACTACACCCTCCTTTGTCCTTTCTCTGCTCTTACCCAGGTTTTGGCGCGAGAGCCGTGACTATCTAAAGCCAGTGTGTGCAGACAGAAAGCAGCTGTGAAGTGATATCTGAGAGGGGAGTAATGTTGGAGGCCGGAGAACCTTAACCATGTAGAGTTGGTCACGTGTTACCTGGCACACAAACTATTTTTTATTTATTGATACCGCTGCTTTGATGAAATGATTTCTTTTTTGGAATGAAATAAATCAGAATGAAACAACATGAATAACAAATTAGCAATTTCAAAGAATCAGTTGCTCTCAGGTAAATACTTGTCTGCTTCCTCCCGTCGCCTTCTGCCCTGTGTCCTCGGCCCCTCCCTTCGTCCCCTTCACTTCCCCCTGTGTCCTCGGCCCCTCCCTTCGTCCCCTTCACTTCCCCCTGTGTCCTCGGCCCTTCCCTTCGTCCCCTTCACTTCCCCCTGTGTCCTCGGCCCCTCCCTTCGTCCCCTTCACTTCCCCCTGTGTCCTCGGCCCCTCCCTTCGTCCCCTTCACTTCCCCCTGTGTCCTCGGCCCCTCCCTTCGTCCCCTTCACTTCCCCCTGTGTCCTCGGCCCTTCCCTTCGTCCCCTTCACTTCCCCCTGTGTCCTCGGCCCCTCCCTTCGTCCTCTTCACTTCCCCCTGTGTCCTCGGCCCCTCCCTTCGTCCTCTTCACTTCCCCCTGTGTCCTCGGCCCCTCCCTTCGTCCTCTTCACTTCCCCCTGTGTCCTCGGCCCCTCCCTTCGTCCCCTTCACTTCCCCCTGTGTCCTCGGCCCCTCCCTTCGTCCTCTTCACTTCCCCCTGTGTCCTCGGCCCCTCCCTTCGTCCTCTTCACTTCCCCCTGTGTCCTCGGCCCCTCCCTTCGTCCCCTTCACTTCCCCCTGTGTCCTCGGCCCCTCCCTTCGTCCTCTTCACTTCCCCCTGTGTCCTCGGCCCCTCCCTTCGTCCCCTTCACTTCCCCCTGTGTCCTCGGCCCCTCCCTTCGTCCCCTTCACTTCCCCCTGTGTCCTCGGCCCCTCCCTTCGTCCCCTTCACTTCCCCCTGTGTCCTCGGCCCCTCCCTTCGTCCTCTTCACTTCCCCCTGTGTCCTCGGCCCCCTCCCTTCGTCCTCTTCACTTCCCCCTGTGTCCTCGGCCCCTCCCTTCGTCCTCTTCACTTCCCCCTGTGTCCTCGGCCCCTCCCTTCGTCCTCTTCACTTCCCCCTGTGTCCTCGGCCCCTCCCTTCGTCCCCTTCACTTCCCCCTGTGTCCTCGGCCCCTCCCTTCGTCCCCTTCACTTCCCCCTGTGTCCTCGGCCCCTCCCTTCGTCCCCTTCACTTCCCCCTGTGTCCTCGGCCCCTCCCTTCGTCCCCTTCACTTCCCCCTGTGTCCTCGGCCCCTCCCTTCGTCCTCTTCACTTCCCCCTGTGTCCTCGGCCCCTCCCTTCGTCCCCTTCACTTCCCCCTGTGTCCTCGGCCCCCTCCCTTCGTCCCCTTCACTTCCCCCTGTGTCCTCGGCCCCTCCCTTCGTCCCCTTCACTTCCCCCTGTGTCCTCGGCCCCTCCCTTCGTCCCCTTCACTTCCCCCTGTGTCCTCGGCCCCCTCCCTTCGTCCCCTTCACTTCCCCCTGTGTCCTCGGCCCCTCCCTTCGTCCTCTTCACTTCCCCCTGTGTCCTCGGCCCCTCCCTTCGTCCCCTTCACTTCCCCCTGTGTCCTCGGCCCCTCCCTTCGTCCCCTTCACTTCCCCCTGTGTCCTCGGCCCCTCCCTTCGTCCTCTTCACTTCCCCCTGTGTCCTCGGCCCCTCCCTTCGTCCCCTTCACTTCCCCCTGTGTCCTCGGCCCCTCCCTTCGTCCTCTTCACTTCCCCCTGTGTCCTCGGCCCCTCCCTTCGTCCTCTTCACTTCCCCCTGTGTCCTCGGCCCCTCCCTTCGTCCCCTTCACTTCCCCCTGTGTCCTCGGCCCCTCCCTTCGTCCTCTTCACTTCCCCCTGTGTCCTCGGCCCCTCCCTTCGTCCTCTTCACTTCCCCCTGTGTCCTCGGCCCCTCCCTTCGTCCTCTTCACTTCCCCCTGTGTCCTCGGCCCCTCCCTTCGTCCCCTTCACTTCCCCCTGTGTCCTCGGCCCCTCCCTTCGTCCTCTTCACTTCCCCCTGTGTCCTCGGCCCCTCCCTTCGTCCTCTTCACTTCCCCCTGTGTCCTCGGCCCCTCCCTTCGTCCTCTTCACTTCCCCCTGTGTCCTCGGCCCCTCCCTTCGTCCCCTTCACTTCCCCCTGTGTCCTCGGCCCCTCCCTTCGTCCCCTTCACTTCCCCCTGTGTCCTCGGCCCCTCCCTTCGTCCTCTTCACTTCCCCCTGTGTCCTCGGCCCCTCCCTTCGTCCCCTTCACTTCCCCCTGTGTCCTCGGCCCCTCCCTTCGTCCCCTTCACTTCCCCCTGTGTCCTCGGCCCCTCCCTTCGTCCCCTTCACTTCCCCCTGTGTCCTCGGCCCCTCCCTTCGTCCCCTTCACTTCCCCCTGTGTCCTCGGCCCCTCCCTTCGTCCTCTTCACTTCCCCCTGTGTCCTCGGCCCCTCCCTTCGTCCTCTTCACTTCCCCCTGTGTCCTCGGCCCCTCCCTTCGTCCTCTTCACTTCCCCCTGTGTCCTCGGCCCCCTCCCTTCGTCCCCTTCACTTCCCCCTGTGTCCTCGGCCCCTCCCTTCGTCCCCTTCACTTCCCCCTGTGTCCTCGGCCCCTCCCTTCGTCCCCTTCACTTCCCCCTGTGTCCTCGGCCCCTCCCTTCGTCCTCTTCACTTCCCCCTGTGTCCTCGGCCCCTCCCTTCGTCCCCTTCACTTCCCCCTGTGTCCTCGGCCCCTCCCTTCGTCCTCTTCACTTCCCCCTGTGTCCTCGGCCCCTCCCTTCGTCCTCTTCACTTCCCCCTGTGTCCTCGGCCCCTCCCTTCGTCCTCTTCACTTCCCCCTGTGTCCTCGGCCCCTCCCTTCGTCCCCTTCACTTCCCCCTGTGTCCTCGGCCCCTCCCTTCGTCCTCTTCACTTCCCCCTGTGTCCTCGGCCCCTCCCTTCGTCCTCTTCACTTCCCCCTGTGTCCTCGGCCCCTCCCTTCGTCCTCTTCACTTCCCCCTGTGTCCTCGGCCCCTCCCTTCGTCCCCTTCACTTCCCCCTGTGTCCTCGGCCCCTCCCTTCGTCCTCTTCACTTCCCCCTGTGTCCTCGGCCCCTCCCTTCGTCCTCTTCACTTCCCCCTGTGTCCTCGGCCCCTCCCTTCGTCCTCTTCACTCCCCCTGTGTCCTCGGCCCCTCCCTTCGTCCTCTTCACTTCCCCCTGTGTCCTCGGCCCCTCCCTTCGTCCCCTTCACTTCCCCCTGTGTCCTCGGCCCCTCCCTTCGTCCTCTTCACTTCCCCCTGTGTCCTCGGCCCCTCCCTTCGTCCCCTTCACTTCCCCCTGTGTCCTCGGCCCCTCCCTTCGTCCTCTTCACTTCCCCCTGTGTCCTCGGCACTGGCAGCCAGCGGGCCAAGGCTCTGGAAAAAAAACAAGAAGAAGAAAAAAAAAAACACACTGGACCAGGAAATGAGGTTTCCAGTGGCTGCACAGATAATAAAAAAAAGCACCTTCATCTTCCAGCCAGGCAGGAAAAGACATTATCACCCTGACAACAAGGGGCCTACCTTCAGCTCTATTGTTGGATACAAACACACAAACACTTCCTCTGCATTGCTCACATATCTGCAGAGCTTCCTCCTCCTGGCTTGTTGTATAAACATTCTGATTATTATCTCCATTCAGCGCCGCTCACATCTCGTTCAGGGGGTTTGGGGACACACGGGCCTGCGGGCTGCACCCCTACCCGGCTGCACGGCCGGCCTCTCGTCTCCCACTCGTCACGTAGCCTCCTGGAATGTCATTTAGGCAATTGGCTAGGTGAGGGATTCTTTCCCCTCATCCTTCTCCTTTCCAGAGCGAGGCGGATGAAAGAGAGAGAAGCGGTGTCCCACTGGGGTTGTAGGTTTTACATCTCAAAGCACTGCAGCGATGGCTTGTCACCTCCAATAGGTGGGAAATGTCATGAGAGGGCTCCCCCGCTGGTGTTTTCAGCACTGACACGCAAGCCCACTGAGTTGCTGCTGCAGCTGTTTGCACGGCCAGTTGTTGTGTTTCAAAAGGGCTTCTTGGGAAGGTGACTGTCAGGGATGCATTCCACGAGCAAACGGCAATATCATCGTTTTACTTGTGGCACGAGAGGGAAAGTTCAATGATTGAAAAGTGTTCATTGTTGGAAATGGAGATTGGATGCAAGATAATCTGGACAGACAGACAGACACACACACACACACACACACACACACACACACACAAAGACGCATTCTCTCCCCCAAGGCTTACCCCTGGAAGAGATAATTAACACTCTTTAATGTGTCTTTTTGCTCATATTTTTGGTTTTCTGGTCACAAGTTAGTGACTCGGTTCACTCAACCGTTTCCAGCAGTTGTTTTTATCCCAAAAAGTTAACGACACAGTGCACAAAATATATTTCTAAATACCATATGCGCATCACTACAATTGACATTTCCCCCCCTCCGGTAGATATGTGCATTCAGCTACATCCTCTGCCTTATGGTGTAGACATTAACAGTATAGCAGTTGACGTGTAATATCCGACTGTGTGTGTGTGTGTGTGTGTGTGTGTGTGTGTGTGTGTGTGTGTGTGTGTGTGTGCAGCTCAGCACCTCCACACCTGTGTTTCTGCTTTCCTCTTCAGTCCCTGATGTCCTTCTCAGCTTTTGTTGTTTCCAACTCCCAAACGTTTAAGTTACACTAATTCGATTCACGGCTGGAACTTGCCCCCTCCCCCGTATGAAAATACCAAACTCCTTTCCCAGGTCTATTAGCTGTAATTGCCGAAACAGAATGGGCCGATTTGCTGGAATATAGACAAAACAGGTCGGGAAGGTCAACTTTTCTGTCATCGAGCACAGATAGGATCGTGGTGTGTGTGTGTGTGTGTGTGTGTGTGTGCGTCTGCGTGTGCGAGTGCGAGAGAGAGAGAGAGAGCTGGGCTGTGAGTAGAGAGGAACATTCAGTTCCTCCAGAGGAGCTGATGCTAATAGAAAAAAGCCGAGCTAATCTCATGTGAGGACCGGCTGAAGGCCTCGCTGGCGGATGTCTGACGGGCAGATGGACGACTCGGTGCGTGACTGGCTGACTGATGCCTGACTGCCTGATTCGCCTGCATTCCTCAGTGGACACCAGCAGGGTACAGTCTGACCCAGCATGATAATCCTCTCGCTGCCAGGACCCCTAATCAGAAGCCCTCTCGACCTGAAATGGGCTAGTTAGAGGGGAGGCCAACCTGACACACTGAAGGAAACTATGTTTCACACACACACACACACACACACACACACACACACACACACACACACACACACACACACACACACACACACACACACACTGTCTGCAAAACATCCATATCATCCGAAATGAAAAGATAAATTCACTTGGCTGGCATTTTTTCTCCCAGAGGTTTTTTCTCCCAAAAAAAATAGAATTGGATCATTTGGCTACGCAGCAAAATCAAAACATGTACACAAAGATTTGTATTGGGAGAATTTACCTAATATGACATCTCTCCAGCTGTGAGCCAAACACTGTCAACAGTAGAGGATTGAAAGCAGGCCCCAAACCAAAGTTTCCTCACTGTGATGAGTCACTGTGAACCACACTTGTGTGTCGGCTGTTCTTTTTGTCGAGCTCTGCAGCTGGAGTCAGGGTCATCGTCCTTCCATCGTCTCCTCATTCCTCCTCTAATTGCTGTCTCGCCTTCATTAGAGAAGTGTCTCCCCTCACCCAACTCCACCGTCATCAGCATCTTGGTGGAGTCATTGTAACAGAGCCTTTGGAATCCTTTAACCCTATTTAATGATTTTTGCCTTTGAAATATTTCTAAATCTCAGGTTTTTGGGTGGTTCAATTGTCACCTCAGTTGGCCAGTTGTGTGGCAACAAGGTTTCAAACAAAATAATGTTGAATTCAATGTGAAGAAAGATTTAGTAAATCCCCTTGGTATAATGACAATATAAGTCAGACTATCGTTGGACAGATCAATTTCTTTGCTGACTTACTGGACTTGACTGGTATTTGTTACCATGCACTTCCTTATCCATGGCCAGGCTGTTGTCATGAGCATCTATTGCTCTCTGTTTATTTGACACAGTGGTTACAGCGGAAGCGTAAAACATAACAATACAATAATACTGTACGGCTCTCTCCTTGTGATTCCCTCCTGCTGTGGAAATACAAACGAGGGCAGTTTGTTCCAGGTTATTGAGCTTTCCATTTCCACTGCTAGGTGGTTGTTAGGTATAGCATAACCCCTCAGACCACACTAATGTAGTTCCCGTTCCATTGACTTTCCCGTTAACAGTCCACAGGGGGAGACTCACTCACACTACAGTATATTCCTCTGTGGTGAACTCTCAAATGTTGAGCATACATGCAGCATTTCCAAACAGGCCTCAGCACAACTTGGCAGTGTGTGTGTTGGCCGAGCAGCAAGTGAGTCATAGCCTGGCATAACTATGTTTATGTTAAAAACATGCTTCTCTGTTTTCCCTCATCAGAACTAAGGTGGGGAGTCTGGACAAGTCACACAGTTAGACAAGGGCCTTGTGATCCACAAACAAAGGTGCTCACAATGAGATGAACAAACCCACAGTCTGTTCCCTGTCTGGGCTGAGTTAGCGAGCATGAAGGGCCTACCAGCACAATGCACCAGGCTGCTATAATAAAAAACCCCGGGGGAGAGTGAATAACAAGCTAATTGCTGTAAAGAAGTGACTTCATTGTCAAATACCAGATGTTTAGATGAACACATTCAAGTGTGGTTAAAAAAAAAATATATACTCTTTTGGAGAAACCCTCTTCGCCCCCCGCGGCGCCAAAGATGGCACACAGAGTGCAGCCTTGTTAAAGCATGTCCCTAACGCGGGAGACTAAAGAAAGAGGCCTGAGGCCAAATGGTCTCTAAATCATCACAGTAAAATGGTCTTTCACAAGGTTTCTCTGAAGAGAAATGGATGCTCATATATCACCCGGTGCCATAATGCTGGACCAGAGGGGACTGGTTCATATCAGAGACGCTGCTAGTGTATGTGAGCATATTGTCGCGTAGCCCCCAGGTTAGCACCAAAGTGACCTTGTGCAGTGCAGAGCCCCCACTTCTAAAAGTATTTCTGTCACGGAGAACTTTAAAGGTGCACAAATGAATGTTTTGATATTTGATATAATGATATAAGGATGTGACAAAGGTGACACTCTTATTTACACTATTTCCTTCAGATACCAGAACTTGCCTAACCTAGGGTGACCAGACGTCCTCTTTTTCCCGGACATGTCCTCTTTTCGAGACCTAAAAAATGCGTCCGGCAGGGATTCCAAAAACGTCCGGGATTTTGCTACGTCCAGGAAAATAGTTATTACCCCCTTACAAGTTTTGGAAATGGTATCTCCCTCACGTTCCACCTTCTTGCGCAAGCTCTGACTGTAGAGAGAACTGTCATTGGTCGACCGATCTCAACGTAAATGTAAGTTCACGGCGTGCTACACACTACTGCTGCCGCCCCCCCCCCCCCCCCCCCGGAACGAAGTGTCCTCTTTTTCACAAACTCAAATCTGGTCACCCTACCTAACCGGCCGATACCAAGAACTGATCCAAATATTATTTTAAAGGAAAAAGTTCACCCCAAAAAAGAAAAAGACAAAAGTTGCTGAGTGTTGTACATATTGACCATACAGATGCCTGCTTTCTCTCCAATATATTGGCGCTCTTTCCAGAAATCATGACCCGGTTACTCAAGATAATCTACAGACCTTGTTGTGAGCAGCTTCATATAGGGACTATTTTATTTGGACCGAACTACACCTGTCAACCGTATCACCGCACAGAAGGAAGCGTTCAAACGGTCCCTTTAACAGTTGTATACTACAGCCCATTATGAATGTGATATGATTATATCATCGTTGTTTGGCTTGGCTCAAGTTAAACACGAACAAATGCATGCAGAGAAAAGAATGCGATGGAAATCTCTTTTGTTTTCATAACTAGGGTGACCAGACGTCCGGATTTAGGCCGGACAGTCCGGATTTTCAATGCCCTGTCCGGCGCGTATTTGTCCTCCTTTTTGCATACCTTCAAACTTGTCACCTTTCGGCGAAATTCGGCGTTTTGAAATCAAAATATGTGAACTGGCCGGCCAGCGTTTCTGAGATTGGAGTGAGACAAAAAATCTGATGTTGTGATCTTCGCAAATAGAACATCTTTGATGTGTCGAGTCTTGGCCAATCAGCGTTAAGATGTCTACAGCGGCTGGAAGTTGACGTTCTCTGAATACTACTGTTGTTGAGTCACAACATGTCATTTTAGGATGTTTTCAGGCGAGAAGTTAGTTGTTTAAGCATCAAATCTGTGGTTGGTTTGTCCAGAATCAGCCTAAAAAAGATACGCCGATGCGTTGAGTTCCTACTCGCGGGACCGGTGAGTGAGTCCTGCAGCACCGGGCCGTCAGCGATCTGCTGCCCGCCGCGAGCAGCCTGATCCCGGCAGGACTTTTTGAAATGATCCGCTGGCTCTGATTTCTCCGTAGCGGTTAAACATGAGATATAATTCTGTTTTGAGGGTCTAACGAGCAATCTTTATTAGTTTATTATTTATTCACAGTAACGTTACATCAGTTTGACGGAGGGAAAGGTTAAGATTCATAACTTAAGATTTTAATTGAACTTTTACTTTGAACTACAGCGGTGTTTTATTACTTTTTACCGAATTGATTGCAATTATATAAAAATATATAAGTCTATATATAAAAATACATATTAATTCATTGTTAATTACAATTAATAATTACATATTAATAATATATTACATATATAATATATATATATATATATATATATATATATATATATATATATATATATATATTACATATGTAAGATATTATATTGTGTACGGGCTTTTATTGTGAAGGGGAAAACGGAAGGAGAAGAGAGGAGGAGTTGTTGGAGTGAGGAGCGAGTCAAGAATAAAGTGGCTGCCATCTTATGCCGACTAACGGTGAAGGCGCAAGATAAACCCTCGGCTACACATATACATAAAACTAAAAAAATACATATTCATTAATTGATAAAGCAGGGTATGCTCCAAGGAGATAAATTGCAGTAAAAAGGGCTCATATCCCCTTTCTTCACACTTAATAAAATCAAACTGCACCCCTCCTATGGAATTATTCACAGCCTCACAAAATACCGCATAGTGTCCTCCTTTTTGGTGTTATGGATATGGTCACCATAGTCATAACTGGAAAAATAACTTAAAGAAACAAATCCAGAAATAAATAATTCAGCCACAATTCAGCAAAATAACAGTACAGTAACAGTAACTTGACAAAACAAATGAATCTAGGAATAAATAACATGTCACTGCTTTCGACATGTCGGCCCTGTCGGCCATGACAGGAGGGCCTACTGCATGTTATTTTGCTGTTATGGCAGACAACAATCTGTTTACTTTAGCCAGACAGAGCTATACTGGGCATCACGTGAGGTCACCACACTAACTGTGATGAAGTAGAGTATGAAGGCATAACTGAGAGTGAGTAAGATGTCCAGCACTCACTCACAGGGCCTTTGAATAGTATCACATCGGAGGAAACTGGAGACGACGCCCAAAGGTGGTCATGCAGCGGACATCTCGCACCCCATTCAAGTCAATGGGGCACGCTCACATGCACTAACAGGTAAACAAAGCACAGAGAAGCTCTATAGAAGCCATAACACCCACTGACTGACCTCCTTCTCTGCTCAGGTAGACAGCACTCCTTTACATCTCTAACAAACAGCTGTTTTTACGCTATATTAATGGTCTTAATATTGTATAAACCTTAAAGCAGAATGGCCTTGAATAATATAAATCATATCCCTAGGTTATGATATGTATGTGTTAATGTGTTATGCCGTGTTCACACCAAAAGAGTTGCGAAATATTCGCTCGACCAGATTACATGTTAAATCAATGCACAGACGCGAATGGTTGCGAAAAAGCTAATTTTTCGCCGGGCGGCGCGATAGAGGCGAAATGCCGTTGCGAACATTTGCAAATTCGCAAATCTGCTTTTTCGCCCGACGCGGGTTTGCGAAAGCCAATCGACGTTGAGAATCTCCGCCTGGCATCACCGCCGTCCTGCCGTCACTGAATCAAACTGCGGGTCCGCTGAAGGAGCGCTGGAAGCGGCTTCATTCAGACACTCGTCCCGGAGGAGTCGGAGCTGTGTGCGACTACGGATAATATTATGAACCCAGACACGACTACGGATAATATTATGAACCCAGACACGACTACGGATAATATTATGAACCCAGACACGACTACGGATAATATTATGAACCCAAACACGGGGGCGTTTGATGTTCCCACGTTTGTGGGACTTCCTCAACAAGTATAAAGCAGAACTAGTGGTTATTTACATGATGAGTGCTCAGGGACACTTCGACATGTGAGCTATGGGGGGACTGGGGATTGAATGGCGGAAATAGTAAATGTTTTCACACACACAGAGATAAGCCCCGCCCCCTTTCCCCAGCGAATGCTTGCGAAAAAATGAAAAACTAATGAACCACATAAAGTCGAGCGACTAAACTCAGGCGAAAAAGCGTTGCGAAAATTCACAACTCTTTTGGTGTGAACACGGCATTAGTATGTTGCAGCTGGTAAAGGCCGGGCTAATAGCCTGCCGACAGTGGCGGGCCGTGGATTTTCTACCTGGGCCTTCAGTGGATCAGCTGTTTGCGGCGCTAACAGCGAGCTAGCGGGAGGACAGCGGATCCAAGTGTTATACAGTGTCAACACGGAAAGTCTTCAGCTGCTGCTTCTTCTTCTACAGTTTAATGGCGGATCGCAACCGACTTGACTAGGTGCATACCGCCACCTAGTGTACCAGAGTGTGAGAACCCATCTAGCTGGCTGTCACCATGTATTTAATCGGCTTCTCTACCATAGAGAGAAACAGAGGTGAAATGTGATTGGATGAGCTCTGCTTAACAGCTGCCAAGCTGCACCAGCGCGCTGGCCAGAAGCTGAGGAACAGACAAGACAGGAGCTGTGCAATGTGAAAATAAGCTAATAGGGAAAAAATATTATAGTACATGTAGTGTATTTGTGAAAAACAATAAAATTATAAAATAGATATAACTTTTAATTATAAAAAAATGCTATAACTTTGTGATTCTGCTGACAGCCCGCCACTGCCTGCCGAGTATAGTCTATAACAATACACAATATTATATTAGTTGATTCTAGATTTTGTTTTAATACATCTGCAAAGTAACAAGTAACTCACGTTGTCAAATAAATGCAGTGGCTTCTAAATGTAGTTTAGTAGAATAAGTTAGCATAAAATGGAAATACCTCAGACGTGTATACAGTTCTTGAGTAAATGTACATGACCACAGTTCAACGTTGCTCATGACACACGTTCCATGAGTGCACGTCACGTGGTGACACGCAGGCTCACAACTTGCATGACGTCCTGGGACGGCTAAGTGGAACAGAGCCGTCACTAGTGGTGTCACTTCCCTCTGTCCTACACTGTCTCACCACATACTCTGGCACTTCAATACATGCAGCATGAAAAGTTGCGCAACGTTACGACATCTGTGTGTTGGGGTTTCGCAGTGTCCCATGAGAGAGGCACTCAGATCATGTGGGGATGGCTTTTGATTGTGTTCCTTATCTGTTATGACTGCAAACAATCACAAAAGGCTCACAGACGGTCAACTCTCCGAGGACACCTGGTGGCCAGTGAGGTGGCAACGTACGTGGAAAATGAGGCCGATCCCTTGATATCCCACTGGGGGCCCTTCAGACGCATTACCTTGTCTCCAGATGTGTCCACACTCCGCCTGGATCCAGCTGAGTTTAACTGCAGTTCACATCTGGTATTCAAATGCGTCTCAAGCGGGTTTCGAGTGAAATATCAATTTGATTACATTGCGTAATGCCACTTCTGGAATTCCATACGGTCGACCTCTGTGACCAGCTGGCTCAACGTTAGCGATCATGCCACACATATTCACAATGCACAAGGGGCTATAGAGCAGCTACAGCCCAGAGATCATCATCAGCTATGAGGAAGGTCTTTATGTCACTAACTAGGAGAGTGTGCTATGAGGCATGAGGTGGCAATGAGCAGGCCAAAGTGAGGGGAGACTGTCCAACAGAGAACCCCCAGCAGGTTTTACAGGTTTTAACACGCTGCTAGGAAAACAGGAAGGTGAAGCGTTGAGATGTGAACTAAACAGAGGAAGAGCCAACAAGCGACTGCTGAGGAAATACATCTGGAACACGGAGCGGGTGAAGGATAGCATTTCATCCATGAAGTAAGAAGCAACAACTCAACAAAGCTGACTGAGGACATCCAGTGGACGGAGAGCAGGGATGCTGCTTCCTTTTCCTCATCATCAGGTTTACTTATGATGTCACAGGTGGGTACCGTGCAGCAGTATCCTGGGTACCCGCCAGTGTTTATGAATACCAGCATCATACGCAGCCAACAGCTGTGTGCTTTGTGTAATGTGGTTTTGCCGTACACATTTGTGCGGATTGCATTTGTGTCTTTGTTGACGGTTGTTGTCGATGTCTCCTTCCATAAAGGAACTTAATTCATAATTCAAAGCATTAATAGAGTAACGTCTTTACATATCTAGCTGTGTGTGCCTCAGAGGGCTAGAACTCATCTGTTGTTCAACAAGGTTTTCCCCCTTGACTCTGGAAACTTGTAGTGGCATTTGCCCCTTTTGACGCATATTCTCAACCAACCACAGGAAGTGACACATTTTCGGTCTTGCCCCACAAAGAAGACATTCACTCACAGTTTGCAGAAAAGTTGCTTTAAAAAAAGTCAGCTTTCAGTTAAGTGTGTTGTCCATGCTATTTAATGGCGCAAAATCTATTTTACAGCGTTATTTATGTGATGATTAAAAGTTCGAGTGGAGAGGCTACGAGACAGTTAAGATGATAAAAAGCTAAATCATCGCCACACGATAGCGTAAGGTTCTTAGATTGCATTTTGGCTAAAGCCTTCCACCTCTTCTCTCCACACAGACTGTTACCTGCATGTAACGTCTGCTCCAACGTGATTGGTCAATACTGCTCTGACCACGAACAGAAACGAGAGCGCTCCTGATACCCAAATCTTGTCCCAATGCCCACAGATCCTGCACAGGCAAGGGATTGTAATATTTAAATGCTGATTGACTGTCAAAGAAAATGCACTTTTTCAGAAACAGGATTTTATCAGGAAATGTGACAGAAGCAAACAATCAGATATACAAAATATGGAAAACGTATTCACAAAATAGGATGCCTATGGTTCTAGAATTTGTAAAGAACTCTTAGGTTCTCATGGCCAACAACAGACACAGGAAAACAAGATGATGTTGTTATCATACATCAGTGCCTCAAGTTATATTTTTAAAGGTGGAACCAAAAGCAGCCCTTGTGAGTCAGTCCAGTGTGTCCCATAGTTTATGTTGCTGTGTCGTAACACACAGGTATGTTGTCGGGTTTCTGCCATAGAGGGTTTTTTGTAAATACAAATTGTGTCTTAGTTCATCTTTTTCATGTTAATTACATAGAATTTAACTTATTGCCCGGCTAGAAAAATATACAGCAGTGAAGAAGGGGAATACACAAACAAAGAAAAGCCTCACAATATCTTCAAAATACATCAATAACAAGTATATCTCGGTCTATGTATGTGATGATTTGTTCAAAATCAGGGGTGAATTTATAATTGTGAGATTTTCTGTAAAAGTAAAGATCAATCAGAGATTCCTTAAATTAAATGAAATGCAAGTGGATCAAAACTTGCTAGCTACCAGATGTAAAGAGAATGATGTCATCAACAGAGAAATGTACTTTTTGGATTCACATATTCTTGAGTCTAAAAAACATTCATACATAACATGTTAAAATCACTTAAATTATCGAACAAAAAATATCAACAACAACTGTAATTGACATGTAATTTCATGTGCCTCAATATGCGAGAGACAATATTAAATCATAATGAAATGGTTTCATGTGTGTCCATCTAAGTACTTAGATATTGACATAGGATGTCTATTTTCACCTCAACAATCGGCAGATATATTACTCATGTTAATGCCCGAATAATAAAACCATGGAACAACATGGTACAGATGTTTCTCACAGCAGACATGTTGACCTGCACAGGTTGGCTGATGATTCAGTAGATTTCAAAGGCCCTAGATGTTCTATTCAAGCACATTTTGCACAGATGCGTTCCCTTCTACCTCTGGCCAGCTAAAGCAAAGCAGCTGCTTGTTGGGAAAGACGAGAGGCTGCTCAATCACTGGTGCTGCTCATGATCGTGTCTGGCGGCCTGTGTCTGCGGTGTCATGCGCTGAACGATGTGATGTTGTTGGAGCCGTCTGAAGACATGCGGCCCGAGATGCAAAAATCTGACGTTGCGCGTGACGTGCGGGCGGTGTAGATGTACCTCTTGCTGAAGCACCACAAGTCCAACACTATTTGACGGAAGTGACTCCTGAACTTCACCCCGATGAAGGCGTAGAGGATGGGATTGAGGCAGCAGTGGAGGTAGGCTATGCTCCTGGAGACGGCCAGCACTCGGAGCTTGACCTTCTCCGCCTCACAACCCCTCTGCTTGAAGAGCGACACAGTGTGGGTCAGCAGAGTGACGTTGTAGGGGAGGTGGCACGCGATGAAGACCACGACCACTGCCATGATCACGCGGACGGCCTTGTGCCTCTGGCTGCTCTGGGCCCTCAGCAAGGTGCACACGATGCTGGCGTAGCAGAACACCATCACCAGCAGAGGCAGCAGGAAGCCGATGGCCATTTGAAGGCTGGGAACCACCACCTTCATCAGCTTGGCTGTTTCTGTCTTTGTGAAGGACAGCTGACACATTACGCTGGCGGTCTGAGACCCCAGACCGGTCTCTTCGAAGCGCTCGGTGTAGAGGAGCGTGGGCAGAGTCAAAGCCACTGCGAACACCCAAACCGCTGAGCAGATGAGGCGGCTGTAGAGCAGAGCGCGGGAACGCGCCCCGAAGGAGCTTCTGGCCCGCACGATGGCGACGTAGCGGTCGCCGCTGATGCACGCCAGCAGCAGCATGCCGCTGTAGAGGTTGATGCTGTAGGCGGACCGCAGCATCTTGCAAGCCACGGGGCCCATGAACCAACTGTGCTGCTCGTTGTAGATGATGAAGGGCAGGGCGACCACGAAGATCAGGTCCGCCACCGCCACGTTGAAGAGGTAGACGTCCGTCATGGTCTTGGTCCTCTTGTAGAATATGTAGGTGACGATCACGAGGGCGTTGCCCAGCAGGCCGAAGGCACAGATGATGGAGTGGATGTATGTTTGGGCGATGACTTCCAGGGGGTCGGGGTCCAGGTTGCAGGGCTCTTCATAGTCAGGTGTATTGTAATCATAGTCTGGAGTCGCTGAAGTCATGTTTTGCATCTGGATGAGAAAAGATGAGCAGTTAGTTACAGCAGTGGTTTTCAAACTGTGGGACCCTCTAGTGGGGCGCGGAGGTATTACAGGTGCTGTTTAAAAAAAAAAAAAACTGGGGCTTCAATGTCTTCCTCAAGGACACTTCAACATGAAACTATGGAGAACAGGATGAACCGCTACCTTGTGGTTTCAGGACGACCACTCTCCATGAACATGGTAACTTTACATAGTACAAAAGTACAAAGTACACGGACATAAAACCTCATTAATAAATACATGGAGAAATGCCTGTACTTTCATGTAAATGTTTAGTTACGCCGTTAACAGGTTACGCTGCGCGACTCGGCGATTCTTGGCGTTTTGCTAAAAGCCTCGGTGAGATCTCCGTGAGGTCTCTTCTGCTGTTGCGTCTCTCAAAACAGAATATAGATCTCAGCTCAACATTGAGCATGAACTGAGAGAGGCCGTATCAAATCTACAACCCTGTTTTAAAACATATTTGTAGAGGAAAGCAGCTCACTGCTCCACTAATACTGATACAACCTGATGCTCACACATCTGCACTCATTTTGTTTTCACAGGTTGAACGTTATTGTTATTATCTTGAAAATATATTCAGTCCAAAACAGGTTATTCGCAGCCACAATAAGTATTTTTTTTTAATAAATATTAGTTATTTTTTGCACAGATTGAACTTTATTTGCAATGTTCTAACAAAGTGATTGCAGATGTTATTAGTTTTTGTCTGATGGAGCAATCTGGTTTACTTGAAAGGGATTTCAATTTTCTTTATTCTATTATTTGAAAAAGTACGGATGGAGGAGTCACAAAAAGTTGGACCATTTTGTTACAATTTTGTTGGGGCCCGAACATTTTTCTTCCTCCAAAGTGGGGCCTGACAGAAGAAGTTTGAGAACCACTGAGTTACACCAAACGGACAATAATTAGGGGATACAACCAAATGTGTTGTCACGTTTTGATAAGGACTTTGTCATGGGGTGAACTTCCACTGAGTACATTTACCGAAGCAGAGGACAGTTTTGAGCTACTTTCATTTCATAGCACTTTATACTCCACAGCTTTTCAAATATTGTACTTTTACTCTGCCACATTTATTTGAGTGCTATAGCTAGAACTTAATTTACAAATACAAAACGTATCAACTATGATGCAGCGCTTACTATTAAACTTACTAGTAAAACAGTTAAAAGTGGCTAGATATTTATGTTTATATAATTTTGTTAAAAGCACAAAAGAAAATGTTGTTTTTCTAAACAAAATTTGGCTCCGATTTGTAATAATATAACCCTTGAATGGAGTTTTTCTTCATTATTAGTAATTTCCCTTTTGGTACTATTAATACATTATGATAATACCTCTGTGCAATTAATACAGTGAGGAAAGGTACTCAGCTATTTTACTTAAAAAATAGCAATATAATTATGCAGAATGTCTCCTTTTTCAGAAGTATTATATTATAACGATGTAGAAATGTGCACATCACTTTACTATTGCAGATGGTAAAACTGGTTCATACTTCATATACTGGGGAGCTAAATCTATGGTTTGACATCATGATTTATTAGTAGAGTATATTTATATATCAGGTAATGAGTGGGGTGAAAAGTACGTAAAAACGTATCACAAAATTGGACTTAATAAGCACAGTAAGTCTTTGCAAATGTACTCAGTTACTTGCCAGCAACATTTTGAATACAAGACTTTCCCTTGTGATGGAGCATTATATTTCTACTTTTACTGAAGTACTTAATGGAGCATTGTTTATATTTCTACTTTTACTGAAGTACTTAATGGAGCATTGTTTATATTTCTACTTTTACTGAAGTACTTAATGGAGCATTGTTTATATTTCTACTTTTACTGAAGTACTTAATGGAGCATTGTTTATATTTCTACTTTTACTGAAGTACTTAATGGAGCATTGTTTATATTTCTACTTTTACTGAAGTACTTAATGGAGCATTGTTTATATTTCTACTTTTACTGAAGTACTTAATGGAGCATTGTTTATATTTCTACTTTTACTGAAGTACTTAATGGAGCATTGTTTATATTTCTACTTTTACTGAAGTACTTAATGGAGCATTGTTTATATTTTTGCTGAAGTACTCACTTCATTGTAACCAGTGGCGTAATTAACGGTTAATAACTGACGCGTTTATTCTCAAACAGATCAGTAATACTTGTGAATTATTTAAAAAGTGCTACCACCAAATAACCCATGGCATCATTGTTCTATAGTTTAAACTTTAGAGCACCGCGATGACGCTGACGTCACGCCGCAGCCTGCATGTCTGTTGACGGGACACGCGCGGTGTTCTAGTTCCTCTCGGTGACCCACATACACACCGAGCTGTAGCTGCTGCATCTGATCCGAGAGCTGATCGGATCTTTATCTCGGCCTCAGCGTGAGGTCGCGACGTGTCACGAGCTCGATCAAAGAGTTCCTCTTGCACCGAGTGCGTGAAGGCATCTCCGCTATCTGATGGCGCTGCTGAGAAAGTGCGCGTGAACATGATTTCTCCTTTTTGCGAACTTCTGTTCGCACGCTGAGAGAACGAGATGCTTACTACTCACTTCTTCAAAAAATAGAAATAAACAACCTGCATTGAAGAGATAAGACAGCGGGATGATATCTCTCGCCTCAGCGCTTTCATTTCTCACAAAGAATGAGATGAGCGATGCGGTCCTGAGGAAGGTTTTGGGTTGTGCTCATGGCTCAGGAATGTGAACCTTTGTTTGGACATTGGATTTGAGAACTTCATGCTCCATATTTACAGAACTGAATGACAGTTCTGTAAAATTGTTCCGCCTGTGAAACACGTGTGCATTTAAAAGTGTATCAGATAAAAAACGATACAAGCGATCCATCCTTTAGGCTTAAAACGAATCGAAGTCTCTTTAACGTTGATCAGCGCAGCTTTTTTAAATATAGTGGCGTGCACTATAAGGCCCGATCATTAAATAACAGTTGCACTATTAGATGCTGCGAAATGAATACTATACAGACACGTTCAAATATTACCAAACTGGAGATTTAAAAAAATCCACAATAAATCCAACACATATTTTGTAGTGTTTAGCGCGTACACGCGCTCACGCACAGCTCTCAGAACGTGAACTCTCTACCTTGAGGTCCGACGCGGTCCGGTCCAAACGGGGTGACGGCTGCTCCTCCTGGGCGTCCAGCGTGTGAGGAGGTGCAGCGGGCTGATTCACTTCAAGATCTGTGTGTGTGAGATCACTGCTCTTCCTACTTTTGATGTGGCACTCACCTGCTGGGACGTCCCCCCACACACACCCTGATGCACATTTAGTTTCTGTTGCTTTGATTTACTGCAAGATTGCTGATTTACAGAAGCTCAGCGGGCAGCCACCCCCTCAAAGTTGATCTTTAAGAGGAAAGTAAAGTATTTGTGCCATCCGACTTTTTGTCACATTGAAGTTACAGATCTCTCTTTACAGTTACAGAACATGTCTTTTCATTCTGAATGAGCTTAGAATGAAAGTTCCTCTCGCTCTCTCTGTCATTGTCACACACACACACACACACTTCTTTATCTGAAACTGTTTTGTTTTAGCTTCCATATGTTTCTTATATATATATATATACCATATATACGTATACCATATTTAGATATATACCATATATATATACCATACGATGGTTTTGTGGTTTTTGTGGTTTGTTTTCAGCTTCATCTTCCATCTTAAGTATACTTAGATATAAAAGAAACATAATATGGAAGCTGAAAACACACACACACACACACACACACACACACACACACACACACACATATATATATATATATATATATATATATATATATATATATATATATATATATATATATATATATATATAAACATAAGATGGAAGCTGAAAACATATATACACATATGTATAAAGCTGAAAACAAAACCGTTTCAGATAAAGAATTAAAACCAACGGAGGTTTGAGGGCACATATATATATATATATATATATATATATATATATATATATATATATATATATATATATATATATTCTTCATACTGTTTTAATCAGAATCAGAATCAGAATCAGCTTTAATGGCCATGTAAATTTGCACATACATGGAATTTGACTCCGGTTTCACTGGCTCTTCGTACTTTTTTTTCCACACACAATATACAAGATAAATATAAAAAATATAAAAAGGACATTAAAGACAGTAGTAAAACAACAAAAAAGTGCAGATAGTGCAGATGAAGAGTCTGTTTAACTGTTCATCAGAGTGACTCCAGTGGGAAGAAGCTGTTTCTGTGTCTGGTGGTTTTGGCGTACAGTGCTCTGTAGCGCCTTCCAGAGGGGAGGAGTTGGAACAGCTTGTGTCCAGGGTGTGAGGGGTCTGTGGTGATCTTTACAGCCCGCTTCCTGACTCTGGCGGTGTGCAAGTCCAGGATGGAGGGCAGGCTGGAACCAATGGTTCTCTCTGCAGACCTGACGATCCGTTGGAGTCTGACTCTGTCCTGTTTGGTGATCCAAACCACACAGTGATGGAAGAGCAGAGGACAGACTGGATGATGAAGAGCAGAGGACAGACTGGATGATGAAGAGCAGAGGACAGACTGGATGATGAAGAGCAGAGGACAGACTGGATGATGGCGGAGTAAAACAGGATCAGCAGCTCCTGAGGCAGGTTGAACTTCCTGAGCTGGCGCAGGAAGTACAGCCTCTGCTGGGCCTTTTTCCGGATGGTGTTGATGTTGGCGGTCCACTTCAGGTCCCGGGAGATTGACTTTTGGGGTTTTCTGCTTGTTCAAAATCTGTAAGCTTTATTTATTCTATCATTGTAAAAAAAAACAATGTGGCCTTTCTGAGTTACTGGTTCTGTCAGGAATGATGCTGGTGGGAAGAGAAGTGAACGTCCACTACACTGTCATAACGCGGACTGCGGTTGCTTTTCCTCAACATGACCAGCAGATGGCTCTGACGTCACGTCCGTGGATTGTAGATAAGAGGTGAACGTTGAGGCGGACACACATGTTGGATAACCTACGTCATCACTAACTTGTAAACATGTGGATGTGAACATGATCTGTTTTGTTATTGTCAAATCTTAACTGGGCTTTCATTTATGGAACCAATCACCTTCTGCTTTCTTAAAGTTGTAGCCATTTAACAGCTTATAGAACATTACGTTCAAATTGAGATAACACCCTAATTATCATGAAACACAACTGACATCTTTGTCCCCTAAAGTTAGAACCATACATACAGACTTATATAAAATCATTATAATGATAGAGAGCGTAATGAAAGGGCAAATGGAGGTTTGCATCAAGGTGGGACTAAATTGGAAAGGTGTTGCGAAATCTAAGAGCCTGCTGTATCATGCAAGAAGCTGCTGGTGAAATATTTGCTTTCAAAATAAAAGCCTTTTGTTTTTTTTAATGGGTCCAACAAACACAGGACTTTCAATTAGGAGGCCGGTGTTCGACACCAAGTTGTGGTTTTATGGTCCTGATTTAGTTTGTTGCCTGAACCTAACTGTACCTATTTTAAGCCATACCATGATGTTTTAACTCAGTGGTTTTGTTGCTTGAACCTAACGTTCGTTCATAATGTAAAGTCGCTCCGAGCGTACTTGAAGGGGTCAGGAGGGTACTTGTACAGCAGATACTACTAATGTCCAGCAGTGATACTACTAATGTCCAGCAGTGGCCCCTTCGTGGCCTCTCGTGGGTCGATCAGCCATGCCTGTCTCAAACTATTTCGTCCTGCTTGGGCCTTTTTGAGCTGCAGCTCTTTTGCGAGAAGCTCCTTATTACTTGAAACCAGTTTAGCTGCATATTCAGGGCATTCTGTGTGTTAGCGCATTTCATGTTCAGTCAAGAACTTTGTTGCTTTGTTCTACACATATATGTAAATAATATAATATTATAACAAGCAGCTGGATGATAGCTACCATTGATGACCCTGAGGTCTGGGAATTTAATTACTTTTTTTTAAATTAGTGAAGCTGGACATGACAGGTGAAACTAGACAGACATTAATACATTGGGTGATATGAAATAATTGACATTAGGTGGCAAAAAAAACGGTGTAACCATTCTTGCTCGGAAAATACATATCTTCATACGGCGCCTTCATTTTTATCTCAACTACACACCTGTAACCTGTGACACTATCGCGGTGACAAACTCTGTCCACAGACATAATAATAATACTGGAAACCCCCTCTGTGGTAGTTCCTGCTCCGGCATTATAACATTATTCCCTTTTCCCTTTCTTTAAACTTGCATTTTTGTTTATTCTGCATGAGGAAGTTGTTACCATATTCTAGCCGCCATCCTTATATCCTTTAGGATATATATTTACATATATAATTTTGACGGATATATGTTTAAAATATATATATATTTATATATATATATATATATATATATATATATATATATATATATATATATATTTATGTGTAGATAAATGTGTGTGCGTATATTTGTGTATATACATATGTATTTGTGTGTCTATATATACATATACATATACACACACACACACACACACACACACACACACACACACACACACACACACACACACACACACACACACATATAAGTATGAAGACTAACCTTACAGCACTTATTTTGATCATTTAAACATTCACTTTATATACATTTTATTCTGAAGGGAGAAGTCGGAAGTGTCCTTTTGTTTTTGTCAAGTCAAAAGCGCTCGCGGGAACTCGCTCTGCAGGTTGCTCCGGTGAGCCCTCCTCCCTCCGCCAAAAGCAGGAGCGCTCTCCTCGTGCGCGCACTCTCCTGCTCGCAGCACCCGAAGGAGCGGCCCGTCTCCGGGCGCCATGAGCAAGTCCAGCACGCTGTACGTGAAGCGCCTGTTTAAAATAAAGTCCCCCGGGAAGGAAAGCAAGGAGCCCAAGCGGTCGGATGAAGCCGCAACCAGCCCCCGGGACAGGCCGGGGACTCTACCGGCGAGCCCCGGTCCCCTCAGCCCGGGACTCGACCCCACGCTGGACGGGGACGCGCTACCCGCTGCCCCGAAAGAGAAGAAGGGAAGGCGGCTGCTGTCGTTCAGGCTGAAACGGAAGAAATCCAAGAGCAAAGAAGGAGAAGGAGGAGGAGGAGGAGGAGAGGTGTTCTTCCCGGATGAACTGGACAGCTTCAACAGACACGTGTAAGAGAACAAGTTCAAGTTTCCCTCCTTTCATATTGTTGTTTCTGCTGAAAATGCATATTGATATGTAAATATGACAACAGTGTTAATGTACTGTACCTGTTGCATGTGATAGTTTAAAGTCAACACCCCCCTGAAGGACAAAGAGCACGTTCTCCATGAAATAATGGTTCAGTGCCTGTTCTGAGAAACGATCCGCGTGTCGTCACAGAGCGACTGTTTACCCCGCGGGCCCTTTCCACCCGGAACCACCGGGAGAGGACGCGTCCGTCCGGGTCACGCGCAGAGAGCCGGAGAGGCTGCTCACCTGTATGCAATCATTTCATTGGTCATTATTTAGTCGTGCATGTGAGGTCTTTATTCTGTGCGAAGTTGTGAAAAGTGGACGCAGAGAGCAGGGTCGTGCTTCAATCAGAGGGTCGGCGGTTCGATCCCCGACTCGGCTAGTGCATGTCCTTGAACAAGACACTTTACCCCAAGTTCAGGGGTATTCAATGAATGTCCTCATCAAAGGTCCAGAACATCACAATAAAGTCTAATTTGTGCAATGATTTAGTCCCATTATATATTAAAGTATCTTAAGTTGTATCAACATATGTATGTAGTCAACTACTGACAGTCATTTCAAATATAGAAAGTTCAATTGAACAAGATTTATCGCCAGATTTCAAATTTAATTGGATAAATTATAAATAATAATTTTCTCTCATTACAATTAATGAGTGCCTGTTATGAGAAACGATCCGCGTGTCGTCACAGAGCAGAGCTGGATTTAAAAATGAAAATAACAGACTTTTGAAAAATGTTTATCTTAAAATAAATTACTTAATTTTACAAAAATGAATTGAACTGAATTGTACTTCAGCTATAAATTCAGTTCCTTCAGGTGTGAAGTGATAAACAAGATATGATATTGTTCTCATCCTCTAATAAGATAAATGAGAGCAGGGACTGTATCCTGTGGTGATTAAACCTCTAGTTTCAGCTCTATTCTGCTCTCTGCTCACACTGAATTCATGAGTTATGATTCTGATCATATTGAGCTCTGAGGTTATTTCATGTGCCTTCATCTCTGATGTGAGTGGGTACGTTTGGTCTAAAGAGTTGTGCTTTGTCTCATATTGCTGCTTTTAATACTCCCCACGGCCTCTGAACATATGAGACATACTGGTTTAGAACTGCCCTGTGAAGACTGAACATATAACAGTCTGTCCATTCTGGGTTCCAGACTAGTCTCTGTCCACTTTTCTCTTCTTGGAGAACGTAATAACTTAACTTCTCTGACTCGCGTGCTATTCCAACTGTTCGGCCTCTCGTCCCGTCTCTCCTGTCTGTTTGTATCTCGCTCAAGCCACGATATTTATCAGAATACACATATTTGATTGGCTGAGTAGCATCACGTGACCTGATTTACAATGCATCTTCGTGGTCGGTGGGTTTTCTTGGACCGCTAAACGAGCGCCATAAAGGCTAGAAAAGCTGCACCGGGTAAAATAGAAGCGCCGCGTTTGAATAATTCTCAATTATCTATCGGTCATAGGTCCAGATATAACGGTCTGGACCGCAGCCCTCCTATTAAAGAGTTGCTCCTGTAGCTGTGCCTACGGCGTGTGAATGTAGTATGAATGTTAGTTAGTCCTGATGGCAGGTGGTACCTTACCTGGTGGCTCCTGCCATCAGTGTGTGAATGGGTGAATGATGACAAGTATTGTTGAAGCTTTGAGTGGTCAGAAGACTAGAAAAGATCTCTACAAGTACAGTCCCGTTAGCATTTACTGTGGCAGTTCCTTGATGGGGAGCCGTGCTGAGTCACTCTTCCCTGGATACATTCAAGATTTAGGAAAACACACTGGTTCACCCTCAGCGGTCACAATAATGACAGAGACATTTCCAGTGCTTTATTTATCCCAGATATTTCCAGTTCTCTTTTCTCCGTGTGCCTTCTCTTCAGTCCGTACCGGTGTGTTGACAGAGCCTCTGACTCAGCTGCTGTCATGCAGTCGGGTTACCGCACACTTGACTGAGATGCTGTTGTGATACGAGGAGGGCAAACCTGCACTGCAGGTATCGTGCATTTCCCGGTTCAGCCCAATTGTGTGTGGCTCGGGGGGGCACATGTGACACACGCATGATAAAAACATGTATGACTCGTATGATGTCTGGTGCACAGTTGATTTTAATTATATGACAATGAGGATGTCCTCTCCGCTCGGCTTGATCGGATGTGATGTTGAATTACCGTCTCTTTGTGTTGAGAGGCCTCGCTGCGTCAAATGAATGTTCCCTGTTCACTGGTAAACTCAGCGCACAGGCGACTACCTGGGCTGGAAAACAAATTGTTTACTTCCACTTCCGACAGATTTGGAGAAACACTGGTCGTCCCACTGCAGTCGAGCTTCCGGGCAACTGACAGTGTGCATTTCGACAGTTCAGCAGGAAAGATTAAATGTGGCACAAAACATTTAAATCCAACGTTTTCCGCCAGAGCTGAAACAATTACGGTAATCCAGTAATAGATGAGTCGATCGTCTGAACTTTAATTGGCAACAAAAGCTGGAGACCATCTGGTGAGGGGATGAAATTGGCCGCGATGACCGAAGGCACAAAGCAGGGGGCTCAGCGGCCCCTTCCTGGCTCGGATCATTTTCATTTCAACGACACATCTGTAAAGCTTTGGGAGCGCATGTTGCACAGTGACAAAATCTGTCCACAGACATTAACGCCCAGAAAAAAGAGCGAAGTCACGGCTGGTAGTCATTTCTATAATAGCAAACATTCTCTGTGTCTAGCTGGTGTAAGGTGAGCTAAAAAGCTAAGTCTCTGTGTAGTGTCGGGATCGGGGATATTATGTGTTATATTTTACATAAATATATTGATGGTATGTGGTTTTGAGTCGGGGTATCTTGATTTGTCAGGTTCATTGTAAAGATGTACTATCATAAGGATATCATGACTTAAAATAACATTCCAATACAGAGGATTGTATTTGTATCATCCACTTTGTGACATACAACTCCTTTATTACATAAAGAGAATTAAAAACGATTAATAAACACACAAGTTAGTTTTGATAGTTTTCAGTTGTTATCATTCCCTTTAAGGGTTAATGAGGTAAAAGAAGACCCCATAATGACATCATGCAGAACACAAACTACTGTTGGCTGAGATGTTTTGGAAAAGAGTACTGAAAGTAAAATCCATGGATCATTTAGTCCCCTGTCACTTCAGCTTTACATTTTAAAAGTTGCCCTATCCACAAACTTTTCAGGCAGGCAAATCATATTTTTGTGTATGTTTCATATTTCCTTTTCTGGGTCAGAGCCTCTCAATCCTTCATTTGACCAAGCAGCTAACGTACGGAGGCTCCATTATGATGCGTTCATGCTCGTTCATGCGTTTTGGGCGAAGGTCAATTATAATGTCGTGATGTGTTCAATGGAATCTCAGAAAATGTAGTTTTTGGTGAGAAACTTGAATAAATCCAAAGTAGATGTTTTCACAACAACATAAACAGAGATTAGTGATGAATTATGACCTGTTTACACTAGCTCTAAGCAGCTTATGATACATCATTAAAACTACTAATGTCAGGAATACATTTTGTCAATAAAATACTTTCATTTTCTTCAAATTTAAATTACACAAAAACATTTGCAGAATAGTTGTATGCTAATAACGACTGTAGGATAACAAAGTACAAGGATAGCATTTACATTTATTTTAATTTATGCAAAAAAAAAGTGCTTCGGCATCTCTAAAAGTTCTACTTTTCTAAATTTTTTATCCCTGAGATCCGATCCGTGACTCAAAACCAGGATACGATCCAGACCTGGAGTCCCGTGATCTGCTGCACCTCTATCTTGAGCTCATAAACATTTGAAACCATGCATATGAAGAAACTGTTTTCAGAACATGTCGTCATGACGGCATGAGGTCTGCCGCTGAGTGTTCAGTTTGTGGGATTGAGCAAACACACACACACACACACACGCACACACACACACACACACCTCTGGACCGCTGAGGCGTGTGCCCTGCTTCCTGCTGCGCGCTCTAGCTGGGCTTGTCTTGCAGGAGATGGCTTCAGCTCGAGTACGTTCCCTCCGTCTTATCGATATGACGGCCCGACTTCCATCACAGCGCTGCAGAGCTTCCAGGCCATGCGGCTCGCTGGAATCTGAAGCACTTGAAATAGTAAATGTAGTGCGGGAGCGGGGGAGGTGCAGCCTCACAGATCGTACAGAGGGATTAGAAAACGATCTCAGTTTGTTTTTGTGGACTGTTTGTTTGAGTTCTAAGGTCATGCTCGTGCTACTGCAACAATATTTTCAAGGCCGCTCGGTATTTGAACAAGAGGCGAAAAGGTTTTCCAAAATAATCTGATCTAACAGACTAGATGAGCCTGTCGCACCCTTCCGCAGATTCTGCAGATTCCTGCCGCTACGGTTTCCAGGCAATGCCCCGGGTGACGGTGTGGAGTTTGAACATTTCAGTGCTCAACGCTTGTGGTCCCCGAGCACTGCAGGAAGTAACAAGTACATCATCCTCAATGCATCGCTCATAACATGAATGTGAATTAGGAATATGGACGGCTCATCAAGACTTGTGCAGTACGATAGATCAGGGCTCGCTTTAACCAAATATTTTCAACAATGACGGAAAAATGTGAAGGCCATCCGTCATTTTGATGGACGGATAAAATTCAGATCATTTAGAATCAGTTGTCTGCGTCACGGGGGCCGACGTGAAAGGTGGCGCGGCCCCGTCATCAGATGTCTGTGTGGTCGGTCTCGCCAGTCTTAAGTGTCATAAGGAAGTTTTGCTTGCATAACCAGCATGATCTAAGCAAGATTGGCCGAAAATGCTTTTCGAGCGGTTTCCGACATGTTCAAAACGTGTGCTTTCAGACCCTTACCAAGGCCCCACATACTAATAACACACCTGTTTGGAAAGAACAGGCCCTAAAGCACCCAGATCTGCAATAAAAACCCAAAACAAAGTGTTGGGGTGATTCGAAGGTTTTATAGAAAAAAAACGGTGTAAATCGGTTCAGAAATGGAAAAGTTAAATGTTTTATGAGAGAACTACATTTCCCATAGGCGTGCCCGGATGCGTTCTCTTCAGTCGGCTCCGCCGGTGCTGTCTGACGTGGTTCAAAGATCCTAAACAAAACAGGAGGGCCGCAAAACATGGAAGCGTGAGATGGCGTAAAAAACAACAACATCCGGACGTTTTGGGAAGCTTAAGGTACTAATAGTGGTTCACTGTGGCTGTGGGACGGTCACGGAGATGTCTTTATTAGTGAGATCCGCGGTTGTAAAGGGTACTTCTGAGGGGTTTTGTGAAACCTTACGGGCAGTGCGAAAAATGGACGGACTGACGGCGAGTCGTTGGAATGTACGTACATAAACTAAACGGTTACTTGAATTATGTTTTACACAAGATGTATCTTCTCACAAGGGTTGCAGTATTGTAGAAATGTAAATGAAGTTAAACAACGATGCGGTTGTGGAGAAAATGAAGGAAACGTCAAAGGAAAACTTTTTCTTTTTTGTCCGATAATGGGCGCGGGGGGAATCAAGCGCTGGGGAGCAAAGGGGCTTAAAAGGTTAAGACTGACGAGACCGACCACATAGACATCTGATGACAGGGGCGTGCACACACACACACACACACACACACACACACACACACACACACACACACACACACACACACACACACACCTGTTAACATGCAAACAAAGATCGGGACATGTCTCCATTGGAGGACACGGTAAACTAGCATTTGAGCAAATATGTGTAGAGTGTTTTTGCAGACGTCACACAGGCTGAGTTGAGGGCTCAGCTGCTGTGTGTGTGTGTGTGTGTGTGTGTGTGTGTGTGTGTGTGTGTGTGTGCGCGCCCCCCTGTCATCAGATATCTGTGTGGTCGGTCTCGCCAGTCTTAAGTGTCATAAGGAAGTTTTGCTTGTAAGTATGTTGTGAATTTTCCTTCCAGAGATATTACCCCATCACCACAGAGCTGATCAATATCTGCTCATGATTAGGATCTCGTTGCAGAGATTCTCAAGAAGCAACGCTTTCGCTTTCACTCGTCTCGGTGCTGCTACAACATGTTCACGTGTTTAAATGGCGTGTGTTTGGGGGACTTGTGAGGAACCTTTAATGGGTGATGAAACGGTTTCAATTTAATCCTGAAGCATCAGTGACCATCAGCGACTCCCTCCCCTCCTCCTCCTCCTGGTCCTGGTCCCCGCTGGGAGCCACCACCACACTGCTGGAGGTCCAGGCCGTGTTGCTGGGCCCGCTGCAGGGAAGGGAGGCTACAGCAGAACCAGAACCAGGGCTGAGCGCTGCAGACTGTCAGACCTGCTGCAGTACACATGAGAGCTTTTCTAAAGGGACCCTGGTTTCTTGAAAAAGCAGCTTTTGTCCAGAATGCTTTTCTGTCACAAAATGAAAGCTCCTTGTAGTAGCTTCAAGTCATTAATTAGATGCTGAATACCAGATCCACAGGCTGTCAGTGTTGGAGACGTTGGAGTCCTTTCAGGACTTTCCGGTGCAACAATCCGGTTTCAAGTTCTCTTCGAGGGAAGAGAAGCAATGCTAGTTGGAAAGGAAGTGTTGTTACACGTGAATCTGAACAATCAGGTATATTATTTGTTTCATGGAGGCCGAACAAGCATCTCTCACTGACAGCACTGACACGTTGATGAGTAGCAGTACGCACTCGCTGTAATGGAGCTGATCATTATCTTCAGGTAATAGGTGCAAACAATAAACAATGTGCTGCCATTAACAGATGGCAGCACATCAGAGGAGCATGGCAGGGCTCGCTTAGTGGTTAGAACTAATGAATCGTGTTTCAATATTGTTGTTGTGCAACAGCAGTGAGACAGCTGACGTAAGACCAGGTCAGAAATGTTCAAGAAGAGTAGTCGGCATGATGCGTCACAAACTAAGCAATCAAAACAAAACCAAAGACAGAACGACATGAGTCATAATAATGCTCATAATGTCATCTTAAATAGTAAAAATATTAAAGACATAACTATAGATCTATACATATGCAGTATACAAACATTTGTTATTGTGCAAAGTAGTAACAAAAAAAATCCCAACTGCAGCGCTCTCTCTCTGGTTCACTGGATAAATTGCAGCAATTCTACATTGGATGAAAAAAAGTCTGGCGCCAAGTGGTTGTCAAGACATTATTGTGGTACACAAAGGCAGTGTAGACACACACACACACACACACACTCGATTAAAATAAGTGTGTTGTGCCGTTGCTCACGTCTCAACAGATCTGCTTTACCTTTGGTGTGATCCAGCTCAGCCCTCGACCTGCTCTCTCTTGCTCCTCACAGGATGCAGTTAGCAGCAGATCAGATGATGAGTGCTGATGCGCCGCTGATTGATGGTTCAGAGCAACAAGAACGACACGTACACAAAAAAAAAAACAAGGCCGCACAGCGCTTCAAACGGGGGACATTCTGTCAGTTACGGGGCATCCCACGGTGTTGAATATTGCCCTGCTGTGAGCTGTCGACACGAGAGCTAGACGCACATACCAGAAGGACTGGGAGAAGAGAGGCGTGCAGGAGGGGTGAAGGGGGAATGCACTCGCACTAGAGGATGTCGCTCCGGGGAGCAGCTTGTGACATGTTCTTTCTTTCAGGGTTGAAGCAGGGCTGCAGGCTGAAAAGCGGTTGTTCTCGTTACAGAAACGGCCGATCGGAAGCAAAACAAAACGGGTTTCGAAGTCCTCGTGCGCCTGTGATGTCTGTGTTTTCAACATGACTTGTTGCGATATGTAAAACCGCTCGCACAGCCACCGGTTGAATGGTTGACTGTTTCAGAGGCCGTGACCTTTTTGTTTTGGCTCAGTGAGGAATGTGCCGCTTGTCACCCTGACCGCGAGGCGCAGCTCAACTAGACGTCGTCCTCCTCCTGACGGAGCCGTGTGCCGGAGGAGAAGGAGGCGTTGAAGCGCTCCTGTTCCTGGCCGTAAATCAGAGATGTAGCAATACCTGGGTTTGTGCTGACTCGTGAGGATGAGCGCCACACTCGAGACACATTAGCAACACATTAGCAACACATTAGCAAAGCGTGGCTCTTTGTCTGCGTCCAAACTGCTCTGGGGACAGGGGGACTATTTTTTTTAATGAATAGAGATAAAGTAGCTGGAGGCGTCTGCTGACGTATCCTTGTTTCTCTCAGGTTTTCTCCAGCAAATATTACATGTAAATCTGCTAATTCATTCTACCCACTCACTGTGGTCGGCTGTCACACGCAGCTCAGCACACAAGTTTCCACAGTTTGAGTCAAAACTCATGACTCACTCAATCCGAACCCACAAACATTTTTAGATCCGGCGTAACTAGTCTCTGATGCCCGTCTATCCAGCCTTCACTCAATCATCACTTTCTTTAACCCTAGAACACTAACGTTAAAAATAGTCACACCATCACTAAATCACTACCTGATAAAATATACTTCTCATCGAAATATATTAAAATACAACAATACAAGGCAAGTTGAAGTACTCATCTTTTATTTTACCCTATAGAGCTTCTCATAAAACGATAAACAGGTATCATGGGGAGACCCTAAAAAAAGGCTCAAAATCCAGTGAAAAATTAGGGACTCGTCAATAAAACATGATTAAATAAAGGAGCTATGGACTTGTTATTTGGTCCACATGTTCCTGGGACATGTGAGTCTTGTTCTGTGAAGGAAAAGTTTCCCCTCAATGTTAAAACCCATCCGGGAAAAAAAGTCACACGATCACTAACGTCGGGTGAAAATCACCCGAACAGGTGCCTGTAGAAAAAACATTGATCGGAGCAGGAAGACACGCCCACCTTCAATAAGACACGCCCACCTTCACTAACGTCTGTGACCCACGCAACTCAGACAACACAATGAAAATAACATAACAACAATCGCTCGGGTGAAAACCACCCGACGTTAGTGTTCTAGGGTTAAGACGCCTTAAGACGCCTTCGGCATCAAAGTAATCCGCTGGTAGTTGTCTGTTCATCCACGGGTAAGATTGTTCATTCAGCATATTTATTACCGAGCCACTTTGACATGCAGGGGACATGTGACCTAAGATTGACTGGGGAACGCTTTAGATTGGGGACGGGGCGGTACGATGGCTCACTTGTCTTTTCAACAGAAGCCCGGCTCGAGTTGTGGTTCAGGTCCTGAGTCGTGACTCTTGAGCAGTTGGTTTGTTGTTTTCATACCTGGCCTGTGCTCTGCTGGCTTTGTAGGCCGCTGTCTTTGTTCAGCTACTCAAACCACGCACAATCCCAATTGTTACTCTTTCATTCTGCAGCAGGGAGTGTTTCCACCAGAGTCATTTCAGTGGAACTTCAGTTCTAAGGAAAGTGGAATGCAGAAGTTGAGGGATCTTTCATGCACACGCGTGTATATTTGTTTTTGCTTATTCCAGAAATGTTAATTCCTCTCTGTCAGTCGGTGTTTGCACGCTCCGTACATGTTGGCGTGCGACGGTCGCTGGGTGTCGACACCCCGCTGGTGTCCCTTTGTGCTGCAGCAGGCCTTCAAACACAGCCGCTGATCTCCGGGTGAGATAGCAGCCAACAGGCAGGCAGAGGCCGACTACGTCAACATGACCTAGTTCTGGTGCTGAGGCTCGTACTTGAGCCTGATTTCAAACCCCACACTGTACACACAAGCGCTCTCTCACACAGGCCCCACTCTGGGCCGGCTGAGGTTCCCCCGCGGTGGAACCGCTCTTCTTAAGAAGGGAACCTGGAGGTCGTCTGAGGTCGTCGTCATCGTCGCAGCACACTGGGCGCGGCGGCTTTGGGAGGGCATGCCTGTTATGAACTTCTGTCTGTCAAAGCTTTGCTCTTCTGCTCACTTTGCATTTGTGTTCCAGCCTGAAACAGAGAGGTGTTGTGTTCAGCCCCGAAGGCACGGCGGTTCATTAATGTGCTATGATTTAGTGCCATTTGTATTAAAGAAGCTTAACAGTTGTATCAACGTCTGTATGTCAACTACTGACTCATTTAAAATATAGAAAGGTCCATTGAACAATATCTCAACAATATTTATAAATGTTCTTCTCTAGTTTCAAGTAAAATAAAAGTTTAAAATACATAAAAGAAAGCTTTTGAAATATGTTCTTAATTTTTCAGCAGGGACTCTATTCTGCTCTCTGCTCACACTGAATTCATGAGTTATGATTCTGATCATATTGAGCTCTGAGGTTATTTCATGTGCCTTCATCTCTGATGTGAGTGGGTACGTTTGGTCTAAAGAGTTGTGCTTTGTCTCATATTGCTGCTTTTAATAATCCCCACGGCCTCTGAACATATGAGACATACTGGTTTAGAACTGAACATATAACAGTCTGTCCATTCTGGGTTCAAGACTCTGGTCTCTGTCCATATTTCTCTTTTTGGAGAACGTCATGTGAAATGACTTCTGACTCGCGTTCTATTCTCTGACTACCCGGTTCCTCTCCCCGTCTCTCGCGTGTGTTTATGTCCCTGAAGTCGGGAAACTTATCAGAATACACTGAAAGTGCTTAATTCTCAATGATCTATCGGTTCTAGGTCCTGGGTCCGGACCCCCGGCCCTAAGGCCAGCATACATCTGCTGTTATCACCGTGCACTTTGTAGAAACAATGTACTCACTCTGAACATATAGAGGAATAGTAAAAGCGTGTTCAACATGTCACAGTAGTGCATCAATAATCATACATGAAAGACATTTTTTTTTAATTCATTTTTAAGTCTAATTTATCTAAAACAATCTATCATAATGTTGACTTGAAGTTAAAGTATTCATATTGTCTAGAAATCTTCTGAAATATGAACTTAGAAAGTCAACATTTGAAGTGGTATCACCATGGATATCGTCATTTATAATTATGTTGTCGTAGAGAGAGAGAGAGAGAGAGAGAGAGAGAGAGAGAGAGAGAGAGAGAGAGAGAGAGAGAGATTTCCGCTTCCAAAGTCAACCTGTCAGCAGTCTGCGCTGCCTTTGTAACACTGTCATCCGCTTGTGTAACGATGATCCTTCACACGCGTGCGACTCCTTCCGCTGCGCTCGGCTCCGTACGAGACGCTGCAGAGTTTGAAAACAGGCATATGCACTCTGCAGCTGAGCAAAGAGGCTTGAAAGTACTGCCAGACATGCTGGCTTCGGTTCTGCCAGACGCTGGGCGGGTCTGCGGCAGCCAGTAGGCAGCGCTGCTTCCAGACACTCCCCAAATGCACAGGCACTCAACTTGCGGTCGCAGTCAAGTTCAAGCCTATTTCTATCTTATCGCCGGCACTTATTGGTTTGTTGATTTGCTTCATGAATGCATCAATCGCTGCTTGGCCTAACATCTGTCTCTAAGAGATTAGTCCGCCTCCTTTGCCTTTGCAAGCTGCATTGTGCCCCAGCTCCATGTTTGCTCTGGGCAGCTTGACCCTTACATCTGGCAGCTCTGCCCAATCTGTGTATCCCAGTCTATGGTGTACAGCGAGATATCTTCCATCAACAGCACGAGTGACTCATTATAGCCCTCGTGTGCCCAACAAAGGGTGAGTCAGCAGTTAAGTCCTCGCCAACCCTTGCCTGAGTTTATCCAGTAGCTCTGCACAGGTCGTCTGAGTCTGCTTGCTGTGTTTAGCCGTTTGCTCTCTTGTGCAATAAAAGACGAGCGTGCGTGGATACACTTTTCTTGGCACACAGCGGTGTGCTGTTAATCTCTGGGTTGGCCTAAAACCTGCACTGGATTACGTTTGTGGAGGTTAGTGCAGAGTAAAGCAATGGTTGGTACAGTTGGTGTCACGTAGATGGGGGATTTTGACTTTTTCCAGAGGCAGAACAGGCAAGTTCCTCTGGTTAAATCATGTTGGACTGAAGCCCGATGTTAGCGCCCTGTGAACAGAGGCCTACTGGAGTCTCATGCCAGACTACACATCGGTTGCCATGCCGGAGGCTGCGGGACGGTAACGCTGGCTGCAGCAGCAGCAGCAAGAGCTTCCCTTCTACTACTGTACGTGTATCGGCACGATCGCAGGCTGCAGCCACTTTAGTTCCCACTAGGCCAATATTTGATGGAAATCAACAAGTTTGTGCGCGTTGTTCCGTCGGAGTAGTTTCAGGAAGAAAGCATTTGAAATCTAGGTCGCCAAAAGTGCCCAAAGTTTAGTTTTATTTCTCAAAATGAAAGTGGAGTTTGACAAAGGGGGTCTGAAGTAAGGAAGGACCCCACCCCACTCTTTGGCTTATGCTTGTCTCAGTGAATGTATGTTAGTGGCTGCGAGCGCGTCGTCCTTTAATCACAGTGTTGGCGGTTGGCGGCTCCTACTCTCTGCGTTCTGAAGTGCCCTTGAGCAAACACCGACGTTTCTCCCCAGGAGGTCAAAGTTCATGTGTGTAACTCGAGACCATCTTGCTTTGGGATCACACCCATTTTCAAACCCGGCCTTCATTCAGATCTTAACCACACGCCCGTAAAGCCTCGTGCATGTGGCGACACTATCGCAGGAACTAAATCTGTCATGTAAACCTGATGTAGTACTGAAAACCTCTTCTGAGGTAGTCCCAGAACCACATTTTACCACGATGACACACACACACACACACAGTCACACACGCGTGGTTCACGTCGGCCGAGGCGTGGTCGACGGCACGGAGAGCGTAAACACGAGCCCTCTGGACGTGTCCACACACTGAGCATCACACGAGTTAACAAGGAAACCCAACAGGCTGCTAGAGAGGCGGGAGCTCGTCTCCATGGAGGTCACGCCTCGCTTCAGCAGCCTTGGCACCTTTTTTTTAACTCGAGTCAAACGCTGCAAAACAGTAATCAGTGCCAACGGAGTAGTCTGAGCGGGCCGCTCCCCTGGAAGTCCGGTCTTACGCTTCCCCCTTGTGGAGAAAACACTCCATTGCAGAGTGGCCCGGCGGCTGTGAAGCCACAGGAGGCAATGGCACGCTGTCACGTCTCGACAAACCCGGAACAAGGTGGAGCGCCTCCTGTCACTCTGTCACTGTATTGAGGACGCTCTCGGGTTTCCAGACTGGGTCTCGTGATCTCGTCTGCGAGGAGCCTCCTTCCCACGAGGCCTCACGCGTGTCCTACAATCCTCCACGGCACTCTAATTGCTCGGCGTGTGCGCTTTGCTGCCGAGGAGGGGGGGTGTTGTCCGTCAAGTGTCACGTTGCCCGTCCCAACAATGACGGGGGGATCCTGATCGTGTGTGTGTGTGTGTGTGTGTGTGTGTGTGTTTGTTTGTCTGACTTTTCTGCACTAGACTGATTCAGCATCTTATGTACATTGGTGTGTTCATGGGCACATCCCCGTTTCATAAGGAGTTGGATGAGGACATAACATGTGCATTGAGGGGAGAAACAAAGGCCAGTGACATAACATCCCCACCCCTCCCTGTTTCCTGCCTCTCTCTCTACCAGGAGCTACGACCAGATCAGTGTTTCCACAGAGTGCAGTTTCCGGACTGAATCGGACTGGGACCCTCTTTCGGATTCCAGGTCCATGATCAGCTTCGACATGAGTCAGCCACACGGCCCGACTTCACCCTCCAAATACTTCAAGGTTGGTCTTGTGAACACATTTTCCTGTCTACTATCAGTGTTGCAGTGTGTGTGTGTGTGTGTGTGTGTGTGTGTGTGTGTGTGTGTGTACTTTTCAAAAGTGCAGTATACTGGTTCCTAGAGCAACTGTAAAACTCTTTAAATAATTTCTTGATGAAAGCATGGCATTAAGGTCCTTACATGTTTTATTAACCTAAGTAGTAATATTGTTTTGTTGTCATGAAACAAATCTCCAGTGGGATTCATATTGACCGCCAACAGTTCTTCCTGAGGTCAATGTGCACCATCACACTTTTGCAAAGAAAGGAAATAAAGAACATAAATTGTAAAAAAAAAGAAGAGTAACCAAGGCAAAAACCATTAAATAAATGAGTGTTGTTGCTGGTTCATGCTGAGTATATTGGTCTGATTATTATGCTGGGAGGTACTGTTATAATCTAGACTAATATTGCTCTTTTTACTCATTAATCAGCTTTAGTTACTAGTTATTGATAAATATTCTATGCACACAACATTTCATTATAACAAATCATTATATTTGATGCACTGTTATAAACAGTGTTTAAATGATCTCCTTAACTAACTGCAAAGTTAAAATGCATATAGTAGCTCTAAGTCACTAATAATTTCCCATACTTCTCACAATGGTAACTCAAAGACATAACATAACGCTGAGCTTTCCTCTCCAGTTAATTCTCCAAACAGCTTCTAAACTCCGTGGTAACTGCTCAGTGACGGACTAGCGTGTCATAGCTGGCTGCAATAAGACGTGTGCTTCCCCTTTAAAATGAGAGGTGCGTAATCCCATGGGAGCTCCTTGTCCCTGGGCTACTTCCACGGACTCAAACCTGTCCAACCTGCTCTCTGTGTGTGTCAGGGAGTCGTAAAGAAGTGATGCTTTACACTGACAGACCCAGTGTCCCGCTGTAATTAAGCTCAACAGCTTTCATCCTGCGTGTGTCTTTTGATTTTGATTATCTGCGGCTGAGAGCATGAAGCCGAGCGTTGGCTGCCCGATGAGGAAGTGTGCCATAACCCACACTGATATGGTTCTCTATCTCCACCTCCCTGACATTTGTCATTGCTATGAGTAAATACAGGAGGGCATGTTTAGAGCAGAGCTAGTAGTAGCCGCTCTGCTTCCACGGACGACAGGTAGCCATTCAAGACTCAAACATACATCGGACACGGGATACTCGTTCATCTTTTCTGTTCTTTTCTTTTTGATTCAACGCGGTGGATTTGTGAATGAGCGGAACGGAACTGGAGGTACGGTATGTCGCTCTGAGCCACAGGAAGCTGTCGGTGTTTCCCTCCACACGTAGTCCGTCTTTACCGGCTGTTTGCTCAGTGCATTAACGTGACCGTTTCACAAACAGGTTTTTATCATGCAGCTGACTGAGAGCTCCCCTCAGCACTTTATGGACTGCTCATGTGTTTGCAGAGTGACACATTTGTTTGACCCATTGCACTGGACAGATTTTTATTAAATCTAAACGATAGGTTTAATGAGTCTAAACTTTTACAAACCGAATTCTTCGTAAATAGAGGCAGAGTAGATAACAGACGTCCCATTGATTTCCCCAGCTTTAGAAGGAGGAAGGGTGGGGCTGTCCACACCCTTTCAATATCACGGGCTTGTGAATTCTTTTCTCTCATTTCCATGTCAACCATCTTTCACAATATCTTTGTTTCTTCCTTCTCGCTCCCACTGTTAACTGTGATGCAAATGGCCGTGCCCTCGAGGCACACGCTGTGTTCAGAGCTGGGACATTTAACCTTAGACACACAGTCATCGCAGACAGTGCACAACTCTTTTCTTTCCTCTTTAATCTGCTCAAGACGTGGGAACATTTAGTTTAAGAATCGCGATGTCTTCGGACATGAACTTCTTTCATTTGCTATATTTGGGATCTACGCATTAATAAGCAGAGAACACCAAAGGAATTCAACAGTTTAGGCTCCAGGAAGTCAAAATGGTATGTAACTGATGTTTGGTGCTTCTTGTCCTAACATGTGCTCTTCACACTGTGACCACGGTCAGGTTTCAAAGGTGTGTTTCACGTCGACACAGTGCGGTAATTTGGTTCATAACCGAGTAAACATTGTGAAGCCACTGCTGCTGTCTCGCGCTTTAATATGAAACAATAGTACACTTCTCGTTGATTATTGGGCTTCTTGGCCCTCAGCCTGTGTGGTTGACCCTTGAGCTGAGCATGGAAGGAGATTTATGTGCGTCTAGTTAGTCATTAGACGTCCCGCTCCAGGGGATTGTTTTACCGGTGTGTTGTTATTTGCACCAGGGTGTCTGCTCTTAACCGGCTCAGCCTGCTCCAGTTTAGAGCTGTAAACATTGAAATAGGCTCTAGCTATTAGAAGATGGATTATGTAAGTAAACCATTTCAAGATAAGTTGTGGTATTTTCTTTATACCACCTTTTTATTTTATTCTTGGGGAAAACAAAAACAACAACCAGAAAAGACCCTATTGTTGAGACTATAACTCAACTTAAAGATGATCTTTTATTTAAAAAATAAATCCACTGTGTGTGTGTGCGTGTGCGTGTGCGTGTGTGTGTGTGTCTGTGTGTCTGTGTGTGTGTGTGTCTGTGTGTGTGTGTATACGTATATATATATAATTACGTGTTAAACGTGTTTATGTGTAAATAGTAAACGTACACAAAATTCCATTGGTTTCCATATTTATTTCCAGCATCACATGATTTCTGTGACCTCAATTCAATTATGATTTTCAAAGCGGAAAGACTAAAAAATGTAATTAGATACATATCATTCTTTCAACAAAAACCTTTTCCCAGAATATCTTTAATATTGGGAAAACCCCGATATTAAACACATGACAAACTAACTTGCTACATGGTTTCGAACATTTTGATGTCATGTTGTATGTCGTTCCAAAGATATCAAAGACGTGGGTCGATTGTTCTTTTCAACAATATTTTTATAGATTATTTTTTATTAATTTTTTTCAGCATTACATACATAACAAAAATAAACATGCATACATGTTGTACATATACAAGAGATAACTCCTTGGCCTTTGCATACTTTTAACCCTTTATTGTAATTTTACATTACTTCAAAGGTGTGTGTGTGTGTGTGTGTGTGTGTGTGTGTGTGTGTGTGTGTGTGTGTGTGTGTGTGGGTGTGTGTGTGTGTGTGTGTGTGTGTGGGGTAGTCCATACATTCAGCTGCTCCTCACAGGTCAATGCATGGTGAACTATGTTTGTTTTTGGAGCGTACCTTTCGGCTGGATATCTGTTGAAGAGGAAACCTTTTACATTTCATTTTCTGCTTTCTTTGTTTTGTTGCAAAGCCAGAGAGAAAAGTCTGTGCCAGCTGCTCTCTCCACCTCAATGTTTATCTTTTTGTCTGCTTCTCGTCTGTCCTCTTCCAGAGCTCGGAGGACAAGAAGGGGGTGCTGGATCGCCTCAGCCACTTCTTCAACTCCTCCAAGAGAAAGAAGAGCCGGCAGCATTCAGAGGCTTCCTCCTCAACGTCCCCCCTGTCTCCCCGTTCACCCCAGTCTCTGCAGGGGGAGGACGAGCAGACAACGCCAACTCCTTCTCGAAAAGCCGGCGGCTCGACGGAGCCTCGTTATGCAGACTTCCGAGCGGGAGTGCAGGGCGGCGACGCCCTCAGCCGACACTCCAGTCCCGGCGCCTCCAGCGTGGCCTCCAGCGTGGCCTCCCTGCTGACGGACGGAGCCGAGCTCCCGTTCGCAGACAGCGACAGCAGCGGCCGGAGCAGCGTCAGGGAGGTGCACGTGTGCAGGGTCAGCACAGCTGGCGGTGAAAGGAATTCTGGGAATGTGACCCCCACCGCTCTGGACCTCGCTTCCACCACTCGACCGGGAGCTGATCCGGGCTCAGAACTTGGCTTCGCGGACTCGGTGGTGGAGGAAGTGAGCAAGAGGCTGCAAGTCAGCTTGGATGAAAACATCCGCAAGAGCACAGAGAACCAGACAGTCAGTCCGACCGCACTGTCGACAATTAACATCTCCCTCTCCAAGGGGGCCGAGGCCCCAAAGTCCCCGAACTTAACCTCCATAAGCTTAGCATCAAAGAAGGCATCCGTGAAAGTTGGAGAGAAGGGGCACAGCACCGCGCTGAGAGGGATAACGTTAGCCTCTCAGTCGTCCTCCTCACGCCTCGTCACCTCCCCAAAGCAAGACGGGGGCTCTCCGGACGTAGACATGGAAAACAAGAGGAGGGGTCAGGTGTTCTCTTGGGGAGACACAGCCACGCCGTGGAGCCCTTCACCTGAGAGCGAGCCAGCGCCCCGAGGCGATCTCCACAAAGCAATATGGGTGGAAACATACCTGGGGCCGGAGGAGGAAGGGGAGAGGGAGGGGGAGGAAGAGAGGGATATAACGAAACGAGAGGAGGAAGGCTCCAGAGCGGACTCGCCTCCCGTGCTGGCGATACCTGTCACGGTGATTCCCGAGGACGACTCGCTCCCTCGGAGCACCTCCCCCTCAGAGTCCGCTGGCAGCCTGCCGCAGTCCGCCAGCTCCTTGGCACCGACTGCAGGGGAGTTCCAGGCGACCGCGCCACAGCCGGGAGATTCGGACGCCGGCACAGGCGTCAAGCAAAGTTCATTTAAGGAGAAACGCAGAGATATTCGGGTCACTCGCAAGACCGTGAACCTGCCCTCGAAAAGCAAGGTTTTTGCCCACAAGGTGTTGGTGACCCCGGAGCCAGGTTTGGACGGGAGCGAGCCGGCGGGAGAGGAGCTCAGCAGAGATTCAACTACAAAGACTTCAGGCACATCAGGAGGGGAACCGTGAGTATCTGTCTGTTTTACTTCTTTGTGGTTACTGTTTAATGGTCCCTTTGATCCTGCGGGAAACCATAAGCAGGGGAGCTAAAGAGGGCTAAGCCTGCATGCAACCTGAGCTCGACGTTCCCAAGCCCCATTGTACCAGAGCAGAACAATACAGACCGTATGAAATATTCATGGTCGGTACATCTCATACAAAAACAGTGACGTGTTCACATGCTATAAATTACCCTTCAAGTTGCGTAAAAGCATTTGTTACTTACTAAACAATAATGGTCGTAGTAATAATGAAGTCAGGATTGATTTATCACCTTTTAATTGAAATGTTGCTGTTTACCCATGGTGTATATTCTCTACCTGAATAAGTTAGTCGTTACACTACTGCCTGCACACTTTTGTTTGACTTTAGGCTTACATGGTTACACTAAGACACATGCCTATAGAAAATGAAGGCTGTACATATAAATACTGCTTTCAAAGAACGAATAACACTCCTCGAAATGTTTGAGTGATCATACAGGTGGTCATACATAATGTACTTGGTTTGATTTATAGCTTCTGCAGGGAGATTTTAAAGGAATTTCTTGGTGTTCTTGGGAAATATGGAACATATTTGCTGTCCAGATGGAAGAGTGTTATCAATCCCCTCATCTAGCGTATTTCGAAACTATTGTCAAACTATTCCTTAGTTATTTTACTTGTATGCAGATACTTCATCCAAAATGAAATGTAATGTGTCTCTCTCTCTCTCTCTCTCTCTCTCTCTCTCCCTCTCCCTTCAGACTGCCACGCCTCCAACACAACAATGTGGAACTCAAGGAAGCTAACCTTGGGCCAAATACTCCTGAGCCCATAGTGAAGGAAAAAACAGACTCAGAGGCCTCCGACTTTGATGATACCTCTTTAACTTCAGACATGTACAGAGCAAAGGCCCAAGCAGCGGGGTCTGGGTTAAGAGGCCAAGGGACCAACCAGGCTGCAGCCTCCAAACAAGAGCTTAAAGCAGCAGAAAGTGGGCATATCACAGCAAGTGGAGCAAAGACCCCATCCTCAGCAGCTGGCAGCAAGACAAAAAATGGAACAACAAAGGCGAAGGCCTCCACAGAGTCCAGGAGGGTGGGAACCTCCAATGATATGCCCCCACAGAGGGAACCTAGCAATGATAAAACCGTTTCTATGTTACCAACATTAAAGGACCAGAGAAGCAGTCCCTCAAGTTCAAAGTCTAAGATCCCCAAAAGGGCAGCATCAGATTCTGATGTGAAATCACCAGTGACACCAGATAAACCATCAGTGACTGACGCCTCTGGGCCGCCGGTCACTGCCAAACTGCAGAAACAACCTAGAAGCAAAGAAGCGTTGAAATCTCCGCTCACTGCCCCCAAAGCTGGCAGGAAACAAAGTCTTGAAGAGAAAGCTCCGTCAGGAGATATTTCTCCCACTAAAGTAACACGCAAGACGGGAACAAAGCTTGTTAAGGAAAAACCAGATGAGAGCAGTGACTCTACACACCTGGTAAATGGTGTGGAAAAAGACCACGAGGAGAGGAGTGTTATAACGGGACAGCCAGCTGACAGGGAGGGCCTTGGTGTCAAGAAACAAGGGCAAAACCATCTGGAGATTAATGCCTCCTTGGCGTCAAAGAGTCGGTTGCCCGTTTCATCGCCGACGAGAAAGCGCAACGACGAGGCGACTCAAACAAGCGGCGCCAGCGATAAAAAAACGACATCTGGTCCGGCCGATCCAGGCAGATCCAGCACAGTCCAGAAGCCGAGTCCGGAGCAGCGAGAAGTGACTCCTGGAGAGAGACCCGGTAGTGCGACGCCACCCGCGGTCCCTGAAAGCCCCAAGAAAGGTAAGCCGGTGCGATCCCCGGGTCCAGGACTGTTTACTCATTAAATATAACATGCTTGTTGACACGGAATGAAAGATCAACTTTGTAGACACCGTTCACTTTGAGGTTTAGAAATTGTTCATGTTTTATAGGAATTGTTCGACATTTTGGTAAATTTGCTTAGACACTAGATGATCAGATTGATTTGTACTCTCATATCTGTGCCGTACATATGGAGCTACAGCTTAGTTTAGCACAACAAAAAGCACAAAGCTTGCCTGGCTCTGTCCAAACACAACAAGATTACCTGCCAGCCCCTCTACAGCTCACTGATTAGCAGGTAGTCTTGTGTGTTATGTATTTTGTTAAAAAAGAAATAGTCCCACACACATAACCCCTTGTTTTTACACTTAAACAAGCAAGATATAATGTGCTAATTTGAGAGCTTTAGAGATGCTGGTTGGCACATTGTGTTGCCTTTGGGCAGAGCCAGGCCCAGAGCCAGAAATGTTAAGGGGGCTAAGCTAAGCTAACTGGCTAACTGGCACCTTTTGGCTGTAAGAAAGCAAATAATCGAACTACTCCTTTTTAAGGTGAGGACATTTATTGTCATTGGAGATTGTGTTGTTGTATTAAAACTGTGTCTGTCTGTTTTTAAACAGGGAGCATGCTGGCAACCAGACCATCCAAACACCTCTCTAAAAGCAGCATTAGCCATGAAGAGAGTGACACACCCATCTTGTGTTTATCTCCACCTCCCACCAAGCAAGAAAAAAATGTCTCATCGAGGCTCTCCAAACAGGCCGACAACATTAAGCACCATAAAAGTCCAGTAAAGGATTCTGCAGATCCCCCATCATCTGGTAGCAAGCTTCCTACAAGAGGTCAGAGAAGCTCCAACAAAGAAAAATCCAGAAAGCATTCATCGACTGAGAATTCTGCAAGCACATCCACATCTAAACGGGAAGACTCGAATCAGGACACGAACACAGAGACGGCTGAGAGTGTCGTAGCGAATGAAGAGAAGGACAATGCCAGTGGTGACATCCTGAAAGTCCAGTCTCTGTCGGCAAAGGAACAGGAGCGAATAATACAACTCACAGACAATCAGCCCAGTGCCAGTGAAAACAAGCTGAAAGGAAATGAGACAAAAGAATTACAGGAGAGCACAACCAGTCCTGCAACTGGGGAGGTTTCAAAAGTCCATCAAACACAAAACAACAATGCTATTATTTTAGAAAACAGTCAAGGAAATGTTTCACCAGTTACAGGCCCCGGGGCTGAGGCATTGCCGAGCGGTGAGGTTGCCAAGGCAAGTCCATCTCAGTCGCCGGTTACTGATGTAAATGATGCAGAGGTTGATGGCCAGCTCGAGACTAAACGACCAACAAAACTTGAGTCTCAGATTCAAAGTGACAACAACACACAGGAACAAGAAACATTGCTTTCACCAAAGATTTGTCCAGAAGAAGCAAAAGAGAAAGACATTTTAGAGACAACAAAGCTGATAAGTAACATTAAACCAGATGCAATCCAGGAGAGAGGCCTTCCAGAGCTCAACCTCATCTCCGCTCATGAGGATGTAACCGATATGTCAGCCAAACCAATTGAAAGCAGTCACTGTGACATAATGACCCCCTCTGAGCAGGAAGGTGTTTTAACCGGGAGTGTTTCCCTTAAAGAATCAAATAAGGTCACTTCTGAGGAATATTGCAGAAATGATCCTGCTAAATTGGCATCAAAAGACCAAGATGCTGAGCCAACCGATGGCATTTCAGCCACTTCTATTGCTGTTTCAGTTGAAGCTAACTTGGCCAATATAGAGCAGCAAAAAGAGTTATTGAAGGATCAAACAACAAATATCATTCTTAAAAATGATAGATTGCCCACATTAAGCAGAGATTTAGTAAAAGATGTTGAGGTAGAGGAGAAAAGTAAAGAAGAGGCTGGCAGGAAACCTGCAGAGGCTTTGGACATTCAAACAAAGACTGTGACTGTTTGTGAATTGCCCAAGAATGTTGAAAATCAGCTGGACAAAGAGCCTATTTTACTGGCAGGAGAATTTGAAAGACAGAAGAAAGACTCAAAATCAAATGAAAAGCTGAACGACACAGCGGTGGAGAGCACTGACTCACAAGACAGTTTAGAAAAGGAGCTAAAGGCCATAACTATCGAGGATGAAGCAGTGAAAGAAATTACAAAAACACAGAAGCTGACAGATCTATCATCAGGGGAGACACGTCTACAGCCTGCCTCAGAGGAGGGACCACATATGGTAGTTACGGATGCCCTGGAAGAGCAGAAGACAGAGGCAGAGCAAGCAAGAAGTGCACTCCATGAAAATACGGCCAGTGCGGTTGATACAAAGCAGGAAAGTGAGATCATCTTAAAAGAAAATGCAAAGAGCGGTAATAAGAAAACAGATCAGCAGCTGAAGACACAAACTATGACAAATGAACTGGAACCCAAAGTACTTCTTGCCAAAGATGAGAAAGTCAGGGATACGGAAGCATATCAGGGGGACAAACATGCTGATGTTGAAAAGAAAAGTCCAACACCAGAACTAAAAGCCATGAACACTAAAACTACTACTACTAAAGAAGAGAGTAAAACAAAGGACTTATTAATAAAGAATTTACCAAATGAGACTGCTGACGTGGGAGTTAGGAGACACGAGGAACAGAAGACCTTAATTGCAAAAGACCAAGATGAGAACATTAAAAAGACGAAAGCAGAGGAACATCGATCAGCAGAATCCAAATGTCCAAATGCTGACATAGAACAGAGGCCTGTGATCGAGAAAGCTCCAGAGAAGACAACAGAAAGACCCAGTTTACAGATGGATACACCCCAATATCTAAAAGCAGTAAGCACTGAAACCCAGAGTGCTGAATGTGCTAAAAATAAGACTGGAATAAAGGATTCATCAGTTAAGAGTTTGGTTAATGAGACAGCGATGACAACAGAAGCTCCAAAGAAGATTTCAGAAAGCCAAACTCAAGAACTAAAGGTTGTGAGCGCCACAATCCAGAGTGCAAAGGGAGCTCAAGAGAAAACTGAAACAAAGGATTCATCAGTTAAGAGTTTGGTAAATGAGACAGCAATGACAACAGAAGCTCCAAAGAAGATATCAGAAAGCCAAATTCAAGGACCAAAGGATATAAACACAACAACCCAAAGTGCTGAGGGAGCTAAAGAGAAGACTGAAACAAAGGATTCATCAGTTAAGAGTTTGGTAAATGAGACAGCAATGACAACCAAAGCTCCAAAGAAGATATCAGAAAGCCAAATTCAAGAACTAAAGGTTGTGAGCGCCACAATCCAGAGTGCAAAGGGAGCTCAAGAGAAAACTGAAACAAAGGATTCATCAGTTAAGAGTTTGGTAAATGAGACAGCAATGACAACAGAAGCTCCAAAGAAGATATCAGAAAGCCAAATTCAAGGACCAAAGGATATAAACACAACAACCCAAAGTGCTGAGGGAGCTCAAGAGAAGACTGAAACAAAGGATTCATCAGTTAAGAGTTTGGTAAATGAGACAGCAATGACAACCAAAGCTCCAAAGAAGATATCAGAAAGCCAAATTCAAGAACTAAAGGTTGTGAGCGCCACAACCCAGAGCGATGATGGAGCTAAAGAGAAGACTGAAACAAAGGATTCATCAGTTAAGAGTTTGGTGAATGAGACAACAATGACAACAGAAGCTCCAAAGAAGATTTCAGAAAGGAACATTCAGGAACTACAAGTTATAGCCACCAAAATTCAGAGTGATGATGGAGCTAAAGAGAAGACTGAAACAAAGGATTCATCAGTTAAGAGTTTGGTGAATGAGACAACAATGACAACAGAAGCTCCAAAGAAGATTTCAGAAAGCCAAATTCAAGAACTAAAGGTTGTGAGCGCCACAATCCAGAGTGCAAAGGGAGCTCAAGAGAAAACTGAAATAAAGGATTCATCAGTTAAGAGTTTGGTGAATGAGACAGCAATGACAACCAAAGCTCCAAAGAAGATTTCAGAAAGCCAAATTCAAGAACTAAAGGTTGTGAGCGCCACAACCCAGAGTGATGATGGAGCTAAAGAGAAGACTGAAACAAAGGATTCATCAGTTAAGAGTTTGGTGAATGAGACAGCAATGACAACAGAAGCTCCAAAGAAGATTTCAGAAAGGAACATTCAGGAACTACAAGTTATAGCCACCAAAATTCAGAGTGATGATGGAGCTAAAGAGAAGACTGAAACAAAGGATTCATCAGTTAAGAGTTTGGTGAATGAGACAACAATGACAACAGAAGCTCCAAAGAAGATTTCAGAAAGGAACATTCAGGAACTACAAGTTATAGCCACCAAAATTCAGAGTGATGATGGAGCTAAAGAGAAGACTGAAACAAAGGATTCATCAGTTAAGAGTTTGGTGAATGAGACAACAATGACAACAGAAGCTCCAAAGAAGATTTCAGAAAGGAACATTCAGGAACTACAAGTTATAGCCACCAAAATTCAGAGTGATGATGGAGCTAAAGAGAAGACTGAAACAAAGGATTCATCAGTTAAGAGTTTGGTGAATGAGACAACAATGACAACAGAAGCTCCAAAGAAGATTTCAGAAAGCCAAATTCAAGAACTAAAGGTTGTGAGCGCCACAATCCAGAGTGCAAAGGGAGCTCAAGAGAAAACTGAAATAAAGGATTCATCAGTTAAGAGTTTGGTAAATGAGACAGCAATGACAACAGAAGCTCCAAAGAAGATATCAGAAAGCCAAATTCAAGGACCAAAGGATATAAACACAACAACCCAAAGTGCTGAGGGAGCTAAAGAGAAGACTGAAACAAAGGATTCATCAGTTAAGAGTTTGGTGAATGAGACTGTGATTATTAGTGCTAACAGCAAAGTTAGCATCCAACAAGACCAGAGGTACAAAATTGTCACAGATCAACATGAGGATATAAACACACAAGATGTAAGCCAATCAACAGAATCCATTCTTCCAAATACTGACCTAAAACAGCAACTGGAAAGAACGGAAGCTCCAAAAAAGATATCAGAAAGCCAAATTCAAGAACTAAAGGTTATAAACACAACAACCCAAAGTGCTGAGGGAGCTCAAGAGAAGACTGAAACAAAGGATTCATCAGTTAAGAGTTTGGTGAATGAGACAACAATGACAACAGAAGCTCCAAAGAAGATTTCAGAAAGCCAAACTCAAGAACTAAAGGTTGTGAGCACCACAACCCAGAGTGCAAAGGGAGCTAAAGAGAAGACTGAAACAAAGGATTCATCAGTTAAGAGTTTGGTGAATGAGACAGCAATGACAACCAAAGCTCCAAAGAAGATATCAGAAAGCCAAATTCAAGGACCAAAGGATATAAACACAACAACCCAAAGTGCTGAGGGAGCTCAAGAGAAGACTGAAACAAAGGATTCATCAGTTAAGAGTTTGGTGAATGAGACAGCAATGACAACCAAAGCTCCAAAGAAGATATCAGAAAGCCAAATTCAAGGACCAAAGGTTATAAACACAACAACCCAAAGTGCTGAGGGAGCTAAAGAGAAGACTGAAACAAAGGATTCATCAGTTAAGAGTTTGGTGAATGAGACAGCAATGACAACCAAAGCTCCAAAGAAGATATCAGAAAGCCAAATTCAAGGACCAAAGGTTATCAACACAACAACCCAAAGTGCTGAGGGAGCTCAAGAGAAGACTGAAACAAAGGATTCATCAGTTAAGAGTTTGGTAAATGAGACAGCAATGACAACCAAAGCTCCAAAGAAGATATCAGAAAGCCAAATTCAAGAACTAAAGGTTGTGAGCGCCACAACCCAGAGCGATGATGGAGCTAAAGAGAAGACTGAAACAAAGGATTCATCAGTTAAGAGTTTGGTGAATGAGACAACAATGACAACAGAAGCTCCAAAGAAGATTTCAGAAAGCCAAACTCAAGAACTAAAGGTTGTGAGCGCCACAATCCAGAGTGCAAAGGGAGCTCAAGAGAAAACTGAAATAAAGGATTCATCAGTTAAGAGTTTGGTGAATGAGACAGCAATGACAACAGAAGCTCCAAAAAAGATATCAGAAAGCCAAATTCAAGGACCAAAGGTTATAAACACAACAACCCAAAGTGCTGAGGGAGCTAAAGAGAAGACTGAAACAAAGGATTCATCAGTTAAGAGTTTGGTTAATGAGACTGTGATTATTAGTGCTAACAGCAAAGTTAGCATTCAACAAGACCAGAGGTACAAAATACATGAGGATATAAACACACAAGATGTAAGCCAATCAACAGAATCCATTCTTCCAAATACTGACCTAAAACAGGAACTGGAAAGAACGGAAGCTCCAAAGAAGATTTCAGAAAGCCAAACTCAAGGACCAAAGGTTATTAGCACAACAACCCAGAGTGATGATGGAGCTAAAGAGAAGACTGAAACAAATGATTCATCAGTTAAGAGTTTGGTGAATGAGACAGCAATGACAACCAAAGCTCCAAAGAAGATATCAGAAAGGAACATTCAGGAACTACAAGTTATAGCCACCAAAATTCAGAGTGATGATGGAGCTAAAGAGAAGACTGAAACAGAGGATTCCCCAATAAAGAGTGCGGCGAATGAGATTGTAATTGAGAATGCTAACTCTGAAGTTAGCAACCCAAAGGACCAGAAGCTCTCAATTAGAGACGAACATTTGAAAACTGAGGAAACCACTGATCAATCCACAGATTTAGACGCCGAAAATGCTAACCCAGTTGTTTTCACAACTGAAAAAGCAGCTTGTAAGGCTGACAAGAAAGAGAAGAAAATAAAAGAAATTAAAGAGGGCGTTGAAGTTGAAAATATATTGACAAAGCAGGAGGATCAGCAGATGATGGAATCCAAGATGGATGCCAAGCAAGGGTCAGAATATATTTTTGAGAAAACCATAAACTTCAGTGAACCACAAAAGCCTGTAAAACCAACACTCAATGACAGCTTGTCTCTTTCTGCAACCGCTGAACCATCGGCACCATCTAAAGGTATTCAGCTGAAAAAGGAATCTCCATCTAGCTGGTTAGATGTGGAGCATCAAAAACAGAAGAAGCAACATAAAAGAAGAAAACTAAAGGCCTCAGCCAGTGAGGATAGATCTCTTGAGCCTGCTGACTTGAATGAGTTTATCAGGAGCATTAAAGAGGGCAGCATTCCCTTCTCAGTACCTCCAAAGAGACATATTCGTAAAAAGTCCCTCTCTCCACCCTTTGCCATGCCGGCCATAAAGGAGGACCAGTTTGATCCAGAAGAATTCCAGTTCGGTTTAAGAAATACTGGCACATGTTTCAAGGGTCCTTCCCCAGCTTCGGTTGTCAAACTAAGAGCAGCTAATAGGAAAGGACGGACCCTGGAGAAACATGGACAAGATAATGCTTTGGACACATCTAGAGACCAAATGAAATCACTTTGTGAGGTGGAAGGAAAACATGGAGTCGATGAGGAGACAAATACTGAAGCAGGCAAAGAAGAGGGACAAAACAATAGAGGAGAGCCTGGGAAGCTGACGTCACGACTTGGAAGGATGTCCATCCTCTCCGGCTTACTGAATTCCCCTCGGTCCTCCAGGAAGAGCAAAGAGGAAGCTGCCTCCACCTCAACAAGCACACTTTCTTCCCAACAACAGGGCTCGCTTAGAAAGCAGGGAGTTGTTGATTCACCTCTGCCTGCAGTTGAAGCCGATAAGAAGGGTCTGAAGGGTGTGGTTCAAGGCCCAGTTGTAGGTGGTGGTATAGGTACAGTTAGTGAGTCAGCACTCAACCCCTCCTCTCCTCCTCCTCCTCTTCCTCCTCAGCCACTCCCGGAGATAAAGCTGCCAGATCATTTAGAGAAATACCTCAAGAAGAACAAATCCGTTTCTGAGACCTCCCAGGGCTCTACACAGATGACTAAAAGTAAACTGAATCCCGAGGGTACTGTGATGGACCAGGCCTCGATATTGGGGGCACCTGATGTGGATGTTGGCCTGAAGGTTCCTGCAGGACTGCCTCCAGCCAGAAACAACAGCCAGCAGACTTCTCAAAATGGACTTACTACTTCTAAGACTAAGGTAGGAGTTTCGGTATTTAAAATGAGGTCCAATAAGTGTGGTTTCTGTTCCACTTTTTAAATATGTATTACTACAAGTCCTAAGCCTGAATGGGGTTTGAGCTCCTACGCAGAGTTCTGATATTTACACATTTATTTCCATGGTGACAGTCATATCCTGTTCTTTGTTTAGTGGTGGTGTTGCAACAAAGTCGTGAATCATTTGCAAGTGAGAACAGGATAAAGGAATGTTTCCTCCGTGTGGAATTCTGCACAGAGAATCTTAGCCAAGACCTTCGTTAGCTCAACTATCACGTGACAATTACATATTTGCATTAAAATGCAAATGAGGCTGAACTATGCAAAAGGTGTTTGTGTTTGGATGAACACAGTGTGCAAATCAAACCTGCTGCACATCAAGTATTTATATCTCTCCCTTCTAGATCCTTGCATCACCAGACAGTTATTTTAGTAACTTTCTTCCAACCTAAATTCTCCCTCAGTGATTCTCCAACCTCGGGGTACTCGTGGATGTGTAAAGAGAACTGGATAAACCGTTCATTCCTAGGAAAGTTGCTTAGTCGCTCATGAAGCAGAATAAGTTAGTCTTCCCTGTATGAATCCCATAGATGCATGGGCACCTGCCAGCGCTCGGTCCAGCCGCGTTCTCAGGCTGTAAAACAATATAGATTAGAGAGCTAAACTCATAGTGGGAATGGATAGCTACAAGGAATGGGTAGCTGGTTACAACTGTTAGCTCAAAGTAACAGCTCATTTTTGAAATAGCTAAAAGAAGTGGCTAAATCATTTAAATGGATGGCTTAAGGTAATGGGTAAATTATTCAAATGCTAGGTAAAGGTAATGGATGATGATTTTGTTAGAGAAAATATTTAAAAAAACACATTTGAAACAAATGTTTCCTACTATGAATTATTTGGCTCTGAAGGGGTTTAACAAATAAAGTTAGCTCTTCTGTTTGGAGGACTGAAGTCTTTTTAAAGCACAGGCTCAAGTTCATAATCAAAATATTACATTTCCTTTCAGATTCCTGCAGTAAGAGGCTTCCACAAAAGGCCTGGAAAGGTATGATTAAATGCCATTTTCTTGCTTTTTGTGTGATGCTTTGTGTCAATAACACAATGTTTGCTGCTGCATATTCTAATGAAATGTCCATTTCCCACATCCAGATTGTCATTCACGAGCATGCTCAGTTTGGAGGGCAGCCGTTTGAACTCCATTGTGATTTAGAGGATGCCACCACAATGAAGCTGTCCCCTGTCATCTCAGTCAGAGTAATCAGAGGATGGTACGGGTCTTTGTTAGCATTCATTAAACCTGCATGTGTAATTCACTAAAACCTGCAGTATAATTGACTATCCAGGTCACATGTCTGCACTTGGTACTTTAGTGCTATGTTTCAGAACCATCCTACCAGATCCTCTCCACTTGTTTCCGTGGTTCTCTTTGTCCTCATCCACCCACAAAGCTGTGTAATATCTCCTTTCGCTATCCATGAACAAATTCCATTTCAAATGTTTTATGATTCTTCAATTCTCCTTTTCTCTAGCTGGCTGCTGTATGAAAAGCCGGGCTTCCAGGGTCGTATCATCGCCCTGGAGGAAGGTCCAGCAGACCACATAGTGAACATGTGGGCAGAGGAGGGAACGCTGGACCAGATGGGTCAGCCTGTACCGACAGCTCCGATGGTCATAGGCTCTCTTCGATTGGCAGTTAGAGTACGGGAATCTGTTCATACATCAGTCTGTCATACTTCATCCATATGGTTCTTTACTAAATCCTCATATCATAAAACAGTTTAGTACTAAAAGCTCCTCAGTTATGTACTCTGTGTTTGGACAATATCTGATTAATTCATAATTGTGTGTATTTCCTATGTAGGTGGAGTGCTTATATCTAGATTTAACATTAGAAAGGTTTGTCTTCATTTGTTAGGGATAAAATAGTTTAACTTTTTTTGTAATACTCAAAGCCCAGTAACAAATTACAACAGATCATAGCTTGACACTGTAACACTGCAGCATTGTATCGGCACACACATTTCAAAGTTACGCAGCCTTAGGGGTCATTTTCAAACTAAAAACATCACATTCTCACACAATTTCATTTTGATATTGTACTCCGTAGGACTACAGTGTTCCCCGAATCGACCTGTTTGCAGAGGTGAACGGAATGGGGAGGATGTCCTCGCACTGTGAGGAGGCTGTGGAGATCGGCTCCTACGGGATGCCGCAGACCACCGGCTCCATCAAGGTTCACTCCGGAGTGTAAGTCCCTCTGACGGCCGACGGCTCTTTGGGCTCACTCATTGAGAGGAAGGGTGTGTGAATGGTTGTAGAAGCGTCCTTCAGTCTACAGTGACGGTGGCCACCCTGCTACTCAGAGCTAGCTTTAACGCTCACAACGAGGCGAGCTCTAGAAGACCGCATGTGTGAGGGAATGTGTGCTGCAGGCCAACGCTGATGATTGTCCTAGTTTTAACCGCTGATGATTGATTGGTTCTTACGGTCATGGAAAACCTGGAAAAGTCATGGAATTTTAAAATGGTTATTTCCAGACCTGGAAAAGTCCTTGTAAAAAGTAAATGTGTTATATTCATGTGTTCATGACGTTCATTTACGCTGAGTTTGAAATAATGAATATGCTTTTAAAAGAAAGACGCTCAAAATATAAGCAGGCATACATACAGGCATCTATATAAATGTTTATTCTTTTAATCAAACTATTGTCTCTTTCATTTGAGTCATTTAAGGTTTACTGTATGCTTTGTATTCTCATTGTTAGTTTAAATACTACATTTACTCACTTTTTCATGTTTACACCCAGATTTCACTAAATGTTTGCTCATGGAAATTAGGTCAGAATGTGTATGAACCCTGTTATTGATGGTTAGCACATTTTTCAACTGGTGTAGAGATGCGGTTGTGTATTTAGTCCTTTTTTAGTAATTTAGTGATTCCTCCCCTTCTTTTCCTCACCCGCTCTCCCATGCTGTCCCTGTGTGTCTTTAGCTGGCTGGTGTACACCGATCCGGGCTTTGGGGGTTTTGTTGGCGTGCTGGAGGTGGGGGAGTATCCCTGCCCAGAGACCTGGGGCTTCCCTGAGCCCTTCATCGGTTCTATCAGACCTCTCCGATTGGTACAACACATGAAATATGACAAACGTTTGCACTCTACTGTCCTTTTGTCAGTTGTCTCGGTCTGACAAATGTGTGTCTCTTCAATACAGGGACCAATAATGGTGGAGCATCCTCACGAAGCCAAGGTGTGTTGCATTACATGTTGTTTGCATCCATCAACAGCTGTTTGTAGAAACCACACAAAAGGTTGTGTGTCACTTCCCTATCCCTGAGAGAATCACAAACTCTACACAGGACACATCTAACTACCGCTCATCATGAACTCCTTTCTCCCCTTCGTCTCCCCAGGCCTTAGTGTTTGAGAAGCCCAACTTTGATGGAGAGTGCACGGAGGTCGACGGCGACGTGTACAACTTGCGTGAAGAAGCGGACGAGGAGCGAACGGGCACACCGGACGAGAACAAGAGGACGGTGTCCACAGTGGGCTCTATAAAGATACTTGGTGGTCTGTAAGTACCTGTTTGAGTCAATAGATGCAGAGCCAATGATGATAATGCCAACCCTCTTTGTTCATCATATGTTGTCTTCTGAAAAGTGAATCCAAACAAAACTCGTATTATAGAGCCGGCTCACATTTGACTGATACTTGTTTGCTTGGTCCTCGCAGCTGGGTGGGCTACCTCCAGGCCGACTTCGAAGGCCAGCAGTACATCCTGGAGGAGGGGGAGTATCCCCACTGCAGCGACTGGGGAGGGTCTGAGGATGGGCTGCTGTCGCTTCGGCCCGTAGGCCCAGTAAGTACCACCTGCAATGTTACTGACCCATTGGAAGGGTAACCTGCAGGACGTCTTGATCGTGTTCCATCTTTGGGACCTGGCACTGATCGTTGTGAGGTTTCTGCACTCCACCTCTCACAGAGCATTAATCATTTAAACACTTCCAGCTATTGATACCCGAAGAACTGGCAACCTAAAAGACTTGTTTCCTGTGTGGGAGAGTTCTCTCCCGGACAGTGAGAACTTCAAATGTGTTTTTTCTATACCTATGATGACTCTAACTACAAAGCCAAAAGGGGGGTAGAATTCCAAGAAAAAATGGGATATTCTTTGAGATAAAAGTGTTGACAGAAGAAAATCTCAGAAGACAAAACTTTAATATTGTTTGCTTTTATAAAGTCAAAGATTTGCATGAGAAAAAGTGCAGATTAGAGAATATCCTCTTGCCGTGTATTATGCTGCTTACTTCATTATTAGATTTAGCAAAAAGGAAATACTCGTGATTTCCGCCCAGCATCACCATATTATCATAAGCAGCCGGGCTTTGAAGAGACCTTGCTGGGAATTCAGTCTTTTCAGAAGAACAACATATTGAATCACATTTTTAGTTTTTTTCTGGTCAATTTACCACTTTAATGTTATAATAAAAATGATCCCCCTCTACCACAAAGGCTTTAATACGAGAAGTGTCTCTTCACTTTCTGATAACTCCACTGTCTTATCTTCACCAGGAGTTCCAGTCCCCTCACGTGAAACTGTTCAGCGAGCGGCGCTTTGATGAGCTGGGGCTGAATGTGGACCTGCTGGGTCCCGTCCCCAGCATGGGGGACTTCGGCCACGGCGGCAAAACTCAGTCTGTCAACGTCATGAGTGGAGTGTAAGTCAAGCGAGGAGCAAAGACACGACTCGCAAAGTCAAAATGTGGAAAGCAGGAGGGAATCATCTTGACTCTGTGGTGTCCACGCCTTCTAGTGTCTCACCTTCCATCCATGACTCAGCGTTCTGTCACTGTACACACACACACACACACACACACACAGAGCCCGGGAGGATACAATTATGAATGATCTTGTGTGACTGATCAATTTGGGTAATTGATAACTAATGTTTTACAAAGAATGAAATCTTCATCTCTTGAGGGCAGTGATTAAGGCTGATGACATGAATAAGACTGGTGCATCTTTAGTTACTATTCAAATCTACATTTATAAGCTTCTTTTCCAAGTTTCAGTCTGTAAACACAACATTCAAAGCTGTCTGTGAGCAGACTCTAGATTCACTCTCATTTTAGAAGGAGCTTTGTCCGCGTGGCGTTTCCTATCGCTGTATTAGTTTCTCTCTCCCTCGGGCTGACTTCTTTGTGCCCCTGGCAGGTGGGTGGCGTTTGAGAACCCTGGGTTCAGCGGAGAGCTCTACGTCCTGGAGAGAGGCCTGTATGCAGACCCAGAGGACTGGGGAGCCCCGAACTTCAAGATCTCATCCATACAGCCGGTCTTCCATGTAAGAAGTGACGTGTAGGATCGATTATGAACAGGATGGAGTTTAAAGTATATAGTCTGTGCCTGTGTGATGTTTTGAGTAAATGTGATATTATTTTTTTTTAAAGGTTTAAGCCACAAATGAACAAGCATCGTATATGATTCAGAACTCTGTTAATACCTCCCTTCTGTTGTTTTATAGGACGCGCTGATGGGAACAACAAAATTCAAGGTATCGTCCCTCCATTCTGGACTTTATATAAAACATATTGACCCACGTGTCCTCACCCGTCCGGGTTGTCTGTTCTATCTGGGTCACTAAATTCGGCGTCCACGTGTGTTCCAGATGCAGCTGTATTCTGAGCCAGACTTCCAGGGACGGCTGGTGGCTCTGGAGGACAGCGCAGCGGCTCTGGACGGGGACTTCACACCCAAGTCCTGTAAGGTGCTGGCTGGCAGGTCTGTGTCATATATATCTTCTTTTTAGTATTTTTTTTTTTTTCTAAAATTGAGTGTCAATACAGTGTCACAAAACACGATATCACAGTACTCGAGTGCATTGATATTTTCCTACACCCTAAATAAAGCAGTGTTATAAGAAGTGATTCTAAAGATGAAGAACAATAAGACAATGATGTTGTGTCTCTGTGTCAGCTGGGTGGCGTATGAAGGAGCTCAGTTCACAGACGACATGTACGTGTTGGAGGAGGGAGACTACCCCGACACGGAGGCCATGGGCTTCCTGTCTTCAGGCGCTACCATCCGCTCCATACAGACTGCCGGACAAGTGAGTGTCTGTCCACGCGCTGACATGAGGAGATATCTTTGAGCCCTTTGTGGCGTCGTTGGTGACGAGGGAGTCATTGTAAGTCAATTCCAACTCTGGTCTTCTTGTTAGGAGTTGTCTCTGCCCTCCATCGTCTTGTTCAGTAAGGCGGGCTGCAGAGGACGCAGAGTGCTGCTGACCAATGGAGCCGTGAACCTGCGTCAGACCGGCCTGGACACCCGCATCCTCTCCGTGGTGGTGGAGGGAGGAATGTATGTCACGAGGAAAAGTCTCCGCTATCATCTTCCTGGTTTATGTACAAACACACAAGCTTCATCCGTAGCAATCAGAATGCTGTCAGACCTGCTCGTGTTATTCATGTTTTATCTGAAAGTTGCTTTAAGACACTCCCATATGTAGATACATTTTTAGCACTTTCTGTTCTTCTTGTATAAGTTGTTACCGAAGCTTTTCTAACTTTAACCGCTGATGTGTTGAGCAAAAGGTTTGACAGGGACACATGAAATTCCCTTAAGCGGTGTTAGCTTAGCTTCTAGAGCAGGAAACGGGGCCGACGACGCGGGGACTCGAGTCCCAATTTATTGGTGGTTTTCTTTCTCCGTGGTGAAGCTGAACTCACGCTCGTGGCTGTCCTGTCTCTAGGTGGGTGTTGTATGAAGGCAGTAACTACCGCGGGCGGCAGCTGCTTCTCCAGCCCAGTGAGGTGGCTGATCTGTGGAAGCTCAGCGGCACGCAGAAAATAGGATCCCTACGTCCATTATTCCAGGTATGGAAGGAGTGGTGTGGAGTAAATATTCTAGAACTGAGTCTCCTGCGTGAAGTTAGTGTCTCTGTTTTATTCATGGTCATTTCTCAAGTTAGATCATAGAATACTAATTGAACAATGTCACGTTTATCAGGTTAGATCACACATCGCGTTACTATCCTATATTCTATTTGACCTGAACCCATAAACATGAATGTGGGTTTGCACGTTTCCCTCCAACAGAAGCAGGCTTACGTCCGTCTGCGGAACACGGACACGGGATGCGCGATGTCCCTGACGGGAACGTTGGACGACATCACGCTGATGAGGGTCCAGGCTGTGGAGGAGACGGGAGGGTTGGAGCAGGTCTGGCTCTATCGGGACGGGCAGCTCGCCTGCAAGGTACCGCACGACAAGCGGGCCGTGACACTGTCATCCGTTCATGTGTGGAAACCTTTTTTAATCTTTTTAAATCGCTAATGGCCACGGGATTTCATCAAACAGCTCCGAGAGGATATACAGAAGTATTCATTTACAAATACTGTTCATTTAATAATCCCAAGAGAATATAACTTCTTTTTTTGATGTCAATTTAGGGTTTTAATCTTTAAAAAAAAAGAAATTCTTTCTGAATATTCCTCCCCTCCTACGGCTCCACAATAATTGTTCTGCACTGGTCGTACACCGCCGTAAACATCCGCCTTATTATCTTTAGTGCTTTGCTTTGCACCCATACAGTAACAATGTTGATGCCACATATGAGCCATGAATATGAAAACTTTGCACAAAGCAAGTGTGATGTTTGGAAACAGCTGTCGCTGTAGTGAAAGTCATTTTAGCTCACTGTGTAAAACAGACTGAACTATTCATTCCTCCAACCACCTTTGTTCCCGTTGGTTGTCTGTTAGTCAGCAGGTTCTCAGGTTTTAATGCAGTTTGGTGGAACGTTAAGCATTAGCGACAATAATGAGCGTTTATTTTTTTATGTAACCTCAACCTCGTTTTTTTTTTTGCTACTTAAAAAAAAGAAAAGAAGAAACGCCATGTCCCACGACATTATCTGTTTATTGTTGTGTACTTTGATTCTAATTCAGAAAGAGATTTTTATTTGCATGTGTCATGCATGGCTTTACAAATAAGAAATGAATAGCAGCCAGTTTTCCACAACGTAAAGACCGGTTTACGGTACCGTCCTCCCCCAACATGCCCTCTGTGTCTCCAGCTGGTGGAGGACTGTCGCCTGGAGACCACCGGCAGTTTGGTGATGGAGGGCAGCAGGCTGCGAGTCACCGCGGAGCGAGGCCCAGGCAACCACCTGTGGAACATCACGCCAGACGGCCGCGTGCACTGCCACCTCAAACCTGCCCTGGTCCTGGAGGTCAAAGGTCAGATGACTTTGTCTTAACTTCAAAACACACATGTCGTCAAGTTGCGTATTATGGAATAGATGAGACAAAGGTTCCACTCTGTCAGGATGTGATCAGTCTTAAAGCAACAGCTCCATCTGCTGGTGTAACGCAGAGGTGCAGTTTTAGGAAAACATCTGGCTCACAAACATCTGCTCCGTCTCCAGTCAAATTGATGCTTTTCAACACATCTGGATTTGATCGTTTAGATTTCTCAATGACCAACTTCCCCAGTTGGAGTCGACCGTCTTAAAGAGCTTTTCTAGAGCAAAAGGACTCATGTGCGTTTTCTTGGCTTTGCTTCTCAGGCGGTCATCAGTACGACAGGAACCAGGTGATCCTCGGCCTGTGTGACGAGAGAAAACTGAACCAGAGTTGGACCTTGGATATCCTGTGACCGGCTGAGCCTCGACCCGCCAGACATCCCTGTGATGCAGCTCCACCGTGGGACCCGCACCACGGACACGGAGCCAGTCGGGGGTTTTGTGCAATCACTGCACCTTTTTGTAGTACTTTGACGCTTGTGTAATCTTGTTGAGGAGGGTGACCTTTGACTGGATCAACATCGTAACTATTCTCATAGTCAATGAATTAGTAGCGTAAACAATATTGCTTAATTTCTGCCACTTTATTTTGAACACTATATACCAAAGACTCCATGACTGCGTGTGGTGAGACCTCGGCCCTGTTTCAATGCTGCACGCCTCTCGGGCCTTTATGGTACTTTTCTACTGCACGGGTCCAATGTCTGTTTGCTGAACATAATGTTGGCAAAAATGAATGTAGAGAAGATATTGACAGCAGCAATATGAAGTCCGATGTGCCTACACGCCAAAGATGTATGTAGATGTTTTCTTTTAGTTATTACTGTGGATCAAAAAAAGATCTATTGTCAAATTAAAATATCTTTTTAGGACTTGATAGGTTTTTACATTTTTACACAAACTGTACTTTACTGCATCAGGTTGTACATAAGCCTTGAGTGTATAGATCTGAGTTAGAATTTCAGAACGGAACTGCAATAACAATGCTGCCCACTGTGGATTGTAAATATTTGAATGTAGAAGAGAAAACTGTTACACATGAAAATAAGAATGCCATTTTCTGATTGTCTTTTTTAGAAAATAAAACATTGTCTTTCTTTAGACTTTAGCGACCTGTTTCTGTGAAACTTTGTTTCTCTAATAATTCTCTAGTAGCTCTAATGTCCCTGATCATCAGATTAATTATTCCATCTTCCACGGATTAGGGGTGGAGCTGCTCTCACCAGAGCAAGTGACTTGTGGCAATAACAATGTCATACTATATTTGTTATATGGCAAACTGTACTATGTCTCTTTTATGTTTTATATAATATATATATTTTTCTTTCTTTTTTCACAGCATTCTGTTATTGCATACAAAACTAATAATTTGTGATATTTTCTGTATGTCATTTTTAATGGCACGCTATACTATATGGTGTGTGTGTGTGTGTGTGTGTGTGTGTGTGTGTGTGTGTGTGTGTGTGTGTGTGTGTGTGTGTGTGTGTGTGTGTGTGTGTGTGTGTGTGTGTGTGTGTGTGTGTGTGTGTGTGTGTGTGGCTTCCAACACATCTGGCTCCTGAAGCCACTTTAAGACTCTTGTTTCAGCGCCCGAGAAACTCAATTTGAGAAGTTTAATAAATGGGGAAAATAAACACAGGAAACGTGAGTGAGAACATTTGAATTGTTTCTGCACTTTCATGCAGCTGCGTGAAAGAAGAGACGATAAAAGCATCGACACAAAGCACGTGAACAACGAGGAACAGGAAGAAGAAAAAAAAACACTCAAGAAGTTGATTGTGATGAATCTCGATCATCATATTGTCACATGACTGGCATGAAAAAGCAGATTGCCATCAAAAAGTCCAAAAATAAAACACTTTTTATTTATTTATTCATGCAGACCTTGTGATTTAGGATTACCTCAATCAAGCTTGATTGTTTGCTTTGCATGTTTGTTTTTTTATTATAATATATTAATATTTGCGTCTGGCAAAATGATGGCATTTTTGATGATTATCGGCAGAATATTGTGAATTGCAATAATTTTGTCCAGCATAATCGACTCATAAATCGCCCCGTACCTTTTTTTTCTCCTTTCGGCCTATGCTTGTACGGGCATTATGTAATTTTAATGACTTCTTACTAAAGAGCTGGTCCGCTGTTCCACGGCCGGGACGGAATCCGCGCTGCTCGTCCTGAATCTGAGGTTCGACAAGCGGTCCTTTCCAGCCCCCTGGCATGAGCTGAGCAGTGAGATACGACAGTTCGGCACACTCTCCGGTCCCCCTTCTTGAAGATGGGAACCCCAGTCCATGGGCACTGTTCCCGACCCCCATGCGACACTGAAGAGGCGTGTCAGCCGAGACAGCCCAACAATGTCCAGCGCCCTCAGCGTCTCAGGTGGCTGCTTATGAAGCATGCTACTCATTTACTGACAGCAGATGGCAGCAGAAGACTGGATGAGAAGCAGCCTTCAGTACAGAGGACAGAACAGACTTGAGGATTTGGTTTAGCATTCAATCATTCTTGTAATTCGCAGCAAACAGCGTCGTGTGAAATACTTACCAGGCGATCAATGTTGGGGTCCAGGGTCCAGGTCATCCAGTCGGTCCATTAGTTCGGCACTTTTCCACAAGTGTGGATTGCTGGTTTCCAAACGGACCAGGTGTGAAAGCTTCCGTACAGTCAGATCACAGTGATCAAGAATGCATCACGACATCACAAAGGTCAGACAAATACAGTTTCAATTGTTGTCTCAACGTGACAGTTTATTCACTTTCATATAAAAATAGTACACAAAGCAGTTATGTTCATTCAAGTATTTTACAACATTTAAAAAAGGTTAGAAAAAACCCACTTCACTACACTGTTCAAGACGAATGAATCGAAGCTCTCAACACGTGTTTTCTAAGTTTTGACTGTGGACGCAACATATTGTGAAATGTTTCAGCTCCAGTTGAAAGCAAGTGCATGTGGTCCACAGACCCGAACTAAAATATATAATATATGCAGGTTAAAGTACAATACAACGCTGTGAAATGTGAAAATGAAGTTTTCTCTGGTGACGGAGCCTCATGCTACAGGAGAGTGACACAGTGGGCAGCAGCTGTATTTACAGATCTCCTGCGCCAGAGCGCAGTGTTTACACACACTGCACATCCAGAACTGGTACTCCTGGATCGGTTGGCCCGTCACAATGCAGGTGGGTAATTTACCTTCCGCCCTGAAACAAATAGGGACAAACAGAATTAGTAAGGCCAGAGAGAACCTCAGTGAAAGGGTTAAAAGGTTAAAAGGTTTTTTAGAGAATGGCCTCTGGGTCATATTTACATTTTAGTGGCGACCGCATACGCCACATGTCCCAGTCACTATTCAGCATTCACTTTTAGAGAGTGACAGTTAAAAACCACAATTCTTCCGCCTGCAGGAACTGGTTCTGTAATCTACTTAAACCACCATTTGGGCTTTTTCACACCCAACAGAATCTTTGTTATTTGTGTGTTCAAAGCTTTCTCATCACGGCCGACACAAATAATCTTGATCCATGCATTGTGCCGGAAAAATTCAAGTTTTGCACCATCACACGACATCTTCTATACAAGCCCACACTCAACTCTGCACTCGGTATTCTAAGTCATCCTGCATGACTGGACTGAACGAGTCTAAACAGGTTGGCTTTATTATATGTGAATACACTTATTAATTATTCCTGTTTGGTCTGAGAAGGCCCTAATGGTGCTCCGATCGCTATCGGCTGATATTTGATCTCGTTTGATCAGTGTTCTCCTTAAAGGCCGGTCTAAAGAGTCGATGACATGACGCATCGATTCTGAATCGAAACCCATTCAATACTCTTTTGCCGGTCGGGGGCCGTAAAGCTCACGGTCGGAGCCACGAGCCAATTACTATTGTTCCACCATTATGACTTCTGAATAACATGGTAATGTCTATTTGCAGCCATACATTTTAGGACGCTAGTCTCCCGTCAGTGTTGGGAGCCAGAGCGTCTGGAACAGTCTCCCTGACACTGAACTCTTTTAAGACTGGTCTAAAAACCTTTTTATTCAGGAAGGCATTTTTTTACCCTGTGTTGATTCATTGTCAGCTATTAATTTGTCTTTTTTAACTTTTTTATTAGGGGTTGCTTTAACCATGTTTTAACTGTTGGCTCTGTGGCACTCTGAGTTTCTTCTGAAAGAAAAGTGCGTTTCAAAATGAAATGTATTATTATTATTATTACTATTACTACATGTGCCCTCACCCCTCTGCCCCGTCCAGCTCCATCGCGTGGCTGTCCTTCGGGGTGTGCTTGGTGAAGATCTCCAGGGCCAAGTCCTCGTACAGCTGCCGCTGCTCCAGGCCAAGGCTCTCCAGGGACTCCAGCTTGATGAAGGCCTGCGAGCACGTGCCGAAGGCCCGGTTGGCTGCGGCGCAGACGGCGAGCAGAGAGTAGATCTCCACCGCCGGGATGATGTCCTCGTACTCACGCAGGTGAAGGGCTTTAATAATGGAGAGACCGTGAAGAATTGGGCCGCTACGCTGTCTGCTTGTATTTATTCATGATTTATGATTTTTATGTTTTTACAAAATTGTACTCTCTCATTCTCAGGTGTGTCCAGCTTCACGAGGTTGTAGAACTAGAAAGACTGAGTACTGTTCTACTTATTCATACAAATTACACTAAGGTATCAAATATAATTCGATAATGCTACACATATCAGAATAATATTACTACAAAAACGCAACTTGGGCAATACTTAAATGTATGTTTGTCTAACTAACAGTCTAAAAAGACTTAAACTAAATAATAGCCCGCAAACTCTTCTCTGTGTCTTTGAGTCAGTGTGGAAGATATGGTGTCATAATGACATCATCCGGTGACGTGTCCCGTGTGCTTTGGTACCTGTGCGCGTGGCGTTCTCCATGTAGCCTTCGTACAGCTGCCTCTGGGCCAGCAGGAAGAAGTGATACGCCTCCGCTCCTCGCCAGGCGTGGTCCACGATGGAGTCGTCTGAAGAGGTTGCATCTTCCTCAAGCAGCCCGGCGAGCGCCGATGTCGCCTAATTACAGTACAGGTATATTTCAAAGCTTTTGTTCAAGAGGAATAGATTCATAGTATATATATATATATATATATATATATATATATATATATATACTATGAATCTATTCAAGTATTAGTTGTGACATCGTACCTCAGACTTCTTCCCTTTGGCTTTGCTCTGCTGTGACGTCTTCATCTGCTCGTGGTAATTTTCAACAAGCCGTGCTGCCAGCACATAGAGCTTCTTCACCCGCAGTGGTCGGGTCCCTTTCTCCGCCTCCTCATCCGCTATCTGTAACAGAAGACACTTCAGTCCGTGCCCACAAACAAGCTCCTCCAGCAGTTCATTATCTGCATATCAGAACAGAATATGTATACGACAGAATCATCTTTCTCTCAGTTATCAAATTGCCTCGTATCCTTTTTGCCATAAAATAAGAATTGTTCCTGCCATGAGAAGATTCAAGGTGAGATTCATCGTTAATCAAATTGTTAACCCTTAAAATGCTGCTCTAAGGGGGCGGATGGAAGCTGAAAAAATGACAATACCCAGTTGGGTCTAAGAGAGTCAGATCTCCATCTGAACGTAGAAGTCCCAGAAAACACTTTTCATGAATATGAAAACACAAGCCGACCTTGAACATGAGTTTGGCTGCATCAAGAAAATAGTGGGCCTTCCGATACAGCTCCACCGCCTCGAGGGTTTTGTTCTTCTCCAGAAGATGCGACGCATATTTGGAGAGAAGAGATTTGATCTCCTTCATGTTGTGGGTCCTGGCGAGTTCCACTGCTTTGTTCCACTGAGAGAACAAAAGACAACGTTCATCCACAATTACCACATCATTGCTTTTGCCTGTGGCTTTTTAAATATGGCATTTGTCATATGGATCTAAATTAATAATCATAAAGGTCAACGCTATAAATACAACACTTAGTTGAATTTAGATTTAAGTGAAAGAACGGACTAAATCTGTGTCCCAGTAAATGGAAATGGGTCATAGTCATATAATTACAGCACAAATGAAATATCCTGTCAACTTCTTAAATTATGCATGTAGAGAAAGTTATTTCCTTTGTCCCAAACCATCTGGAGCCAAATGTTGAAATTGACATTGGAAGAGCAGAGTAGGAGAGCAGCGTTCACACCGGATGGCTAAAGATCACTCAGGAGGAGGGCAGCAGGTGCCACAGGGTCTCTGTCTGTCTCTCACCTGGTTCAGATGGACACAGGTGTCAACGGCCGCTTTGGGCCGGTTGCACTTAAGGTAGGCGTTCACGGCTTGTTCACACATGCCCACATAGGCAAACATTTGTCCGATATCCTGAAAGCACAGAGATGAGACGATAAGAGTTTCTTCGTTTTAAGGATTCAGAGTCGTTGATGTCTGAAGCTTCCACACAAAGCCCAAAGAGAAAGATCAAAAACGTGGGAACATTTGGCTCACCGGTAAAAGTTGATGATTCTCTGGAAGCGTAGCGGTCAGCTGTTCAAGGCCGTGATAGTCCTCTAACATGTAGTAGCATTCCGCCAGCCTCTCCTGGTTACAACCCTGAAGATAGTACTGCACTGCGTTCACCCTGAGATACAGAAAGGATAGATAAACCTATAGCGGAGCAAAGTTTCCTTTGGTCTTTAAGTACAGGTTTACATTTCAAACGCACTGAAAGATTTATTGGTCGAGGTATCGGTCGCTAATTCCTAGAGTCAATACGAGCTGTGAGGAGGTCCCATCATAGTGATGGCGGACAAGAATGCATCCTAAAGTTTACCTGAAGCTAACATGAGGCTTCAGCCTTTGCTGCTAGCCAAGTCACATAGGTATCTTATAAAGTTATAGTCTTCTTAGTACAAATTACGTGTTCTTCTTCCTTGGTTTGGCGATCTCAGACTGCTGAAGCCTCACATTGTTGGCTTTGAAGAGAGCGTAGATGGATAATACTTTGATTTTATATAGCGCTTTTCTGAATACTCAAAGACGCTTTACATAGGAATCACCCACTGATGAGAGGAGCTATCTAACATTCATACGGGAGCAATTTAGGGTTAAGTGTCTTGCTCAAGGACACATCGACATGGGCTAGCGGAGCTGGGGATCGAACCGCCGATCCTCTGATTGAAGGACGACCCTGCTCACCACTGAGCCACAGTCGCCCTGATAAGGCTTCAGTTCCCTGTCAGAAAGGGCTGTCTGACAGTGTGGAAAGGGGGACACTTTTTGAAATATGTTTCTTTTGGCCTTATGGGGAAGAGGGGGCAACAGAAGGGAAGACATGCAAAGGGCCGTGGGCCGAATTCAAACCCTGATCTCTGTAATAAGGACTTCCCCTTGGTACAAAGGGCACCAGCTCGACCAGGTGAACTACTTCAATATATTGATATTATCATTTATAATACCATACAGTTGAGAGTAATGGCTTAGCATATGTACTTTTGTTCCCCAAAACATATACTGTGTGAAGCATATTACAAATACACTTCTAACGCATGTGTACAATCTTCCTGTACTAAATACACTAACGCACTAAACGAGAAAGGGTCAATTCCATTTCAATACCACTTCTGCCTGTCAGCAAAGTAATCTCCGATAGCGTTGTACGCCTGCTCCAGCAGAGTGTCATCACAGTCCCCAGAGCCGGTTTTGAGCAGCTGGAGCACCCTGAACCAGTCTCCCAGCTTGATCCTAAGGCTGATGGCGAGGTCCCTACAAGAAATAGATCTCATCAGGCCGAGAGAACCGGTGGCATCATGTAACGCTGACATTCAAAATGTAGAAGAAAAACCAAACATCATCAAATCTGGCCAAATGTACCTGCGGTCCATATCCAGGTACATCCGCTCAGCTTCCTCAAACCTGCTGAAGTAAGCCGCCACCTCCGCCTGCTTCATGGGCTCGCTCTGCAGGTTGCCCAGCCGCTTGACGAACTCGATGCCCTGGTAGTCTTTGCAACGGACGAAGGCCTGTTCGGCCGTCTTCAGATCCAGTTTCTGGAGGGCCGCCTCAGCCAGAAGACGCCTGGTGGTTCATAATGGAGAGAGAGGGTTGGCTACTATCACCAATAGGGCTGCATGGCATGGTATGTTTGCATAAATCATTTGACCCATTCGAATGATTTATTTAGCCATTAGGCATTAAGTTTTACCAAATCATTGTCTTTAAATCGATCAGTCCGTGTCAACCTCATGATTCTACAAACGTATAACTCTTTAAAAAAAAATGAGTACAAAGGTTTTCCTCAAGTCACAGACTGGAAATGACTCCTGGAAACTTTTTGGTTGTTGCCAGATTTTGAAGGATGCTGTAAGAAGTGACACGCTAGCCAGAGAACACACATAAGCTGCAGCGATCACACTGCTGCTTCAAAAGACTTATCATGAATCTCTCATACTCAGCAGCATTCCTCCCAAACCGGCAGAGAGTATACGCTACGAGGAAACACAGTCGGGACAGCAGCTACTGATTGGTGCTAATTGGACCTGGCAACAAAGTTCAAACGTCTCTTGAATTTAGGAATCGTTTTTTGAGAATTGGTTTTGCTGGAGCATTACTATGTCCCGCGTTTACTTTGATTAAATCACCTGGAGACGACATCATGCTGCTGCCACGCCTCACACACACACACACACACACACACACACACACACACACACACACACACACAGCAGAGGGGTCCATTAACACTCTGTGTTCTGCCTTTTTATGTGAGAGACATCAGATTACCAAAACTCATTAATCCTATGCATCAAAGCCTCCCGTCCAACTTTTTTTCTTCTTCTGGAAATGAGTCAGATTGATGAGATTAAAACTGTCTCACCAAACTCCTTATTCATTTTGTCATCATCATTGAACTAACTATACACGAGTAAAGATGGAAATGTTGCATTTACCAGAGTCTTGGGTGAGGATTGTCTTCAATGAACTGCGAGGCATCTTCAATCCCCACTTTTTCAATCAATGCACGACTGTCTCTCAGGGAGCGGATTTCAAAGTTGATGAGGTTGTCTTTGTTCGGCCTCTCTGGATCCTGTGGAGCGAGATCCCACGATCGAGTGTTTAGTTAAATCAACAAATAGAAACTGCGCCGTTCAGCACGTTCAAGGTACAAAACAATAGTTATGGGGAAAGCCTCTCTTTGTGCCTGTTAACTCTAGAAAGGGGCGAACTGTCGTCCTTTACCACATTCGTCAACAGAAGAAAGCTGAGTTATTCTCTCAGGCATCCACAGTGAACAGAGAATCAAACAGAAAAGTATTTATGAGTTGAAATAAATGTGTGTGTGTGGGGGGGGGGGGGGGGGGGGCTCTTTGCTAAAATCTTCCTATTTTTCAGATTGTTTGTTCACAATAAAGGTATGACAGAAAGTTGTCATTTTGTGCGGGAAATATTAAGAGTAAAAAGAGTTTAAAAGTGTCTTGATACGAGCATAAATGGTTATGTTTCAGATTGCAACATGATTGTGTTGGGACTTTGGCCATCATGCCATTTTTCTTTCCCAAAGGTATACCTTCATGATTTCATCAAGCAGGACAGATTTGATTTCCAGGTCTTCAAAGTTGCAAATGTAGCCAGAAGTTTGGATGGGTTCCTGTCTCAGAGAGAACAAAAAACAATCCATGATGGCGACAGTTGCTCGATGTTTATCTCGTAACAATAAGACAATGCAGCTGACCGTCACACAAACACCCGCGCGCTAACCTCTGGGTCCAGGTTCCTGAAAACATACATCCTGGTCTTCTCCATCATGGCAAACAGGTCAGGATTGTCATGCGCCCACTTCATGTCCCAAACATCCTTGCGCTCAAACTTGGACGGATCTCCTGCAGACGCCTGGTTTCCTGTGCCGTCGTCTGCGGAGGCACGGACGTCCAGGTCCAACAACGTCAGCACGCCCGCAATGTCTATTATGGCCATACGGCTAGATAGAAAACATAATCATATTATTAAATGATTTGGTATATTATTAAATAATGCAGACAATGTACAGAGCTAAAGCAAAGTCACTGCCAGACTGTACAAAGGTTGTGGAGTGTAAATATGATTTGAGAGATGTTTGTAAGTTTATTGTACAAAAAGCTAAAAAGGGATTAAAAGAAGATGTATTTCTATTGTAGGAGTTCAGTTATGGAACAACGCTAAAATGGATGTAAGAACTGTCAAGGGTTACAAGTGTGAATGAAATGTATGTATATGTAAGATGCATATATGTGTGTGTATATATATATATATATATATATATATATATATATATATATATATATATATATATATATATATATATATATATATATATATATATATATATATATATATATATATATTATTTTTTCTTTATTTCAAATTAATTATCTGATTTAATTGATAATAATAATAATAATTTAGGATAGGAACATATAAGCATTTTTTGCTTCTACCTATACCTTTTCAGTCTTTCTGTTTTGTATATTATATATAATATTGTATTGTAATGATTGACTGAATAAAACACACAAACAAACAAAACACATATATAATTATACACACACACACACACACACACACACACACACACACACACACACACACACACACACAGCAACAAGTTTAATCTGCATCACACCAATCAACGCTTGCCTGGAGTTGCAGTTCAAGGACAGATAGAAGGCTCTGTTGTTCAAAATGTACTTCTGGAGGAGAACCACATTTGGGAGGCTGTATCTATGGATGGAACCAGACTCGCGGCCCTGTAAGCACACATGCACCCAAACACTCAATGTTTTACTTTCACTGCATGATCCAACACTTTAGAAATCAAACAGAGATGTACATACCACCATCAGGGTTTTATCTGTTGCTGTAATACAACAAATGGAATCTTGAGTTGCCTGAAATGGAAACATGATGAGTTATACAATTTATCTGGAGCAAAACAAATTAAAAATTATTATCATTAAAATCATTCCTTTGTGAGCTAACAATTGAACAAAAATGGCTCTGAAGTGTCTGTAGAATTCATTTCAGATTTTGTGCTTCAACCTGGATGTTACAGTGCGACCTGAGAGGTGAAGATGTCTCTTACTGTGAAGGCTTTTGCAAAATCTGGACTGCTGTCGCTGGCTGCAGATGGATTGCTGTCAATATGATAGACCCTAGAGAGGCAGGAAGTGAGAACAAATGAGAAAGAGGCAGCAAGACGGACCAACAGTTGCTCTTTCCACTGAGGTGAACTGCTGTCCAGGTGCTAGGAGAGCCCTGGCAGGACATTAGGTCACGCCCAGCCTGTCTGGAACCTCGGTGGCCTTTGATTCAGATGAATGGATCCTTTTCATAGCGCTGTCAGTAAATACAAACACCCTGCACTGAAACAGTGAGCCGGTAAACCCAAGGTTTCATCCACCGATGCACAGAATAGAGCTTTGTGGTTAACTTTCCATGATCTGCTTGATGTGTACTGCAAGTTTTGACATGGCCGTTCCATTTAGTTCAGATGCAGCTCCATTGTACTGTGAATGTTAGGGCGATGTCTGACAGAAACCTCACCTCTCTCTTCCCTCCTTCTTAGTTCTGGTCACTTGGTTGATCTCCAGGGCAGTTAATTTCTTTGCCACTCTGTACTGCCACAAGTAGAAGGCCTGTTTGGATGCGGCGATCACGTGTGTCTTGGTCATGGTGACAAACAGTGGATCTGACAGGTAGACGAGTGACAGACGTAGTTAGGAAGATGTAGAGTGTGTATGAAATCAGTCATTTGGGAGCAAGTAACTCAATTATATTTTGTATGTCTTTTGGTGGATCTTGTGTGTGCCCAGCTTCTGGCATCACATTACAAATGCTTAGCAATGTCACCAACTCAGAGGACTTTAAAGTTTTTAGTTTGCTTTCGTTACGCCATGCACAAATTAGGTATTCACATTTTCTTTGGGTGGTGTAAAGTTGCATGAAACACAATCGATTATCTTGCAATAAACTAAACCAAACTGCACTGAAAGAAATCGGGCAATTAAAGTTTTGTAAATGGGTCTTTTCTGTAACTTTAAACAAGGAAAAGCTACAAGCAGAAGGAGACGCCTCCAAAAGGCCCACACAGGAACTCACTCTCCTATTATTTACCAAGGTGGTAAATCTGAAACCCATTCAGTCCCACTAAGTCTTTCTAATACGCAGACTTTGAACCGTCTTGGCCACAGGCCCGAGCTCAGAAAAACATTCGGACACGTCCAGCAGAGACAGAACGCTGAATATTTGTGAGACATGAAGACGCTCAGCGTGAACAGTCTGTTTGCTACAGGACGCCGTGGGCCCGTGACGGATGGACTGTGGGCGGCGGGTGGCAGAACGCCATCCACCGCTTCACTATACACGGGGTGCGATGTCTCGCGTTGGCTTGGAGAAATCCTCAGACCTCATGGTAAATTAGGACTTTGATCAGCCCACTGTTGTGCCACAAGACGATTACTAGCAAGTCCTCCTCTGTGTGCCCACTGTATGCAAGCTTGAGGGCACATGGCTTGTTTCTGTGTTTCTTTACTGTATGAACTCACCAATGTCAATGTATTTTGAGTCCAGTGGAGTCCCGATGGAGTTGCACAGAATCAGGACATACTGAAAAACACACAGTAGTGTAAAGTTATTCTACGGGTTAATTGACGATTCTTTGTCAAAACAAATAGTCGTCATTTTGAGTGCGTGGTTTTAAATTGTACATTACCCTTGCATGACTCACAGACTCTAACTCAGCATCCTCCTGTGTAGCAATGAATAATAAAACATTTAAAAAAAAACAGAAGGCAAGACAGCAGAGAAACATTTGTGATCCTTACTATTGCAGCTCTGTATCTTCTTCATTGTGTGTAAACATTTTAATATATCAGGATAAGCTGGTCTGAGTCATGAGCGCGTATCAAGTCAACCTTCAAGTCCTGCTGCTTTGCTCTCACTGTTGCCATGTTAGGACATGTGAAGCGGAGCGGTCGGTACCTGAGGCTGCGTGTCATCTGCTTTGCTGGCGAGGATGCAGAAGTCCCCTGAGGTGGTGATGGACATCAAACTCTTGACGTATTTGACAAACTTCTCGTTGTTTTTGGTGTCCCAGAATACCACGCAGTACTCTTGGCGCTCTGGCTTCGTGTAGGCATACACCACTGTGCTGCAACAGTAGCCCCACTGTGAGGAGACAGAACGGAGCAGGTGTGTGGGGCTTCAGAACTCTTTAGTCAGAATGTAATTACTTGGGAGTGAAGTGCAGTTGTTATTTCCCCTCAAATTGTAATTTTTACTGTTTTTACATTGAAAATCAGGCAGTGAAGTTATTTCGGTGTCACTGCTTTTTGAACATTTGGAAGCATGATGTGAAACTATCAATAGCAACCCGTACCCTTTGCAACTGGCCAGAGCTTTAACCATACTAATGCCAGATGGAGTATTTTTATTGTTAGGTTTCTCTGTCTACGACTGTCTTCGAGAACACCCCCTACCCCCAAACTTGAATTAACAGCAAGCCACAGGTGTCGCCATTTACCTTGTAGTCTGGTCTTATGTTGGCAAAGTAGATGTAGGAGTCCACGGCCAGGCCAATACGCAGCCCTCCTCCCTCCCAGCCAATTCCTGTCATCTGCTTCCCAGGCACTTTGAGAGTTCTCAGATGCTGTGAATACAAGAAAAAGTGCTAAATCTCAAATGTGTCCCGTCTGATGGCATTTTCATATACCCACTGGGGATCTTAGGGGGCTTGGGTATGCAAGGGAGGATTTTCAAACAATATCAATGACAGTGGTGAGATTTCTGGCTTTCAGAGTACATTTCCCAATTTACTTGCATTTCCCACCACTCAACAATGTAGATAAGCGCAACAGAGAAACTTGCAAGGTACTTCATGCTTAAAGGGCCAGTGTGTTGCATTTATGCATTGGCAGAAACGCAATATAATATCAATGAGTATGTTTTCTTTCGTGTCCAATAACTCGAAACTAAGAATCGTTGCGTTTCCGTTACTTCAGAGGGAGCCTTTTATATCTACGTACGGAGTGGGTCGTCTTCACGGTGTCCACCATTTGTCTACCGTAGCCCAGAATGGACAAACCAAACACTGGCTCTAAATAGGGTCATTTGCATTTTTGCGTCGGCCACCATAGTTCTCCAACACGCTTGACGCATGGGAGAAGGTTCAGTTGGCTGAATGCTGCCAAATCCTACACACTGGCCCTTTAAATAAAATCAAAAAAGTGAAACAAAGCAGAATAGACTTTGTACTCATCATCAACTAAGTCTATTCCATGTAAATTCTTCTCTTTGGTCCCACATATGATACTGACAGGAACACTGCATGGTTGTGTACTGCTTATGGCTCATCTTCTTTTTGCACTAAACTCTGTGTCAGGTAACTAAATCTTCCCCCTCACCTCTCCAAAAGGCGTGTAGAACTGCACGACATTGAACTCTTTCTCCAGATGTGAGGCTCTGAGGGAACCCGCTACCGCCAGAACACTGCCGCAATGATTCCACTGGATACTGACCACACTCATCAGACTGTTGATACACACTGGTTCTGAAGAAAAGGGCAGCAGCACAGCTCATTATCATCGGTGAACATGTCATGGAAGTGTAAGCTGGAGAATACACTGCAGTCTTTGAAGGGTCCCTCCCTTACTTTCATCGTTCTCGTAGCGCATGACCTGGCATTTCCCATTGTCAAAACAGATGGCAAGACACGGGCAGTCTGGTTCCACGTAACCCCCGGTTCCTGCATACCAGTGGATACCCGCGATACTGATAGCTCCGGTCGCATTGGCGAGACAGCTGATGGTCATTTTCATCTGAAACGCAGCATCAAATTATTATTTTCTATTGTTTTCATGTTATTAATTGGCAAATAAATGAACCAATTGTCAACTCAGCGTTGATGGCAAATGTAGTCGATTGAAGCAATAATTGCAATAATAATAATCAGAATAATCAGAATAATCTCCACCTCTGGGTAGCCATGTTTTAAGGGGCTTTACAAACATTCTCAATAACAAGATAATATAATATAGCACCAGGTTAATGATTTTTCAACAATAAGCCCTCGGATAATGTATAATAGATTCTTCCTAAACCTTCTAGGTACACATGGGTACATACTAAAAGGACATTTCTATTTTACTTAATCATATGCACTCACTATGAAGTTTCCTTGATTGTCATAGATGTGTACTTCCCCGTTGGCCATGCCGAAGAGGAGGATCTTGCTGTCTGGCGACCACGCCACATGAGCAAGCTGATTTCCCTTCAGCTCTTTCCCCCAAATCCGGTTTCCTGCCACAACAAAAAAGGGCGTTAATCCTACTGTGCATGTTCATACTCAGTATGTGAATAAAGCTCCTTTCAATCTTGTTGGAAAAATATTGTTATTGATTGACATTTCTTCCGATTTTTAGCAGAACACTGTAAATGTTTGTCTTGTTTTTTTTACCATCTACAGATCCAACAATGACCGCTCCGTCTTCATACACAATGCAGATCTTCTGACCGTCAGCGTTCCAGCTCATGCTCCTCACCACCGACTTGTTCCGGTTGTTGATCATCTCCTCGTACCACGCACCTTCGGAAAGGGGGGAGACAGAGAACTGTAAAAGCCAAATTCTTACAAGACAACTTTCATTTTGGATTTGACGGCAGTGAACACCTTTGTAGAGCATCCATACGATGATGAGTCCACTCTGGTCACTGGTTGTCAGCTTTTCATACTGTTCGTTCCACGTAACCACTTGTACTGCGCCTGCAAGTTTGGTAGTCATGAATCATGAAGTGTAAGATACTTTTCATGTGGCCCGCTCCACGGCACTGCACCACCTAAATATGGACGCTGCCATCGCATGATGATTTGGGAACAGCTGAATATAATTTACCACCGTGTCCCTCGAGAGTCTGGTTCATTGAGAGATTACTGGGTGCAGCAAGACCTTTAATTTTGGCATCATCTGTTAAGAAAGAAGAAAAAGAGATTGGGTTGAGAACCCCAAGCAATTATCAGAGGGAATTGTTAAGAAACAGCTTGAAAGACCAGCACTTGCCTCTAGCATTGGAGCAGAAGTGTGTAGGTAAAACCAGCACAGAGTTTTCATTGTTTCATTCCCTTCACTGTTGGTGGGTTTTCTCTGTTTGCTTAGCAACATAATAACATAATACCAGTGGGTCTGTCCAACAGACACAGTGAACAAGGTGGTACCATTTCTACTTACAGTGACTGGAAACCGAGGCACCAGAACAGAGCCAAAAAAGCTTACGCAAGTTTCAGACCGTTTCTTACACGCTGAAAGAGCTGTAGTTTCAAAAACACTCAAATCTCAATCGTATGGGTATGACATAATGGCTTTGACTGTGACAAGTACACTTTAACACAAATATAAATGTATTGAACATTATTCATCACAGCCAAAATAAATATATATATATATTTTTTTTTTTTGTTTGCTGATTTTTGTATTATATCCTAGAGCAAAAATAACTGCAATAAATAAATACGTAGATGTAATGTAGATGTTTATATTTATTGATTTGCTATATATTTCAATCTAACCAAGGACACACCAGGCCCAGCCAATCAACAGTGGCCTCTCTTTTTTAATCACAAACTTTACATGCAGTTCACTTGCCTGTATTTATCAATTATTGTTATTATACGTATATTATCAAGTCTTACCACACTTTGAAACTAGAAAGGGATTTCATCCAATGAAAAGATTGACAATACGCTACAACTTTGCGTTGCGTATTGCATGTGTTTAGCATTTTGTGGACTTCCTATATGGTTCAGATGTACATCTCAGGTCGTCAGGCCCGCGGTAGCTGAAGAAAAGGTCAACCGGAAGCTGTGAGCTCATCCTGACCTCACCTGTCTGAGTCTCGAGCTTGAGCACCCTGAGGAGACCGTCGTCTCCTCCGCAGGCAATGAAGCCTTGGTCTTTGTTCCAGGAGACACATTTGAGATGGATGTTGTTGGGGATAGCGATCTATAAAACACGGGAAGTTGAAGCCACGTCGTCACCCAACGCGAAAAGACGTCTCAATAGTTGAATTAACGTTAGGGGGCAGCAGCGGAGACTCACCTTCTTGCTGAGGTAGATAAACATGGCGGTACTGCTACCAGACCTCCGCTTACTGCCTAGTTATACTAGTTAAGGTAGAATGACACTTACCAGACGTTAACTAGCCAACTAGACAGTTAAATGAGCTAACTCTTCCGACCTAGCTATGCTATGCTACATCCCTCAGCCCTCTGGTGGATGTGACGTTAGCTTCGCCAACACAGTTAACGTTCACATACCAAGTACCAAAGACAGGAACGTTGAATTGAGCCTCTACGGCTTCCGTCTAAAGTTAAAAACGTCAGCAAATGTATGAGGGGGAGAAAAAGTTCAAATTCGACGTCTCATGGCTCGTGTTGGAGGACTCCAGTACTCAGAGGTTGTAGCTTCCCACCGTCTCCCGTAGTAACCGTAAACCGGAAATGGGGTCTTTCTGGTAATTGTAGTTTTTCATGTTCTCTTTCTGGTGACGGGCATTCTTTTGCAGGGCTGCCTTGCATACTATACAACTGCAGCTGGCTCCATGCAGTGGTTCTAGTCGAATGAATGCATGACACAAGCTGAATAAACAAGCAATTCAATACATAAGGAAGAATGGAAAATTATATAGTTTTAAAGTCTGTCTTGTGAAAGTATAGTCACTCTCAAGGAGGCTTCATTTGTCCTGAGATGCTAAAAGTCATCATGATTTTATTGATTTTAAAAGTGCCTTGGTAACTAAACTACAACACACAATAAAAGACATTTAGGATCCATTCTTTGAGAATATTTATTTTCCATGTGCAACTATACACCCAATAGAAAATATACAGACAAGTTGTTTTCTATTACAAAAGCACCATAATATGAACAATACTATCAGTTTACACAACGATCCCTGCACCACAAATACTCTTCTCAATTTGTTTCACGTGTGTTCTATTGATATGACCAAGTCAGAAATACAGGACATGTGTGTATTGTATGAAGAAAAGAAAATAACGGTAATGTTGCTGTTACTTGTGGTGGAGCTTGACTTAAAATCCCACAAATCAAAAACTGGAAACATTGTATTTAATTGCTAGGACTGCTTTGGTACAACACTTACAAATTTGCCTCAGAGGGCTTTACAAGCTGTACACATAACATCCCTGTCCCGGGACCTCACATCGGATCAGGAAAAACAAAAACAAACTTTCACAGGGAAAAAAGGGAAGAACCCTTCAGGAGAGCAACAGAGGAGGATCCCTCTCCCCAGATGGACAGAAGCAATAGATGTCATGTGTACAGAAAAGCCAAGTGTGCAAAGTCTCGTCCAATAACTCCCTAAATTCTTTTCCCACTAAAACAGTTCTACCAGTCTGTTACAAAAAAAGAAAAACAATTAATTTTGCGCAATATAGTTGTTGCAATATTTCCGGTATCAAAGAATAGGATTATAGTAATTCACTGTGATGTAACAATGCCACAGGCCAATTGGATCGAGGCAACAACAATGCTCTTGTTGTAGAGGAGATTAGTTGTTGTGTTATGGTTATGGAAGGAGGTATTGTATTTGTGACCAAGAAATGCTCTTGCATCTGTGAATACACAACAAGAATCTGGTACAACAAGTTTTCCACCAAAAAAACATTGAAATCATTGAAATTATACTTTTAACATGTTTACCGTGAAGTTTGCACTTCTCTATTCTATGCTTCCCCTAACTATCTTACATATTTGGAGTCCATACTCGATGGCTTACAGTGCCAGGAAGAAGTGGAGCTTTTCTTACAAATACACAGGTACAGTATGTAAACATTTACACCAGTTATACCTGACTTTACCAAAAGAAGTAATAACATACAGCGTTGTAGATGCAAAATGCTTGTTTATGATATCAAATATTAACGCAATCAGTATACTGCATAATAAATCCACACCATGCAAACATTTTTACTGAAGCATTATGAGCGTTTAAGAGTCACAGATGACTTCCGCTGGTCAAAAGATGCTCGTCCTGAACACGTCTTCATCCTTAATTGTGCCGTTGGCCCTCAATCAGGTTCACTTTGTCTGAAAGTTCATCAAGTGAACAGACTGTCAAAGAAACCAAATGGATTCAACTTATGCTTATTAAAAGTACTAATGAGACATGGCCATTGTAGCAGCAGCCCAATATCGAACATGTTTAGAGGTGCAGAGCAGATATTTTTCTTACATAATCCCAATTTTTTTTAACAAATTCAAACCGCAGACCCGTCAAAGTCTCTCAAGCAAAAGGATATGTTTTCTGCTCAGCTCCTGAATGGCCGACTGCACTTTTTTCTGGAACACAATCTGGGCTTCACACATGCAGGCGTCTTGAGTTATTTCACTCCTCATTTCCTCTAAGAGAATGAGAGAGAGAAAACATGGAGAGTCAAAGCAGATGAGAGCGGTGCTTCACCATGTTTGGCGTGGCCTCTTTGTAATACTCCATTTGGCTCCACAGCACATCTCATATTCCCCCGATGTCGGTGTTTTGGAGATGGCGAAATCAGATCAAAGTGAGATGTGGTTTTAAATGGAAACATAAGCTTAGTGGATATTCATTGAGCAATATAGTAGAGATCAGTTAAAATCCTGATTTTTCGCTTTTGTGAGTGAGATTAGGAAATATGTTGAAAAAAAAGGTTTCAATCACTTCAACTAGTTAATCACAACCCGGGAGGGCTCAGTTACTGAGGTCAGGCGTGGATAGCGTTAAAGAGGACACATGTTAATAACCGTTTATGCAATATACTCATGTTTACATACAATACAAATGACTGAAAAAGACAATCACAACAGATGACAGGCAAATCAATTACAACCAATTTCTTTTGGTCCTTTACTTGGACCAAAGTTTTTGGGTGGGCTTCCCCCACAACTTCCATTGCAGTCTCTCATTCCTTAAAGAAGCAGCACAGTACGAGTGTATGTCCTACAAACTGTGCCGTTAAGGGCTGGATCAGTGGAAGTATTGCTCGGCGCTGGACAGTGGCTTTGGTTGCAGTCAACAGCAGACTTCTCCAAAGCTAAAGAATGAAAAAAGGTAGACATGAAAGTATGATAACCATTCAGATCAAAGTGTATGCATTGTGACTACATTTAATCTAAAGGCCCCTATCAGTGCCATAGGCTTGACCAATTTTCCAACCTACAGCAGTGCATTGAAATCCACATGGCTGAGTATATAAGTAAGATATCTTATATGACTCTATTTAACAGTACAGTCTGCATTCACAGTTTGTGTAGATTGGTTGAAAGACGGTTACAGACCTGTGGTTATAGAATTCGGGATCCTTAAACTTCATTCTATTCCACAGGGCCACTTTTGTACAATGACAGAAGGCCAGTTAATAACTTCTAGGATCGGAGAACATTCAAGAATTAGCCTGGATCTCTGTTGGGGGACGTAAAAACTATTTACGGTGGGTGGGAACACAGGACTATCCCCCAGTAGACTGGTGCTTGTGTCCCGTGTGAAACCAAAAGTCTTGTTTAAGTATTTGAAGTTAAGGTAATGAACTGTTTTCCATACTTACAGTATTACGTTGTACTGTTGAACTGTATTTTCTTTTAAACCAGAATATCCACAGAACATATTCAATTGTCCAGATTGATCTTTTCAGCATGGAAGAAGTTTCATCATTGCTTACTCTAGACTTCTGAACTTACATGTTGCCAGTGATAAAGTAATAAGGTGGATGCCAAAGTAAAAGCCAGTGCTACTTTGCATGGGGAAATTTGTCAAGCCTATAGACCCTTTAAGAGGACAAAGCCTGGGTGAAATATGACGTGCTATGAAGTTTATATAATTATCATAACAAATAGCAATTGGAAAACATCTTACTCTCACCTTAAATCTGGTATAGTTTAGGATGATGGCTTGAGAATGTCTATGGTCAAGTCCAGCACAGGGTCCAGCCTGTCTTCGATAAAGCCTCTGAGTTTTATAGGGAAAGAGTATTCAAGGAGCCCCGGGTCAGCTGTCAAAACGTTGTTGCGCACAGTTCCTTTGAGGACTCCAAACCATGTCCACGCATGCCACACCTTTCGGTAAGTTAGTGCCAGTCTGGCACATTTTGTCAGTCGGGCCGAGCACATAGTCGTACTACACAACTCACAACGCAATAATATGAGAGGGTTGGGCGACAAATTGAACCTGAGGCTAGAACTGTTTAAACATTTGGGGAATCTTTTGAAAGGTCTCAATACACAGACACCATTATGTATGTTGGAGAAAAAACAATCCTCTATTCTTACGTGAGCATGTTTTCTGGTCTGCATTCAGCACATATCCCTCTTCACACTTGCAGTTGTAGGAGTCACCGTTGTTGATGCAAATCTGCTGGCAGTCATGTCCCTGAGCACATGCATTTGAACCTGGAAAGAGACATTTCCACATGTAACTGACTTGGTCTAAGTATTTCAAGGTCAAGGAGCAACTGGTTATCATTACCTTGATATGTATTACTTTCTAGCACAATACAAGAGCTCTTCAAACCATCTTGAGGTGTCTAGTTGAAAGGAAGAAGTTTCTTACGTGAGCAGGTCTTCTGATCCATGTTCAACATGTATCCAACTCGACACCTACAGATGTAAGAGTTCCCATTGTTGGCGCAAATGTGCTGGCAGTCATGTCCCTGGGCACAAACATCTGAACCTGGACCTGAAAGGAAAAGCTCACATCTCAGCTCCTAGACCTATGACATTAAAACAATCCCCAAACCTTTTCCAGAGCCGCTGGTCCCAGTTCTTTATAGAAGAAGCCGATGCCTTAGTCATGTCAACAATACATTTTAACATTCCCAGTCTCTATTTCTCCTGCTCAGTCACACTGACCTCAACAATGGAAACCAATATTCACGAGAACGGATATCTGGTGTGCCCAGACGACAAATTGCCTCACCAACTCATATGAAGCTCCAAACGTGGTGCTTTGTGGGATATCTGAGAAGCTGGATCACGCCACAGATGCATATTGAAACAAATCAGGTTCTTACGTGAGCATGTTTTCTGGTCTGTATTCAACACATATCCCTCACAACATTTGCAGATGTACGAGTCATCAGTGCTGACACATAGGCTGGCAGTCATGTCCTGAATTAATTCACTACAGACTATGCTAATCTGAGATGATACCCATTCTAAATTGGTGGTTGTTTCTTGGCAAACGGCAATCCCATGTGGATTCTTTAATCCTTTACACAATAGTTTTTGCAGTATTAGACCATGCACTTACAATAACGGAGACACAGCATGCACATCAAATGTATAGCTCAAATTCAAGTTCTTACGTGAGCATGTTTTCTTGTCTGCATTCAACACATATCCGTCATGACATGAGCAAAGGTGAGAATCACCATTTTTTACACACATGTGCTGGCAGTCATGTCCCTGGGCACATGCATCCAAACCTGAAACGAGAAGCTTCCACATCTAACGTAGTCCAACACTATCACTGAATGAATCGTTGGCCTGTTGTGGACCTAAAGATGGGTCAACAGTATTTCAAAAGAACATGCATGTCAAGTATATCATTACAATTCAGGTTCTTACGTGAGCATGTTTTCTGGTCAGCATTCAACACATATCCCTCACGACACATGCAAGAGTAAGAATCGCCATTTTTCACACAAATGTGTTGGCAGTCATGTCCCTGGTGACACGCATCTGATCCTGAAAAGAGACACTTCCACAGCTGACATCCACAGCAAACTTCCATGGTGAAGCTTTTGATTGGCCAAATTTGATTTTTTTAATTTTTATATGAAGGCCATGGCCAAATGCTCTATGCCTCCGTCTGCATTTATTCAAGTATATATAATGATAACAATAAAGATTGTAGTCAACCACAAATAGTGCACTAGGACATGCATATCGAGACAAAAGGTCCATGTTCTTACGTGAGCATGTTTTCTGGTCTGCATTCAGCACATATCCCTCTTCACACTTGCAGATGTACGAGTCATCATTGCTGATGCAGACATGTTGGCAGTCATGTCCCTGTGCACATGTATCTGAACCTGAAAAAGGACACTCACACTTGTAACTGACTTGTAGCTGATTCATTGAATGATAGCCAGCCAGATGTGAAGCTTTGAAAGCTGTTGATGTCCAATTTAAACTTTTGGAGCATTTTTCGTGAATGAATAGATAACAGACTTCGAGGGAGACCCAGGACAATGCACCCTGACATGCATATCAAATGTACAGGTAAAATCCAGGTTCTTACGTGAGCATGTTTTCTGGTCTGCGTTCAACGCATATCCCTCACGACATTTGCAACGGTATGAATCACCATTTGTGACACAAATATGCTGGCAGTCATGTCCCTGGTCACATGTGTCCAAACCTGAGAAGAGACACTTTCACAGCTAATCATTTTCTAAATTCAGTAAAACAGTCACACTGCAGTAAGACAAGGAACGGCCCATTCTTTCCACGGCCCGTATTCCGAAAACATCAATAGTCCCGAAAAATGTCTCATTGGACCAAAAGCCCACCAACATCTATTATCCCGAAAAGAAACGGCCATTGTTCCTAAGGCCCATTGCTCTAGAAATACACACTCTCCCTGCAACAAACAGAAGCACATGGCTGATTACTATGCAGAATTATGTCATTGTACCTTCCTGGTTTCTTGTCTACCAGAATTCTAATTCTGCATAATAATTCACCTGTGCTTGTTGCAGGGAAAGTTTGTATTTTCGGAGCAATGGGCCAACGGGTGTTTGTTTCCGGGATAACGTGCTGACCCCGGTACATTTTTTGGACTATCGGGTTTTTGGAGCAATGGCCTCATGGCCCTAAAACATGCATAACATATAAGGTCCAAGTTCTTACGTGAGCATGTTTTTTGGTCGGCATTTAACTTATATCCCACTTGACACTTGCAGATGTACGAGTCATCATTGTTCTCACAAATGTGCTGGCAATCATGTCCATTGGCACATGGATCAGAGCCTGAAAAGAGACATGTCCACATAACTTAAGGTAACTGACATATCATGACATCAGTCAAGGAGAACTGTTGGAGCCTCAGTATGGCCATGTTTCCTTTTACTATGAGGTTGCATGCTCAACTCTTGTTTCTGTATCAATCAGTCTCCTAAGTCTCTGAGTTATTCAAGCCGAGCTCATCAACTGACTGTGAAAGTGCGAAGCCCCCCAAGGTGCAGAAAGAAAGAAAGTCTGTCTGGACAAAGTACCTGACCAACCTCAGAATTAAAGTCTGTTCAGAGAAACCCACACGCCCACATTGCAATATGCCTGTCCATCAGCAAGACCTGTGAGTTTCTGTATTCAATCAAGCACTAAAGTAACGATTGTTGTAAACCAGAGACACTGCTCTGAGGCATGCATATCAAATCTTCATAAGGCATGTTTTCTGGTCTATTTACAACCCATTTTACGCTTATAGACAATCACACTCCAACTACAAGGACAACGGTGCTTACGTGAGCATGTTTTCTGGTCTGCGTTCAACACATATCCCAAAGGACATTTGCAGATGTACGAATCATCAGTGCTGACACAAATATGCTGGCAGTCATGTCCCCGGGAACATGAATCCAAACCTGAAAAGAGAAAACTGCCACATATGACATGAAGCCCTTATTGTGGAACTTATTGTAGACCCTTTGCTTGGCAATTATTTATTTTCACAGTTCATATTTATGCCCACAGTACAAAGAGCCTCACTGTATATGTACAGTATATAATGTAGGCAATACATGGAAACTTTCAGTCCTAGACAAAACAAATTGGAACTGAACCAACAAACCGACAACAAATCTATACAAAATATTCCGGTTCTTACGTGAGCATGTTTTCTGGTCTGCATTCAACACATATCCCTCACGACATTTGCAGATGTAGGAGTCATTGGTGCTGACACAAATATGTTGGCAGTCATGTCCTTGGGCACATGCATCTGAACCTGAAAAGAGACGCTTCCACATCTAACAAACTAAGTCTACCTTCAAACAAAGGGCCATTTGCTCAAACTCTGTGCATCAATCCCAGTTTCATACTTCTATACTTTTTTAAATCAATTCAACACATACAGCTTCACACTCGGAACCGTTAAGAAATGCAGTGCCTTGGCATCTCTCGCTGTCAAGATAACGTTTTCAATCTGTTTTGGTAAACTAAACTGTAGGGATTCTTCAGTGCTCTCTACATTTACTCAAGTATGAACAGTAATTCACTTTTTGGGAAACCTGAAACACTGCACCAAGAGATGGACATGACATCTATCTGTAAGGGTTCTTATGTGAGCATGTTTTCTGGTCTGCATTCAACACATATCCCTTGTGACACACACAGAGGTAAGAATCGCTGTTTTCCACACAAACATGCTGGCAGTCATGTCCCTGGAAACATATGTGCAAATCTGAAAAGAAATATTTCTGCATGTTAACTTGTTGTTGCTCAGCACAACAACCATTTGTGGTGGTGCACTAGTCAAGGCAACCCTAAAACAATAGTCACAAGAGCCGATCTGTTCCTGACCCTGTGCCAATTCAAGATGGTCTAAGCACTCACTTCCCACTAAGAATAACCCAAAACCAAGGAGCAAGCACCTAAGCTGAAGCAGAAGGCAATGTGCAAGCGCCTTAATGTGCAGTATCTTTAATGGCTGCTATGGTGGCTCCTAGAACACCTCAACAATACCAAAAGATTGGGAAAACCCTAACGTTGCTGTTGTGACAAGTCAATGTATCCTACAGATTTAGTTTAATCTAGAAGCATAAATAGATTTGTGCCAAAATACAAACATAAAGTATACCTGAAAAGTCCAGCATCTCATGTGAGCATGTTTTCTGGTCTGCATTCAACACATATCCAATTCGACATTTGCAGATGTACGAATCATCAGTGCTGACACAAATATGCTGGCAGTGACATTTCCACATGTAACTGACTTGGTCTAAGTATTTCAAGGTCAAGGAGCAACTGGTTATCATTACCTTGATATGTATTACTTTCTAGCACAATACAAGAGCTCTTCAAACCATCTTGAGGTGTCTAGTTGAAAGGAAGAAGTTTCTTACGTGAGCAGGTCTTCTGATCCATGTTCAACATGTATCCAACTCGACACCTACAGATGTAAGAGTTCCCATTGTTGGCGCAAATGTGCTGGCAGTCATGTCCCTGGGCACAAACATCTGAACCTGGACCTGAAAGGAAAAGCTTACATCTCAGCTCCTAGACCTATGACATTAAAACAATCCCCAAACCTTTTCCAGAGCCGCTGGTCCCAGTTCTTTATAGAAGAAGCCGATGCCTTAGTCATGTCAACAATACATTTTAACATTCCCGGTCTCTATTTCTCCTGCTCAGTCACACTGACCTCAACAATGGAAACCAATATTCACGAGAACGGATATCTGGTGTGCCCAGACGACAAATTGCCTCACCAACTCATATGAAGCTCCAAACGTGGTGCTTTGTGGGATATCTGAGAAGCTGGATCACGCCACAGATGCATATTGAAACAGATCAGGTTCTTACGTGAGCATGTTTTCTGGTCTGTATTCAACACATATCCCTCACGACATTTGCAGATGTACGAGTCATCAGTGCTGACACATAGGCTGGCAGTCATGTCCTGAATTAATTCACTACAGACTATGCTAATCTGAGATGATACCCATTCTAAATTGGTGGTTGTTTCTTGGCAAACGGCAATCCCATGTGGATTCTTTGATCCTTTACACAATAGTTTTTGCAGTATTAGACCATGCACTTACAATAACGGAGACACAGCATGCACATCAAATGTATAGCTCAAATTCAAGTTCTTACGTGAGCATGTTTTCTTGTCTGCATTCAACACATATCCGTCATGACATGAGCAAAGGTGAGAATCACCATTTTTTACACACATGTGCTGGCAGTCATGTCCCTGGGCACATGCATCCAAACCTGAAACGAGAAGCTTCCACATCTAACGTAGTCCAACACTATCACTGAATGAATCGTTGGCCTGTTGTGGACCTAAAGATGGGTCAACAGTATTTCAAAAGAACATGTATGTCAAGTATATCATTACAATTCAGGTTCTTACGTGAGCATGTTTTCTGGTCAGCATTCAACACATATCCCTCACGACACATGCAAGAGTAAGAATCGCCATTTTTCACACAAATGTGTTGGCAGTCATGTCCCTGGTGACACGCATCTGATCCTGAAAAGAGACACTTCCACAGCTGACATCCACAGCAAACTTCCATGGTGAAGCTTTTGATTTGCCAAATTTGATTTTTTGTATTTTTATATGAAGGCCATGGCCAAATGCTCTATGCCTCCGTCTGCATTCATTCAAGTATGTATAATGATAACAATAAAGATTGTAGTCAACCACAAATAGTGCACTAGGACATGCATATCAAGACAAAAGGTCCATGTTCTTACGTGAGCATGTTTTCTGGTCTGCATTCAGCACATATCCCTCTTCACACTTGCAGATGTACGAGTCATCATTGCTGATGCAGACATGTTGGCAGTCATGTCCCTGTGCACATGTATCTGAACCTGAAAAAGGACACTCACACTTGTAACTGACTTGTAGCTGATTCATTGAATGATAGCCAGCCAGATGTGAAGCTTTCAAAGCTGTCGATGTCCAATTTAAACTTTTGGAGCATTTTTCGTGAATGAATAGATAACAGACTTCGAGGGAGACCCAGGACAATGCACCCTGACATGCATATCAAATGTACAGGTAAAATCCAGGTTCTTACGTGAGCATGTTTTCTGGTCTGCGTTCAACGCATATCCCTCACGACATTTGCAACGGTATGAATCACCATTTGTGACACAAATATGCTGGCAGTCATGTCCCTGGTCACATGTGTCCAAACCTGAGAAGAGACACTTTCACAGCTAATCATTTTCTAAATTCAGTAAAACAGTCACACTGCAGTAAGACAAGGAACGGCCCATTCTTTCCACGGCCCGTATTCCGAAAACACCAATAGTCCCGAAAAATGTCTCATTGGACCAAAAGCCCACCAACATCTATTATCCCGAAAAGAAACGGCCATTGTTCCTAAGGCCCATTGCTCTAGAAATACACACTCTCCCTGCAACAAACAGAAGCACATGGCTGATTACTATGCAGAATTATGTCATTGTACCTTCCTGGTTTCTTGTCTACCAGAATTCTAATTCTGCATAATAATTCGCCTGTGCTTGTTGCAGGGAAAGTTTGTATTTTCGGAGCAATGGGCCAACGGGTGTTTGTTTCCGGGATAACGTGCTGACCCCGGTACATTTTTTGGACTATCGGGTTTTTGGAGCAATGGCCTCATGGCCCTAAAACATGCATAACATATAAGGTCCAAGTTCTTACGTGAGCATGTTTTTTGGTCGGCATTTAACTTATATCCCACTTGACACTTGCAGATGTACGAGTCATCATTGTTCTCACAAATGTGCTGGCAATCATGTCCATTGGCACATGGATCAGAGCCTGAAAAGAGACATGTCCACATAACTTAAGGTAACTGACATATCATGACATCAGTCAAGGAGAACTGTTGGAGCCTCAGTATGGCCATGTTTCCTTTTACTATGAGGTTGCATGCTCAACTCTTGTTTCTGTATCAATCAGTCTCCTAAGTCTCTGAGTTATTCAAGCCGAGCTCATCAACTGACTGTGAAAGTGCGAAGCCCCCCAAGGTGCAGAAAGAAAGAAAGTCTGTCTGGACAAAGTACCTGACCAACCTCAGAATTAAAGTCTGTTCAGAGAAACCCACACGCCCACATTGCAATATGCCTGTCCATCAGCAAGACCTGTGAGTTTCTGTATTCAATCAAGCACTAAAGTAACGATTGTTGTAAACCAGAGACACTGCTCTGAGGCATGCATATCAAATCTTCATAAGGCATGTTTTCTGGTCTATTTACAACCCATTTTACGCTTATAGACAATCACACTCCAACTACAAGGACAACGGTGCTTACGTGAGCATGTTTTCTGGTCTGCGTTCAACACATATCCCAAAGGACATTTGCAGATGTACGAATCATCAGTGCTGACACAAATATGCTGGCAGTCATGTCCCCGGGAACATGAATCCAAACCTGAAAAGAGAAAACTGCCACATATGACATGAAGCCCTTATTGTGGAACTTATTGTAGACCCTTTGCTTGGCAATTATTATTTTCACAGTTCATATTTATGCCCACAGTACAAAGAGCCTCACTGTATATGTACAGTATATAATGTAGGCAATACATGGAAACTTTCAGTCCTAGACAAAACAAATTGGAACTGAACCAACAAACCGACAACAAATCTATACAAAATATTCCGGTTCTTACGTGAGCATGTTTTCTGGTCTGCATTCAACACATATCCCTCACGACATTTGCAGATGTAGGAGTCATTGGTGCTGACACAAATATGTTGGCAGTCATGTCCTTGGGCACATGCATCTGAACCTGAAAAGAGACACTTCCACATCTAACAAACTAAGTCTACCTTCAAACAAAGGGCCATTTGCTCAAACTCTGTGCATCAATCCCAGTTTCATACTTCTATACTTTTTTAAATCAATTCAACACATACAGCTTCACACTCGGAACCGTTAAGAAATGCAGTGCCTTGGCATCTCTCGCTGTCAAGATAACGTTTTCAATCTGTTTTGGTAAACTAAACTGTAGGGATTCTTCAGTGCTCTCTACATTTACTCAAGTATGAACAGTAATTCACTTTTTGGGAAACCTGAAACACTGCACCAAGAGATGGACATGACATCTATCTGTAAGGGTTCTTATGTGAGCATGTTTTCTGGTCTGCATTCAACACATATCCCTTGTGACACACACAGAGGTAAGAATCGCTGTTTTCCACACAAACATGCTGGCAGTCATGTCCCTGGAAACATATGTGCAAATCTGAAAAGAAATATTTCTGCATGTTAACTTGTTGTTGCTCAGCACAACAACCATTTGTGGTGGTGCACTAGTCAAGGCAACCCTAAAACAATAGTCACAAGAGCCGATCTGTTCCTGACCCTGTGCCAATTCAAGATGGTCTAAGCACTCACTTCCCACTAAGAATAACCCAAAACCAAGGAGCAAGCACCTAAGCTGAAGCAGAAGGCAATGTGCAAGCGCCTTAATGTGCAGTATCTTTAATGGCTGCTATGGTGGCTCCTAGAACACCTCAACAATACCAAAAGATTGGGAAAACCCTAACGTTGCTGTTGTGACAAGTCAATGTATCCTACAGATTTAGTTTAATCTAGAAGCATAAATAGATTTGTGCCAAAATACAAACATAAAGTATACCTGAAAAGTCCAGCATCTCATGTGAGCATGTTTTCTGGTCTGCATTCAACACATATCCAATTCGACATTTGCAGATGTACGAATCATCAGTGCTGACACAAATATGCTGGCAGTGACATTTCCACATGTAACTGACTTGGTCTAAGTATTTCAAGGTCAAGGAGCAACTGGTTATCATTACCTTGATATGTATTACTTTCTAGCACAATACAAGAGCTCTTCAAACCATCTTGAGGTGTCTAGTTGAAAGGAAGAAGTTTCTTACGTGAGCAGGTCTTCTGATCCATGTTCAACATGTATCCAACTCGACACCTACAGATGTAAGAGTTCCCATTGTTGGCGCAAATGTGCTGGCAGTCATGTCCCTGGGCACAAACATCTGAACCTGGACCTGAAAGGAAAAGCTCACATCTCAGCTCCTAGACCTATGACATTAAAACAATCCCCAAACCTTTTCCAGAGCCGCTGGTCCCAGTTCTTTATAGAAGAAGCCGATGCCTTAGTCATGTCAACAATACATTTTAACATTCCCGGTCTCTATTTCTCCTGCTCAGTCACACTGACCTCAACAATGGAAACCAATATTCACGAGAACGGATATCTGGTGTGCCCAGACGACAAATTGCCTCACCAACTCATATGAAGCTCCAAACGTGGTGCTTTGTGGGATATCTGAGAAGCTGGATCACGCCACAGATGCATATTGAAACAAATCAGGTTCTTACGTGAGCATGTTTTCTGGTCTGTATTCAACACATATCCCTCACGACATTTGCAGATGTACGAGTCATCAGTGCTGACACATAGGCTGGCAGTCATGTCCTGAATTAATTCACTACAGACTATGCTAATCTGAGATGATACCCATTCTAAATTGGTGGTTGTTTCTTGGCAAACGGCAATCCCATGTGGATTCTTTAATCCTTTACACAATAGTTTTTGCAGTATTAGACCATGCACTTACAATAATGGAGACACAGCATGCACATCAAATGTATAGCTCAAATTCAAGTTCTTACGTGAGCATGTTTTCTTGTCTGCATTCAACACATATCCGTCATGACATGAGCAAAGGTGAGAATCACCATTTTTTACACACATGTGCTGGCAGTCATGTCCCTGGGCACATGCATCCAAACCTGAAACGAGAAGCTTCCACATCTAACGTAGTCCAACACTATCACTGAATGAATCGTTGGCCTGTTGTGGACCTAAAGATGGGTCAACAGTATTTCAAAAGAACATGCATGTCAAGTATATCATTACAATTCAGGTTCTTACGTGAGCATGTTTTCTGGTCAGCATTCAACACATATCCCTCACGACACATGCAAGAGTAAGAATCGCCATTTTTCACACAAATGTGTTGGCAGTCATGTCCCTGGTGACACGCATCTGATCCTGAAAAGAGACACTTCCACAGCTGACATCCACAGCAAACTTCCATGGTGAAGCTTTTGATTTGCCAAATTTGATTTTTTGTATTTTTATATGAAGGCCATGGCCAAATGCTCTATGCCTCCGTCTGCATTTATTCAAGTATATATAATGATAACAATAAAGATTGTAGTCAACCACAAATAGTGCACTAGGACATGCATATCAAGACAAAAGGTCCATGTTCTTACGTGAGCATGTTTTCTGGTCTGCATTCAGCACATATCCCTCTTCACACTTGCAGATGTACGAGTCATCATTGCTGATGCAGACATGTTGGCAGTCATGTCCCTGTGCACATGTATCTGAACCTGAAAAAAGACACTCACACTTGTAACTGACTTGTAGCTGATTCATTGAATGATAGCCAGCCAGATGTGAAGCTTTCAAAGCTGTCGATGTCCAATTTAAACTTTTGGAGCATTTTTCGTGAATGAATAGATAACAGACTTCGAGGGAGACCCAGGACAATGCACCCTGACATGCATATCAAATGTACAGGTAAAATCCAGGTTCTTACGTGAGCATGTTTTCTGGTCTGCGTTCAACGCATATCCCTCACGACATTTGCAACGGTATGAATCACCATTTGTGACACAAATATGCTGGCAGTCATGTCCCTGGTCACATGTGTCCAAACCTGAGAAGAGACACTTTCACAGCTAATCATTTTCTAAATTCAGTAAAACAGTCACACTGCAGTAAGACAAGGAACGGCCCATTCTTTCCACGGCCCGTATTCCGAAAACACCAATAGTCCCGAAAAATGTCTCATTGGACCAAAAGCCCACCAACATCTATTATCCCGAAAAGAAACGGCCATTGTTCCTAAGGCCCATTGCTCTAGAAATACACACTCTCCCTGCAACAAACAGAAGCACATGGCTGATTACTATGCAGAATTATGTCATTGTACCTTCCTGGTTTCTTGTCTACCAGAATTCTAATTCTGCATAATAATTCGCCTGTGCTTGTTGCAGGGAAAGTTTGTATTTTCGGAGCAATGGGCCAACGGGTGTTTGTTTCCGGGATAACGTGCTGACCCCGGTACATTTTTTGGACTATCGGGTTTTTGGAGCAATGGCCTCATGGCCCTAAAACATGCATAACATATAAGGTCCAAGTTCTTACGTGAGCATGTTTTTTGGTCGGCATTTAACTTATATCCCACTTGACACTTGCAGATGTACGAGTCATCATTGTTCTCACAAATGTGCTGGCAATCATGTCCATTGGCACATGGATCAGAGCCTGAAAAGAGACATGTCCACATAACTTAAGGTAACTGACATATCATGACATCAGTCAAGGAGAACTGTTGGAGCCTCAGTATGGCCATGTTTCCTTTTACTATGAGGTCGCATGCTCAACTCTTGTTTCTGTATCAATCCGTCTCCTAAGTCTCTGAGTTATTCAAGCCGAGCTCATCAACTGACTGTGAAAGTGCGAAGCCCCCCAAGGTGCAGAAAGAAAGAAAGTCTGTCTGGACAAAGTACCTGACCAACCTCAGAATTAAAGTCTGTTCAGAGAAACCCACACGCCCACATTGCAATATGCCTGTCCATCAGCAAGACCTGTGAGTTTCTGTATTCAATCAAGCACTAAAGTAACGATTGTTGTAAACCAGAGACACTGCTCTGAGGCATGCATATCAAATCTTCATAAGGCATGTTTTCTGGTCTATTTACAACCCATTTTACGCTTATAGACAATCACACTCCAACTACAAGGACAACGGTGCTTACGTGAGCATGTTTTCTGGTCTGCGTTCAACACATATCCCAAAGGACATTTGCAGATGTACGAATCATCAGTGCTGACACAAATATGCTGGCAGTCATGTCCCCGGGAACATGAATCCAAACCTGAAAAGAGAAAACTGCCACATATGACATGAAGCCCTTATTGTGGAACTTATTGTAGACCCTTTGCTTGGCAATTATTATTTTCACAGTTCATATTTATGCCCACAGTACAAAGAGCCTCACTGTATATGTACAGTATATAATGTAGGCAATACATGGAAACTTTCAGTCCTAGACAAAACAAATTGGAACTGAACCAATAAACCGACAACAAATCTATACAAAATATTCCGGTTCTTACGTGAGCATGTTTTCTGGTCTGCATTCAACACATATCCCTCACGACATTTGCAGATGTAGGAGTCATTGGTGCTGACACAAATATGTTGGCAGTCATGTCCTTGGGCACATGCATCTGAACCTGAAAAGAGACGCTTCCACATCTAACAAACTAAGTCTACCTTCAAACAAAGGGCCATTTGCTCAAACTCTGTGCATCAATCCCAGTTTCATACTTCTATACTTTTTTAAATCAATTCAACACATACAGCTTCACACTCGGAACCGTTAAGAAATGCAGTGCCTTGGCATCTCTCGCTGTCAAGATAACGTTTTCAATCTGTTTTGGTAAACTAAACTGTAGGGATTCTTCAGTGCTCTCTACATTTACTCAAGTATGAACAGTAATTCACTTTTTGGGAAACCTGAAACACTGCACCAAGAGATGGACATGACATCTATCTGTAAGGGTTCTTATGTGAGCATGTTTTCTGGTCTGCATTCAACACATATCCCTTGTGACACACACAGAGGTAAGAATCGCTGTTTTCCACACAAACATGCTGGCAGTCATGTCCCTGGAAACATATGTGCAAATCTGAAAAGAAATATTTCTGCATGTTAACTTGTTGTTGCTCAGCACAACAACCATTTGTGGTGGTGCACTAGTCAAGGCAACCCTAAAACAATAGTCACAAGAGCCGATCTGTTCCTGACCCTGTGCCAATTCAAGATGGTCTAAGCACTCACTTCCCACTAAGAATAACCCAAAACCAAGGAGCAAGCACCTAAGCTGAAGCAGAAGCCAATGTGTAAGCACCTTAATGTGCAGTGTCTTTAATGGCTGCTATGGTGGCTCCTAGAACACCTCAACAATACCAAAAGATTGGGAAAACCCTAACGTTGCTGTTGTGACAAGTCAATGTATCCTACAGATTTAGTTTAATCTAGAAGCATAAATAGATTTGTGCCAAAATACAAACATAAAGTATACCTGAAAAGTCCAGCATCTCATGTGAGCATGTTTTCTGGTCTGCATTCAACACATATCCAATTCGACATTTGCAGATGTACGAATCATCAGTGCTGACACAAATATGCTGGCAGTGACATTTCCACATGTAACTGACTTGGTCTAAGTATTTCAAGGTCAAGGAGCAACTGGTTATCATTACCTTGATATGTATTACTTTCTAGCACAATACAAGAGCTCTTCAAACCATCTTGAGGTGTCTAGTTGAAAGGAAGAAGTTTCTTACGTGAGCAGGTCTTCTGATCCATGTTCAACATGTATCCAACTCGACACCTACAGATGTAAGAGTTCCCATTGTTGGCGCAAATGTGCTGGCAGTCATGTCCCTGGGCACAAACATCTGAACCTGGACCTGAAAGGAAAAGCTTACATCTCAGCTCCTAGACCTATGACATTAAAACAATCCCCAAACCTTTTCCAGAGCCGCTGGTCCCAGTTCTTTATAGAAGAAGCCGATGCCTTAGTCATGTCAACAATACATTTTAACATTCCCGGTCTCTATTTCTCCTGCTCAGTCACACTGACCTCAACAATGGAAACCAATATTCACGAGAACGGATATCTGGTGTGCCCAGACGACAAATTGCCTCACCAACTCATATGAAGCTCCAAACGTGGTGCTTTGTGGGATATCTGAGAAGCTGGATCACGCCACAGATGCATATTGAAACAAATCAGGTTCTTACGTGAGCATGTTTTCTGGTCTGTATTCAACACATATCCCTCACAACATTTGCAGATGTACGAGTCATCAGTGCTGACACATAGGCTGGCAGTCATGTCCTGAATTAATTCACTATGCACCATGCACTTACAATAACGGAGACACAGCATGCACATCAAATGTATAGCTCAAATTCAAGTTCTTACGTGAGCATGTTTTCTTGTCTGCATTCAACACATATCCGTCATGACATGAGCAAAGGTGAGAATCACCATTTTTTACACACATGTGCTGGCAGTCATGTCCCTGGGCACATGCATCCAAACCTGAAACGAGAAGCTTCCACATCTAACGTAGTCCAACACTATCACTGAATGAATCGTTGGCCTGTTGTGGACCTGAAGATGGGTCAACAGTATTTCAAAAGAACATCCATGTCAAGTATATCATTACAATTCAGGTTCTTACGTGAGCATGTTTTCTGGTCAGCATTCAACACATATCCCTCACGACACATGCAAGAGTAAGAATCGCCATTTTTCACACAAATGTGTTGGCAGTCATGTCCCTGGTGACACACATCTGATCCTGAAAAGAGACACTTCCACAGCTGACATCCACAGCAAACTTCCATGGTGAAGCTTTTGATTTGCCAAATTTGATTTTTTGTATTTTTATATGAAGGCCATGGCCAAATGCTCTATGCCTCCGTCTGCATTTATTCAAGTATGTATAATGATAACAATAAAGATTGTAGTCAACCACAAATAGTGCACTAGGACATGCATATCGAGACAAAAGGTCCATGTTCTTACGTGAGCATGTTTTCTGGTCTGCATTCAGCACATATCCCTCTTCACACTTGCAGATGTACGAGTCATCATTGCTGATGCAGACATGTTGGCAGTCATGTCCCTGTGCACATGTATCTGAACCTGAAAAAGGACACTCACACTTGTAACTGACTTGTAGCTGATTCATTGAATGATAGCCAGCCAGATGTGAAGCTTTCAAAGCTGTTGATGTCCAATTTAAACTTTTGGAGCATTTTTCGTGAATGAATAGATAACAGACTTCGAGGGAGACCCAGGACAATGCACCCTGACATGCATATCAAATGTACAGGTAAAATCCAGGTTCTTACGTGAGCATGTTTTCTGTTCTGCGTTCAACGCATATCCCTCACGACATTTGCAACGGTATGAATCACCATTTGTGACACAAATATGCTGGCAGTCATGTCCCTGGTCACATGTGTCCAAACCTGAGAAGAGACACTTTCACAGCTAATCATTTTCTAAATTCAGTAAAACAGTCACACTGCAGTAAGACAAGGAACGGCCCATTCTTTCCACGGCCCGTATTCCGAAAACACCAATAGTCCCGAAAAATGTCTCATTGGACCAAAAGCCCACCAACATCTATTATCCCGAAAAGAAACGGCCATTGTTCCTAAGGCCCATTGCTCTAGAAATACACACTCTCCCTGCAACAAACAGAAGCACATGGCTGATTACTATGCAGAATTATGTCATTGTACCTTCCTGGTTTCTTGTCTACCAGAATTCTAATTATGCATAATAATTCGCCTGTGCTTGTTGCAGGGAAAGTTTGTATTTTCGGAGCAATGGGCCAACGGGTGTTTGTTTCCGGGGTAACGTGCTGACCCCGGTACATTTTTTGGACTATCGGGTTTTTGGAGCAATGGCCTCATGGCCCTAAAACATGCATAACATATAAGGTCCAAGTTCTTACGTGAGCATGTTTTTTGGTCGGCATTTAACTTATATCCCACTTGACACTTGCAGATGTACGAGTCATCATTGTTCTCACAAATGTGCTGGCAATCATGTCCATTGGCACATGGATCAGAGCCTGAAAAGAGACATGTCCACATAACTTAAGGTAACTGACATATCATGACATCAGTCAAGGAGAACTGTTGGAGCCTCAGTATGGCCATGTTTCCTTTTACTATGAGGTCGCATGCTCAACTCTTGTTTCTGTATCAATCAGTCTCCTAAGTCTCTGAGTTATTCAAGCCGAGCTCATCAACTGACTGTGAAAGTGCGAAGCCCCCCAAGGTGCAGAAAGAAAGAAAGTCTGTCTGGACAAAGTACCTGACCAACCTCAGAATTAAAGTCTGTTCAGAGAAACCCACACGCCCACATTGCAATATGCCTGTCCATCAGCAAGACCTGTGAGTTTCTGTATTCAATCAAGCACTAAAGTAACGATTGTTGTAAACCAGAGACACTGCTCTGAGGCATGCATATCAAATCTTCATAAGGCATGTTTTCTGGTCTATTTACAACCCATTTTACGCTTATAGACAATCACACTCCAACTACAAGGACAACGGTGCTTACGTGAGCATGTTTTCTGGTCTGCGTTCAACACATATCCCAAAGGACATTTGCAGATGTACGAATCATCAGTGCTGACACAAATATGCTGGCAGTCATGTCCCCGGGAACATGAATCCAAACCTGAAAAGAGAAAACTGCCACATATGACATGAAGCCCTTATTGTGGAACTTATTGTAGACCCTTTGCTTGGCAATTATTATTTTCACAGTTCATATTTATGCCCACAGTACAAAGAGCCTCACTGTATATGTACAGTATATAATGTAGGCAATACATGGAAACTTTCAGTCCTAGACAAAACAAATTGGAACTGAACCAACAAACCGACAACAAATCTATACAAAATATTCCGGTTCTTACGTGAGCATGTTTTCTGGTCTGCATTCAACACATATCCCTCACGACATTTGCAGATGTAGGAGTCATTGGTGCTGACACAAATATGTTGGCAGTCATGTCCTTGGGCACATGCATCTGAACCTGAAAAGAGACGCTTCCACATCTAACAAACTAAGTCTACCTTCAAACAAAGGGCCATTTGCTCAAACTCTGTGCATCAATCCCAGTTTCATACTTCTATACTTTTTTAAATCAATTCAACACATACAGCTTCACACTCGGAACCGTTAAGAAATGCAGTGCCTTGGCATCTCTCGCTGTCAAGATAACGTTTTCAATCTGTTTTGGTAAACTAAACTGTAGGGATTCTTCAGTGCTCTCTACATTTACTCAAGTATGAACAGTAATTCACTTTTTGGGAAACCTGAAACACTGCACCAAGAGATGGACATGACATCTATCTGTAAGGGTTCTTACGTGAGCATGTTTTCTGGTCTGCATTCAACACATATCCCATTCGACATTTGCAGATGTACGAATCATCTGAGCTGACACAAATATGCTGGCAGTCATGTCCCCGGGAACATGAATCCTCACCTGAAAAGAAAAAACTGCAACATCTGACAGGAAGCCCTTATTGTGGAACTAATAATAGAGACATCTCCTGTTCAGTCAAGCCAAGTGGCGCCCGCTATACAAAAAGCCTAACCAGCTCTTGCTATGCACAGTATATGGATGATACATAAAAACTTTCAGTCATGTAAAACACATAGGAAGTGGCCAAAAAACAGCAAATAAATCTAAAAAAATAAATATCTAGGTTCTTACGTGAGCATGTTTTCTGGTCTGCATTCAACACATATCCCTCACGACATTTGCAGATGTAGGAGTCATCGGTGCTGACACAGATATGTTGGCAGTCGTGTCCTTGGGTACATGTATCTGGAACTGAAAAGAGACGCTTATTTAACAAACTAACCGACAAGACGCCGAGTCAGTTCCATTTCATATATATGTACATCAACCTTTAAACTGACTTTATCTACTCTTTGCGGATCAATGCCCTGCATAAGACCCAAACTAAGTTTTTACTGACCACTCAGAACAGGTGGCTGTGGAAGGGAATTTAGTAGTTGACTTTCCAGCAATGAGCTCGAGACGATTGCATAGAGCTGAAAGGGAACATATCAAGTCACCTTTTTTAGTGCTTGTGCACATCAATTTGAGTATCTAGAGTGCCCAACAACCCACAACCGTTAACAAACATTCATGTATTAATTAATTAATGATTTAATAAGCCTCTGCACTTAACTAATCCCAGTATTATGAGCAGTGGGGGGCTACTATACAGCGCCAGGGAAGCAGATTGTGGGTCAGGTGCCTTGCTCAAGAACACACCAGCAGCACCCAGGAAGTGAACTGGCACCTCTCAAGCTATCAGTCCACACTCCTACTTTTACCCAGCAAGCCAAGGCCCCCACGGGCTGAATTACTGGGGTTACAATTGTAATAGAAGACAACCAGTCAGGTTTTCGTGGGCTGTTTAGGTCAGAAAACATGTGATTCAACAAGCCTGCATGGCCATTAGAATAAACCGCAAACGAAGCGTTTCAGACGCTTTGTTTGGCTCTAAAGTACATAACTGAAAGTTGGCAGCAAACCTAATTACAGGTTTTAAACCCCCAGGGAAGTTGGGCCCGCTGACCTACTGAACAGTAATATTCAGTCAAGCTTGTGACTTGGAGAGAAGATCCCCTTGTCGTCTCTAAGTGGCCATTATTTACTTCTAGAATTTGTGCCTCTCATCAGCCCATGCCTTCATAATTGTCCCGCTCATTGAATAGCTGTGCTGAATAGTGTCTGCCCTAATCTATTTGGGGCAACCCAAAACATTGGTAACAAGGAATGGTATGCAGTGTGTTCACAGCACAAAGTGCCTATCTAACTGATGTCCAAAAGGAGCTTTGAATTCAAAGGCTCTGTCAAAGTTCTTACATTAAATATTTTCCAAATCCAATCCCAAATCAATGCTAAAGCAAGATTCCATGAAAATATAACGTTGCCATGTGCAACCTTTTTAGTCATTTTAAGATAGTGAAAACACAATGAGAAAGACATTGAGACAAGGATAAAGATACTTACGCGAGCATGTTTTCTTGTCCGGGTTTAGGACATAGCCCTTACGACACTTGCAGTCGTATGAGTAGCCACTGTTGACACAAATGTGGTGGCAATTGTGTCCCTGAGCACATGCATCCAAACCTGAAAAGAAACACTCCAATGTCTGATTGGCTTAGGCCTAGTGACATCAATCATTTTGTGTTGTATTTATGTTAGTAAGTTGTAAGCAACTGTGCAATTGTGTAATTCTACAAAGCCACATTCAGATTAGTTTGCTTGATCTCGGTGCTTCATCTATAGCGATGTTGTAGTAAATTCATTTTGTTGTTGTAAAAATCCTGTTATTTGTGAAGGGACGAAAGAGACATAGTCACATGCCGTTTTCAAATGTTACATTGACTTTTGAATCTTGGACACCTGAATAACCACCCATCTTAATTGTCCAAAAGAATATTCCATGCAAACACAATATATGCTGAGTCCACACTGTCGTAATCGTTGCATGTCGCTTGGTAGTGACGTCAAAAACACAGCATCTGTGTGGCTAGAAGTCGTAGTTTTAAGCACAGTGTCGTTAAGTCAACCCTGATCTCATGGGAAGGCGTATAAATAGCACCTAAATTCCACGTGTCATCATTGGACTTTTCGCGTGTCATTTTACGACGCAGCGGTTACTCCTAGGCAACAAAAAACACTTAGTTAGGTTTATGAAAAACATAATGGTTTGGCTTAAAATAAGTAGGTAAACTAAGTCAAAGACGTATGGAAACAACGTGACAGGAAAACACGTCACAAACGTCACTACAATAAAACAACACTTTGGAACCCCGCTTCCTGGTTGCAGGACCTTAGCTTGCTAGTGTGGTTGGTACCAAAAGTTTAAAAGAGAAACTAAAAAGCACAGTTACTTTGTGTGACAACTGACAACCACAGCTGTATCTGCATGCTTGGCAGTGGGTTGAGGCAGTGGATATGGTTATTGCTAGTGCTACGGTTGCAGCTGTTGCTACGGCTATTGTTATAGTGTGTTTATACACGAGGCAATTCAGCCACGTTTTTCAGTCCGTTCGGCTAATCTGCCTTTAGCTTAGTATCGGTGACGTGAAGTCATGTGACCGTGGTGTACCTTGTTATTAGCCTAATGTTAGCATTTTACTTCTGGTGATTGAATTTACGCTTCAAAAATAATAATAAATAATAAAAGTGAACCATTGCTGGCTACGGACTTGAGAGTGGTATCAATCTTCTCTAACTCTGCAAGAGAGCAAACATGTGTATTAATGTAGTCTACTGCCTATTTACTTTTAAGCATATTTAACATATATACATTTTTGCAATTTCTTAAAATACATTATGGTCAAGTTGAGCGCCAGCGCAAGCTAATTTAGTTGTTGCCGTGCAGGATGAATGGCCGTTAATGTTCTGCCACAGGCTGCATAAGCCCAAATGGTGGACCGGGGAAGCTTAGCGGAGAGCAGCGCGCTCCATGTGAAAAGTACAGGCAGCATCATGTTGGCTTTCAACCATTTTAAAGTGTTCAGGGTGGCAGAATTTGAGTGATCAGAGGATTTGTCCTCTTCTTTAATGACTTTTAGCTGTATGCATTAACTGCACTGTTTGTCACCATCAACAGTTAATGAACACTTTTTTGTAGGTAATCCAACAAGTGGCGGTAAATCACTCCGGTTACCTTGAACCTGTTCTCAAGACTAAATAAGAGGACCGGTGACTTTAGAATGGCGATTACGTCTACGGTGCTGCCCGTACGATCACAGGTTGGAAATCTAAAAGGACGGATCTGACATACCGTTTTTTCCTTTATCGTCAGTTTCATTATTTATTCCTTTACCGTCTTTTCTGCCAGCTAGGACTAGTCCATAATCACCGACTCCGACATCTAATGGAATATCCGCACTCCCGTTATCATCATCCTTACCACACAATGTCTCCCTAAATTTGGAAGTGAGCTTCTCAATGACACCATAGGTCTCCACATAGAAGACGTGGTCGTCGTGCGGGGGGCTGGCCATGAGGCGGAGGGACATCATGTCGGCCCTGTCCACACCCACCGCGTAGATCTCGATCCCAGATGCCCGGGCCGCCGCTGATACGTCCTCCACCTTGTCCTGGGGCCTCCCATCCGTCACTATGATGGCCACTTTGGCGATGTTCACGGAGCTGGCTCGGGCCCCTGCCTCCGCCGTGAAGGCTTTCTCCATGGCAGTCTTGATGGCCAAGCCCGTCATGGTGCCCGAAGCGAGGGGCTCGACACGGGCCAGCGCCTGCTTCAGGGCGGACTTGGTGAAATAGGTCTTCAGCAGAAACTCGATATGCACCGTGCTGGCGTAATTGACGAGGCCGACCCGCGTGGCGTCCGAGCCGATCTCCAGCGTGTCCACCATGTCTTGCAGGAACTCCTTGGCCTTTTCAAACTCAGCAGGGCGCACACTGCGGGAGCTGTCTATGATGAAGACCAGGTCTATGGGACGATTTCTGCAGTTGGATCGTGTTGCTGTAAAAACAATAATACAAAATAAAAAAGATGTTAGTCAGATTTAAAGTGCACATTCCAATATGTTTGGATTGAAGATACAGTACTAAAACTCCACATGAATTCCTACACATCCCTGCACACATGTGATGAACACACACACACACACACACACACACTCTCACACACACACACACACACACACACACACACACACACACACACACACACACACACACACAATATTTATTTTTAAACCTCACTATAACAGTCACCGTTATTTATTTGTATGTTTTCAGCCTAATAAGTGAAAAACAAACTTTATGAGACAAATATCTCGGGGACATGTGATGTGACCCTTTGAAAAGGTTGTTATTACCGTCCACAACTCCACTTCTGTCTTTTGGGAGTCAAATGAACGCATGTTAGTGGTGCGAAAGTGAAGTACCTGCGTCAGCTCCGATGGCTGCAGCAGAGCCGCTGGAGGCAGGCTGCCAGAGTGCCGCTTTGTGTTGCAGCTGTGAGAGCGGCTGGCTTTTCTTTGGCGGCTGGTGATGGGAGGACTGGTAGCGATAAACCCCGGAATTAGTGCCACCAGCTTTGCAAAGGGAGGTGGGGATGGGGCGCGGCAGAGGGGAAAGCATTAGGAGCAGTAGTTACTCTGGTTTAATGATGGGCATGCATCATGATTATTAGCTTAATAACTGTTTTTTTATGTGAGTATCACAGACGGGAAAAGAGTGTGAACTCTAGTATTTTCATGATGTCGATGACAAATTTACTTTCCGCAAGACTGAACAAAAAAATCTAGTTTTATTGTTGCCCATATTTTATAACTTTTTTAAAAGGCTTTTGAAAGTATCTACTGTCCAAAACAACAACATATTTATTGGAGATAAAACATATTTGTATCTTATTCATTTAATTCTTATTTACAATTAACTAAATATAATTTTATTTGTAGCCTCTTAAAGTCGTAACAAATAGTAATGCATGTCACTATAGTTAAACACCCTCAGAGATTGTCTGTCACCAAAATGATTATTATTTTATATATATGAGGATAAGATTAATAGAACAAGAAAAATATATATATTTTGGAATAGCATTTTCTGTGTTTTCCATGTAATGTATTGGTAATACAATGAGGGGTATAAACATCATACATCATACAAGCCCCTGGATTATGAGTCTGTAATAGAACTACATAAATTAAATGTGCAAAACAATAATGTATAATACAGTACTAATAATAACAGGTGTAGTCACATGTATTTAAACGTTTTGCGTCAAACATGAACAAAATTGCCAAATGAGAAAGTGATGGCAGGTGGATGCACATTGCCAGTGAACTAATATTATTGAACGAACTAATATTGGACACATAACATGTGCAGCACCAACCGACCTCCGTTGCCAGCCCTCCGTCTCTCCGGCGCTGCCCGGTGCCTGTTGGCCCCTGGCGGGACCTCTCGAGAAGTTCCAGCACTTGGTGCTGCGTCGGAGCTTTGCTCGATGGATCTGATCTCCTCAGAGCGCTGCCGGGCCCGCGGGGCGACGTGCGAGGACACCCGCGGGATCGACGGACGGATCGAGTGGATCTGCCGGTTGCTGGACCCGGACCCGGTTGCGGAGGTGGCCAGGGTTCCCGCGGCCAGCATGCCAGTGAGACAGAGCAGTCCCCACGTTAGTGAGGTCATGTTGCCCGCGCGCACCGTTCAGTTCCGTCCGTCCGACTCTGGTCTGGAGGCACTTGGTGTGGAGGTCCACTTCCACAGCCGGCTGTGGCCTTTTTATATGGTCTCGTCCACTTGCCCACAAGGCGTGGGGAATACAGAGCCCAGGGAGAAGGGGGGGGGGGGGGGCAGCACAACCTTGCACTAGAATAAATATATATAATAACTTTAACTATATATACATATACATTGTTAAAAACGAATAGCATATATAATATATAGCATTAAAATGCAGCTCAGGCCTCCATGGATCAGTACACACACATAGAGTCGGACAGGGGGTCATTCTGTCATAAGTTCTTAGTACTTTGTCTTTCACTGGATAAAATCCTTAATCCTGAGACGATATCACTGTTAGTGTCAACAGCTGGAGCAGTTTAAATTTAAATTGAATTTTAAAGCAAAGTAACTCCAAATGTGCAACTACAGCATTGCTGTATCATCTCCATATTACTCTTGTTATGGAACAAATTACAAAGACGTCAGAGGGCATGGTCTACTCTACATGTAGCACGTTTTCCCTCTTGTGGACTCTTCTGCAAACTGCGCCACAGTTATTCTGTCTTGGGGTTGTTGCAGACATGTATCATGTTGCTCTTTGTAGATGGAACCTGTATCGCTAGACTCTGAACGTTGTGTGCATGCAGGCGCTCATCCTCATCCCGAACTCACCAAACCCAAATAGCAAATGTATCTCATCAAATGCATCTCATGTCTGACTTGCTGTAGCGTCCTCCTGATCTCACCACTGAACCCTCTTTCTTGGAGACAGCAGCACCTAAGGCTGGGACCTTGGCCTTGGGGCCTCGAAATAATGTCCACATATCCTCTGTTTAAACCTTTTATCGTTGTTAGACCTCCAAACCATCTGTGGGGAAGGAGCTCTATCCATTCAGCTGCATTATTCTAAGTATTATTAGACATTTGAGAGCTTTCTCGTCATGTTTCTCACAAGAGGGTTAAAAAGGTCACTGACCCGAAATAACCAATTTAGGGGGGGCAGACTGAGCGATTGTTATATAAAACTGTGAATCATAGCTTGTTTTATGAAGAAAAAAAGCCCCAAACTGCTGTATTTGGACGTATTGAACACCATAAATAATATACAAGTGTTATATAATGTTTGGTGCATGAGAAAATTCAAATGTCACAGATGTGTGCAAATGAGCCCCAATCTCTAACTTTGTTCTGCTTCACTTGATCAAAGTCAACCTTTGCAGAGATAATGTTCATATACTGTGCTATGATTTGGGTTAGAGTTGGACCTTACAGCTGCATCATTCCAAAGAAATAATCATCCTGAAAGTGATTTTTTTTCTAGGCGGACCTGAAACCTTTTCCTTTGTTTCTGTGTGTCATCTTCATTTACTCTTAACCAGTAACATATAGACTGATATTTACACATCTGAACAAAATCTCACATGAGTACCTTTTATTATAACACCAACATTATTCAAATAGCCCTAGTGGTTGGTTGCAGAGATACACTCTTTTTAGTTTGTGTATGCAATTTTCGAGCAGAGGCCTAAAAATAGGTTGGTTTTCAAAAGGATAAGAGGAGCCATTCCCTGATTCAAAATGCAGACAATGTTGGAAAGACTGTACTTTGAACAGTCCCAAGCTTAGAGGCTGTTCTGACAGCAGTGTAAACGGGCAGAAAAGTAACAAAATATGGGGGAATTGAAATACTTGTGTATCACTCGTAACCCGACTCTTGATGTCAAAAAGCATATTAAAAAGCTGGGTTATTTACACATTGCATGAGAAACGTTTGTCACGCTGTTGGTCTCAGCCAGGTCCGACGGCCAAACAAATCATTTACTAATGCTCTTAAGATGAATTTAAATAAAGAGCATGACGCCAACACCACTTTACTACACTCACTAAATATGATAGGATACCTTTTTTGAATGTTTTTTTAATATTTGAAATCATCACTAATGCGGCTCCCCCTCTCCTTTATGATGCATTACATTTTTTTAAACTGTTTTATTTTTCTGCCTCCCTCACAAAGAGACTACAGGCGGAAAATAGGACATTTGTCCAAACCTGGCATATTACACCTAAAGTTAACGTCTATTCATGCATTTCACCTATTCAAATGAGCAAACGCAACGCCACATGTATAACCGAATGAATCCTCTCCTGTGAGCAATTCAAATCACTGTGCTGTTTGCGTGCCAGCCGTGTGGAGATGGGTCAGAGCGAGCGGGTGTTTTGCATCTCGTGACAGATTCCATCTGACAATGCAAATGATCCGGTCCGACTTCCCGCAAGGTGCAGTTATACGGGATCTGCTGTCCAGGAACCAGTGCACACTCTAGAGAGAGGGTGTTTTCCCGCCCTGTGTATCCACAATGCTCTTGCTATTACGGTTCTTTGTGAGTATCGTGGCTGTATTTGGCACTTGTTCGGGAGAGAGTGGCTTCCTACATGCATACTCTCCTGGGGACTTCATCATTGGAGGACTTTTCCCTGTTCACCAACAAACCAACCGCAGCACAGTGCCCCGGACCGCTCTCCTGCAATGAGTAAGTATGCTCACGCCCGAATCAGTCCATTTTACACGACAAACTAATTTACGAAGACAAACAAATCGTTTTGGATGTTCCGTCCTTCCTCTGTCAATTCTTTCAGCTTTGATTTCCAAATGTTCCTTCGCACTCAAGTGATGATACACGCCATCCGAGAAATAAACGAGCGCAGGCCTCTACCCAACCTCGCCATAGGATATGACATCTACGACACGTGTGGAGATGTCAGCCTCGCCGTCAAAGCTACACTTCAGCTGCTGAGGAACCAGTCAGACCCTCAGAGCTGTTTAGTATCCGCACACTTTCAATCCGCTCTACCCGAACCCAAAACAAAGGCAGTGATTGGGGAATCTTCATCTGAAGTGTCAATAGCTGTTGCACGAGTTCTTGCTCTGTCATCCGTTGCCCAGGTTCGTCTTCTCTGTGCCTGGCGGTGTGGTTCGTCTCCACGAGGAACGAGGTGCCTGGCTTTAAAGACTACGTCATCTCAATGCTCAACAGGACAAGCTCCAACGACTTTCTCGAGCATTACCGGACTCATCGTGTACTTTGTTCTAATCAGTCTGCGGATAACGGAGAGAGTATCTGCTCGCTAACAAACAGCCAGGGGGGGTACAAGCAATACCTGCACCCGAGCTGCTTGGCCAAGTACATTGACCAGGATATGTCATACAATATCTACTTAGCGGTTCAAGTCAATGCTTAAGGCTCTTAGGCACTTGCTAAAGTGTGACGACCATCACTGTGAACGTAGCACCGCATTTACAGCCCTGGAGGTACAGTAACGTCATCTTGCATTGTCAATGTATTGGAATGTTTAGGAAATATGCGTATTTGCTCTGTTGCAGAGTTTGATGAGAAGATTGTTACTCCTCTATCTGTACGGTAAATACAAGCAAAGGCGCTCAAGAACAAAGCTGACCCATTACAAGCTCCGCTGGGGGTTTGAAAGGGGCGCGGTCATTGCCCCCTCCATCTTGTTTGGAAGTGTTGTGAATGTAGTGTGGCTGAATGGGTTAAATTTGCATGATGTATTCATATTTTCTTTCGCTAACATGAGATATTTACAAAGCTGACGGCCATATTTAGCATTACAAAAATGAGGTATCTTAGCTATGCTAAGCTAAGCTAACCAGCCGCTGGCCTACCGGCTTATCGTAGCGATCTTCTCATTTAAAACACTGCAAGAGGAGTATAATTGACTTACTCTGCCAAATTTCCCATGATTTCTGGAAGACTCCTCAATGAAATATTTCCTGTTTCATGATTTGTAATTGTGCTAGTATTAGAGGCAATAACCAGAACATTTCCCTCCATGTTTGTCTCACAGCTTTTTATGGAAATCAAGAAAGTAAACTGCACTGTGAATAATACACACATATACTTTGACTCCAATGGAGACTCCAGATTAGGATATGATATTTTGTATTGGAACATGACGGAATAAAAAAAAATGGAGAATACCATCTGGATGGAAAAATCGAAGTCCCAGCTGATCTTGCTCAAGATGACGGTAAGGTCAGAATGTCATCATGTATTTATTTCTCAAAAGATTATACATCATGTACTAATTCTGTTTTGTCTTTTCAAAGGTAACGGCTTTCAACTGTTCTAAAACATGTAAACCAGGGAAAGAGTTGAAAAAGCGAAACAAAAAGTGCTGCTTTTATTGTATTCCATGTGCAGATGGAGATTTTTCCCCTGAGAAAGGTAAGTATTTCATCCCCATATGAAATATCCACCACCTCAAATCACCTTTTCAGAGGATCCCTAAGGATATCACATTCACGTAATAGGGGGAGAATTGGAATGGATTGCATCGCTACCTGCTAAGATTTATATAACATAATTAGTTGCCAATTTCTACATTTTAAGAATTCTAGATTAAATATTGTTATTATTTATATTCTTAACAATTTAAAAACCTGTTTTGTGAATGAAAAATGTATTGTGGTGCACAATTTAAATATATAGTCGCAGATATAAGATGCAGTTGATTTATTTGTGTGTGTGTGTGTGTGAGTCAAACATTACACAATGCATGTGGAATCATGCATTGTGTAATGCATGATTGAACTCTGAGCTCTATCCTGATATCAAGCCTAATATAATAATTGAACAATACTTTTTGCAGATCTGATACTATATTTAGGTTTAGTTCCTCTTCATGTCATTCATTCCTGTTTAATGTTTCCTGGTTTATTTCATTACTCGCAGATCACTTCACTTCCTGCCTTTGTGTGTTTTTCCCACCAGTAATAATTGTCTTCCCCCCTCCCCCCATCACCATATTAGTCCTGCACAGGCAGGAAGTCACGTGATCTCAAACGAGAGGAGGGGTGAGTAACAAAATACAACAGGGAACAACAATTATGAATGAATGACAATGAACAGAGCGCATGGCAGATTATGACAAAAATGACTACAAAAATAGTCGATGGTCCAAAAACTGTAGATGGCGCCAAAGAACATACAATTTAAACTCTTTGAGACGAGAATCATGTTAGGAATCAAGAGCAAAACAACTGAAAGAATACAAGAGAGACAAAAAAATAAAAAATAAAAAGAAGACAAGCCATTCATCCCACACCTTCACCCTCCCTTAGACGTCTTGTATATTTCAACACCGGGCCCCAGGTCTTAACCAATACTCTCCATCCTTCCTGCATTCTTGAACCTAAGCTTCTCACCCAGCTCCCTCAGCCGCGTGTACAGCTGGTCAACGTTCACTTTTGAATAGCGCAACCCTCCTTTGCTGCTTTAAATAAATGACATAACACTTTTTCATCGGAATGATGAATATGCAAAGAGACATTCAACTGTCTGTGCACCCTCCCTTTCACAGGCGGGGAGTGTAAACAGTGCCAAGCAGAGCAGTATTCGTCTCCGCAGAGGAACACGTGTATTAATAAAACTGTCAAATTCCTGACGTGGTCGCACCCCTTCATCTACACCTCGGGGGTCCTTGCCTTTGCTGTTTTGTTCATCGTCTATCGGGGCACTCCCGTTGTGAAGGCCGTTGGCAGCAACTTCTGCCTCTTGGAGCTTCTTTCCCTGCTGCTTTGCTTCAGCCTTACGTTCAGCTTTGCGGAGAATCCCACCGATGCCAACTGCATGGTGGGCCTGCCTCTCTTCGGCATCGCCTTCTCGTTCTGCATCGCCTGCATTCTGGCCAACCTTCTCCAGATCTCACTGGGCTTCAGCTTTGAAGTGAGCGAAGAGGCTCCACCAGCCGGCGGCTGTGGTGACGATGGTCTCTGGGATCCAGGTGGCCCTGTGCGTGTCGTGGCTGTGCCTGAACGCACCGACCAATGGATATTTAAGGAGAGCATCCTGAAGCAGTGTGACGAAGGCTCCAACGCGTTCTTTATTGCCACGTTGACCTACAACGCTTTCTTGGCCTTCGTCTGCTTCGGGTTTGCAGTCAAAGGCAGAAAGCTGCCGGATCTGTATAAAAATGCAAGTTTGATCACCATCAGCATGCTGCTGTTTCTGATCATTTGGGTTTTGCTCATCCCCATTTATATCTATCTGGTCAGGATTTACTTGCGCCCCATCGAGAGCGTGGCCATCATCATTTCCAGCTACAGCATCCTGGGCTGTCACTTGGCCCCCAAGTGTTACATCATGGTGTTCAGGAAAGAGCTTAACAATATGAACGCCATCACCGAGTACATCTATGAGCAGAGCCAGACCCATATGGCTGCGGTGACAAGCGCACCGCTGTAAAATTCTGCCGGGTAACAATTATGAATCGTGCAAAATCGTGAGATGTTTTGAAAAGAAATTAAGAATGTTTATGATCTTAGATTTCTTAAATTCAACTAAATTGAAGTCAGTTTAACACAACATGTGACTGTGTCCAGAACGAAAGATGGAAAAACTATGAGAAAGACACAGGTGCCAATGCAAAGTAAACATGTTTGAAATATAGTTTCCCTTTACTTTCTACCTACAATATACACTATTTAAATGGTGTATAGTGTACAATATAAATAGTGACATTCTTGTGTGTGTACTTTTAACTCTTTTTTCACATTATCTTTTAGCTATGAGTTGTAGATAGGAGAATGTGTAATGTCTGTGAAGACTGTGTTCTGTGAATAAATAAACGTAGATTTCCTTCTCCAACTCTGCGAATCCTTTCTTTCCTTGAGAGTTGTTCCATGGAGGGTTCACTGTATGGGTAATTAATCTGCAACAAGATGGGAGACCAGAGACAATCACCTCCATTTACCCAAGTGTCAATCAATACAGCCTGAATTGTCCCAAAAGAAACATATATAGATATATGAGCTATATAATGACATTTATATACAATACTCAAGTCTCTAACTGTAATATTACAGCCATAACATAATTAACATAATTAACTGTAATGAAGGCCAATCATTTTATGACGAAGACCTGTTACTGCTACAGTTTTGGATGCAACGTCACTAAGGTGAACAAGGTTTATTTGGCATCTTTCAGATTAAGGCATGTTAAACAATCCTGTTGCTGCATTGTGTGTAAACTCTAGAAAAGGTCAGGATTGACCCGGGGGATCGTTTACATTCCCAACCACATCTGATCATAAGTGCTGCAAAGGAAGTTACTTGAGGTGAGTATTCTACACTGGTATGCATAAATCAATTACCGTGTGTGTGTGAGATTAAGAGTTGAGTGGAGAGAAAATCAAGCTCTTGGAAGTTTCCTTAATTTGTCCCACATGCACAAAACACAACGCTCAAACTTTGGCTCTGCACCTGATGCTTTATTTATTAAAAAAATACAAAAAGTTTCCATAGGAAAGCGTTATGAATTTGCAATCCCGTCTCTTTCGTATCCATTTAAAATGTATGGTTTTCACACCACTTCTTAAATCTTAGCATGAGCAGACTTCTTGCCTTCTACACGTTACAACACAAATAAAATAATAATATTAAGGTGGAGAAGAGGAGAGGTGCAGTCTGCTTCTTGAGTCCCTGTGTTTTAAGTATTAATCCTTTAAAAGTTTTTTTATTTTAGTGGAACCTGTAGTGTCAGGTGACCAGAACCAATGTGGGGATCACACTGGGAGCTGACATTTAGTTTTAGTGTTTATCTTTAGCGCAGTCAGATTCATTCAAATCAGTCAACTCATATTTTTAAATAGATGGTTTCTTGAAATATGGATTAACACTTGAGAGGTTCTGTATAGAAGTGGAGATCATGGAAAGATAAATAAACATAGCAGCCATGTTTGAGGATTTAAATCACCCCTCCAACCACCTCTTTGAAAGTTACTCGCTCAGGATGCGACTCCGGATGTTACTAGATGCTTTAGACTAAGGCAATTTTTAGCTTTGGTTTATTTTAATAGTATTGCAATAACAGCATGAGTGACCCGTCACCTTTTGCTACAGTTTCGCGTGTTGAGAGTTCTATGGTGACAGGAAACATCCAGTGAAGTAGAGTTGCAATTTATTTAGCAAAAACAACGGTTTATCCCACTGTTTCAGTTTGGAAAATAGTTTCTTCATTAACTACTCTTGTCCAGTTCTCAGTTTCCCTCAAAATTGGTGCGGCAACGAGCTCGAGTACAGAGTTGAACACAGAGACGCTCAGAGTGTGATTCAGCCTCATTTCATTAAGTCAATCCCCGCTTCCATACAGAACACAGAAAGTTGTGCAGCAGCGTTTCCCTCTCATTCTCCTGTCAAGTGACTGGCCTTGAAACGTCGACGTACATTTGGGGTGAAAATAAAAATAAAAAGACAGAACCCTTTTCAATAATTAATAACAAAAGGGCGTTAGATATGGAGGACACTGCCGTGATGTACAGTAGGTGTTTAAACCACATGGGCCTGGCAGGGCTTAGTGGGCAGCTCCAAGCTGCTCTCCCGACCGCAGCAGGCTGGCACTTCAAACAGGCAAGACTCCTCCGCAGGAGCCGGAATGCCCTGGGAACAGATCTGCTGCACAGTTTGCCTGTAGAAGACAACGCAGATACAAGTTAGATTGGCTGAAGAAACCCTGAAGATCGGAACAATTTTCCTCACAATTTAACCCCCCATAGTGATCCATTACAAAACCACCACTCCAGCTTTTGTGACAGCTTCTCACCAGGCAGTGCGCGCCATGACGTAGTGGATGTCGGGTCTCTGGAAGCCGTTGAAGGTGGAGGCGGCGGCCACGGTGTAGGCGCCCATGTTGTCAAAGATCAGCCAGTCGCCCACCTGCAGGTCGGGCAGGTCACACTGCTCAACGATGCGGTCGAGGCCGTCGCATGTCGGGCCCCAGATACTGCAGGGGTACATGACCTCATCTGGCTTTGGCTTCTAGTAGTACAAAAGAGAGGCGGACGCACAAACGGTCAACCTTCGTTTCACCTTCCACTGACTCGCGTGTAGGGCTAGATCTGCCACTCCTTCAACCCATGAATCTTCTTACCTTATGAAGTGTTGGCAAACAGTGAGCGTGGTCATAGAGTATACAGTTGAAGGACCCATATACTCCATCATTGACGTAGTACATCAGGGTCTTATCATTGGTCCCTTCGTCTTCCTCTGAATGAAGCATAAAATATGTTTTACTACTGAGAAATATTACTAAACGCGCTTTCAGAAGACACTTTTTTGGTAAAACAAGGCTGTTACCGTCAGAGGATGATTCATCGTCCACGATGACCTTCTTGGCAATGATGTTGACAACCAGTGTGTAAGCAGAGGCCACATAAAAGCGCCCGGGCTCAGCGATCACCTTAATACCAGAGTCTGCAGGGAAGTACTTGTCCATGGCCGGGGTGATTACTGCTGTGATCTAGAAAGGAAAAGAAAAAAGTCAATATCAGACTATTATAAAGGAATAATCATTAGCTAGTACTACTTATGTTGCAGCTTATTTGTCTCGTTTTAAAACAAAAAAAAGACAAGATTGTTTAGCCACAGCGGATTAAAAAAATGAAATAAACAGGATACCTCTTCAAATTTGAGTTCAGCTTCATCTGAACCAGGAAAACCTCCTCCAATGTCCAACAGGTCCATGTTGAAGCCCAGCTCAGCCTGGAGGTCACACAAATCAGAGTCTCAGTTCACTTTGCTGCTTGAAACCCAACAGAAAAAAGTGTGTATATATATATTATCCAAGTGGAGTGAGTGTAGAACTTCTGCTCTTTCATGAACAAGTCTGCTCTGTCACAAAGGTAAAAATAGCTCAGATGTGCACTTTATTGTATATTCTAAATGTAATACGTTTCTATTTCTTGCACTGTGTTTATTGTCTAAACAAACCGTTTCATCTGCCTTTCTGTCACAACTCACCCCAATATCGAAGACATAGCGGGAATCGGCGATAGCCTGGCTGTATGTCCCCGGATCAGTGCAGCCACTGCCGACGTGGAAGCTGACGCCGACCACATCCAGCCCCAGCTCCTTAGCACGCTCCAGAAGACCACGGCAAGCTTTGAGTGTGACCCCAAACTTCACACTGAGGCGACACACTGCCTTGGAGTCATCTGTGGCAATGCGCAGCACCAGTCTGGGCACAAAGCAGGAATAACAGTTAGTGGGGGAAGAAAAGCAGCTGAATGATATATAAACTATAACCTTTATATTATGGTAATAAAGTCTCACTTGGCATTTTCATGATAGCGGGCCACTTTCATGAGTTCCACCTCGCTATCAAAGGTCATCATCCGGACCCCATGGGCAGACGCATACTTGATCTGAGAAACTTGCTTGCATGGGTTGGCATAGATGATTCTGCTCGGATCCACTCCCAGAGACTGAACCATATGAATCTCCGTCTAGAGGTGTGAGGGGGGAGACAATGCAGACAGTAAATATGAATACACAAGCTGCCAGTGCAAGTTCAACTAATCTCCAAGACGCCTTTTGTGTGGCGTTGTTTTCAGAACTTCTAGTGATGCACCTTGCTGGCACAGTCAAAGCCGGCTCCCAGGGACGCCAGGGTCATGACCACGGCCTGGCTGTCGTTGCATTTGACGGCATAGAAAGGAGTGACACGGGGCAGGGCCTTCACCCAGCGCAGGTGTTTCTTTAGCACATCTCCCAGATCACAGACGTAGAATGCATCCCTGTCATCCTGTGTGTGTGGGGGAGGGGAGAAAGAGAGGTACACAAGATTTAACAAAAACATTCTCCATCATAGATACAATGCAGACACTAGACACCATCTGTGTAATATTAGATAGCTAGTCACCATCATGGTCTTAAGGGTTAAGTAAAGGACATACAAGTCAGTCAATACAATAACAGTAACCTGAACACAGGTGTAGGATTTCACGTGCATCCTGTTATCCACTAAACAACGTCACCACGGGAAGCTCACCGTCATGGATGACTCGTTGATCTTCTGCTCAACAATATCCCGGGCGGAGAAACCCTCTTCCAAGAAAGAGAAGTCACACTCGGCGGGAGTGACAGTGTTCATGGTCACAAGAAGTCCTCTGGATTAATCCCCAGTAAACTGAGCAAGAAAGAGAGGACACAATCAAGATTACAGTCACTATCGAGAGCACGGCATCTTTAGTGTCCTTGATTACCATTTTTGAATCCTAACTCATGGGAACGTCCAAGACAAGTGGGAGTGATTCTCAAAACACAGCACTTGTATTGACTGAATTGACAATTTTATCAGTGTTATCCGCCAAGATGACTCAGCAGTGTTGAAATCAAGTTGAGACAGGAGGGGGGGAGACACTTACTTGGATAAGAAAGAGATGGAATTTAGTGTTGCAGTTTACTCAGGTGCAGAGAAGCCAAGGTGGCTCACCGGTGAAGTTAAATCCCTTCAAATATGACTCAAGGCCCGGGCCTGCTGAGTAGGCAGTGTGCGTCTTCCTAGACTGATGATTCTGTAAACAAGAGCATTTGAAGGTGTTTTAACTGCGTATCCTGAAGGGGAAATCTGGGTATATAAGTAACTATCGTCGGACTCACCTACAGTATAAATGTATAATGTATCTGACCTACTAGAAAACTATTTTTTTTTCTTCAATGAAACACGTTACGGATTATTCTATTAAAACCATTATAATTAGCTGAAAAATTACCAGACCTCAGGGACGCCCCAAAACGTGGACACTCCATTTTCTAACCATGTCATGAGTCATGACTAACGGTAGTAAGATCCTTTCAGAGGAGTCACTGAAAGATCGTGTGTTTAAACCCCGCCCAGCTCAGATTTAATCCAGTCGCAAAGAAGGCCCGCCCTCAATATCAAAAGAGTGGCACAAAAACGAACCAATCAGCGACTAACATCTGATGTCGACGTCATTATGCCGGTTCCGTTTAGAGCGCTTCGTGCCATGAGGCGATTTAGCGTATGAAGTTACGTGTAACGTGGTTTGGCAGAGTCGCAGCCTATTTCAATATAAAATAACTTGTTCAGCGTAGCGCAAACGCACCCAAGTGTGTGGCTCTGTGAAGTCGATGTAAGAGACTAACAGTTTGCCGATTAGTGAGCGAGGTATTAAAAATACATTAATTATCGCTCGATAACGTTCGCTAACCAGCACAATGTTACACCGGCCACGTCGTAATGTTAAGTAACGGTAACACTCAGGAGCGACTCAATTTTGAATTAAATTGAAGATACGGTGAAAAAGCAAGCAAACCCGCATAGGACCCTATTTCATTGTCCTTATTAAGCCGCCATAACCGATTCAGCCAGCTAATTACCATTTGCTAACGTGGAAACGCATTTCAGCAAAATAAATAAATAAACGAATTAGTAACGTTAGTACGACGTCGAAAATCCTGAACTTACCTTAAAAAGCATTTACAAAGAGTGCGTCCATTAGACCAGAATGCTGGGATTAAAAAAAGTAACGCTGGCGATGTGGCTTCCGTCGAGACTGAAAATGGTGTGCGAGCCGGTAAAAGGAGCCCGGCGGTATTTATAGAGGGCTCGTTGCTACGGCAACGCAGCCAGCTGAAACCGGCCTCCCATCCACGTATGAACCGGTTTGGGCTCGTTGCCCCGTCCCACATGGCGGCGGGGAGGACACGGGCAGACGCACACACATGGTCCCTGAAGATTAGCGTTCAAGCGGACCTTTTTATCTCCGTTCAAGGGGTCTCGCTGCTATGTGGTGAAGACATTGTGGTAACCATAACCATAAAGGAACTAGTTCACGTGAGCACTCACAACCCGCATGGCCCCAGCTGGTCATATACTTATCATGGGAGAGAGAAAACATGTTCTCGTCTCATTTGTCTGGTTTACTTAGTTACCACACTTAAATAAATAAATATAAATGTAGATTTGGGCCTTTGAAAAGCCTACTTTGATGCTCATTTGAACTTTTTCTTCTTTTGAGGAAGTCCAAACATGCAATGGTTGCTGAAAAAGCCTTCCTCTTTGACTGTGTTTAGGCTCAATCTGAGTTCTTGACCTGCCTGATGGGATTAGAGGAGATCACGGGTTCACTCAGAGATAGCAAAGGTGTCAAAACAGCTTTGTAAAGCCTATTCTATACATGTGCATGTACAACTAATGCTCTTGTGGGGGTAAATTATGCTTATTATCAAAAGCAGAGTACATAATCATACATTGCACATGTCATTTTCCAATTAATGCTTTAAAAAAATTATATCTATCCATGGCCAGGTTTTTTAAACAAATGTTTGCCGTGAATAATAAAAAACATATTCCTCTGTATCCCTTTAATGTCCTCACCAAGAAAAAAGTAATGGAAAAATTATTTGTTTGCATATTTTACTTCTTTGGGGCAAATGTTTTTGGGAAGAGACCTCACAGTTCTGTAAATACAGGCATCTACCAAACGGTTGAGATGTCACTTTATGGTAAAAGTACCAAAATATATACAAATACCAAAACAGTAGAATTAGTCAAATACAATGCAATTAGTCAACACTTCACTTCATCCTCCAGCATCTGGACCCCTCAGGAACCTACGCCAGGATCCTGTTTGTGGACTTCAGCTGCAAGTGGATCCCAGACTTCCTATCTGACAGGAAGCAGCACGTGAAGCTTGGGGAATGCGTCTCAGTCTCTCAGACCATCGGCACCGGTTTCCCCCCAAGGCTGCGTTCTCTCCCCTCTGCTCTTCTCCCTGTACAGCAACACCTCCAGTCACCAGTCCGTCAAGCTCCTGAAGTTTACAGATGACCCCGCCCTCATTGTATTCATCTCTGGTGGGGGCGAGTCCGCCTACAGGTCAACGCTCTGAAGAAAAAGGGTGATTAGCTGCAATCTGCCTGCCCTCCACGACGTGTTTCTGACTCTAAAATACTAATAGAATTCATATATTTTGAGCTCACAATACCACCTTGTTTCCCAGTTTTTTTTGGTCTCATAAATTTGCGACTTGAATGTCAGAGTATATTAGAGTTATATTTTATCTTGAGTTGGTTTTGGATGCATCCAACTGGAGGGATCACGTTTTCCACTTCCCCTCTCCTGCGGAGCACATGAATCTGAATTGAATTTGTGACTCCTTGTTGCATAACGTGTGAGAAATGATTGCATAATGGTGTCATATCAGCGTCCACAGACACACATATGACACAAGCATATGAGCTTCTTATCACCTCCACCAACGAGGTCATGTTTTCAGTTAAATTTGTTGGTTTGTTAGTCCGTTAGGATTACAGAGAAACTACTGGCCCGATGTTCATGAAACCTGGTGGAACGGTGAAGCATGGGCCGAGGAAGAAGCCATCACATTTTGGAGTGTATCCGAATCCCAGGGAACGGACACATGCATGGTTATTATCTGCTTACGGAGACGACCTTGGCGGAGGTCTGCACACTCAGAGTTTTTTTAAATGTCATGGTGATACCGTTGAGATACGGCGCAGCTCCAATGTGTGTTGTGTCGTTGCGCGTCTCACTCTTCAAATGTTTTTGGGAAGAGACCTCACAGTTCTGTAAATACAGGCATCTACCAAACGGTTGAGATGTCACTTTATGGTAAAAGTACCAAAATATATACAAATACCAAAACAGTAGAATTAGTCAAATACAATGCTAACTTATGGCAGTAATAAACAGCATAAATGTTAGATACACTTTTGATTTTTGGTGATATGCTATTTTTCTTTCTTTCATTCAAACAAAGGGACCACTGCAAAACATAGAACAACTTTGCATTTCTAACATTTCAGTCTCAACACTCCTCATCTGTGCATTAGATCCACTCTATTTCTTATGGTATGCTACAATGCATTGCTGGTTTGCATTCAAACACAGGAAAACATTGCATTTCTGACATTTCCATCTCGACACACTCTTTGGACACAGGTTGCACCTCCCACACTTGTCACAGTGAAGAGGCCAATGTCCACAGTTGTCGTAACGCACATCTGGTTGTGGTTGTGAGGGTCTTGGGGTGTAGCGTTTCTTCTGAGGTGGTGGAGAGCAGGACGAGGGTCGGCCAACTTTGGGTGCTGGCTTGTTGACGCTCATCAAACTGTGGGCGACTGCCAGGCGGAATCTTTGGAGAGGCATTGGTTTCTCATTCCACAATCCCTCTTCTAGACCAGCCAGGAATTTGAGATGCACAGGTCAAGGATGTATCCAAAGAGGGGAATGTACCATCACCTTGACTTGGCGGCGGTCTTGTACAGGTGTACCAGCAAGTCTGTATAAGGTGTACCAGCATGTCTGTATAAGGTGTACCAGAATGTCTGGTATAAGGTGTACCAGCATGTCTGTATAAGGTGTACCAGCATGTCTGTATAAGGTGTACCAGCATGTCTGTATAAGGTGTACCAGCATGTCTGTATAAGGTGTACCAGCATGTCTGGTATAAGGTGTACCATCATGTCTGTATAAGGTGTACCAGCATGTCTGTGTAAGGTGTACCAGCATGTCTGGTATAAGGTGTACCAGCATGTCTGTATAAGGTGTACCAGCATGTCTGGTATAAGGTGTACCAGCATGTCTGTATAAGGTGTACCAGCATGTCTGGTATAAGGTGTACCAGCATGTCTGTATAAGGTGTACCAGCATGTCTGGTATAAGGTGTACCAGCATGTCTGTATAAGGTGTACCAGCATGTCTGTATAAGGTGTACCAGCATGTCTGGTATAAGGTGTACCAGGATGTCTGTATAAGGTGTACCAGCATGTCTGGTATAAGGTGTACCAGCATGTCTGTATAAGGTGTACCAGCATGTCTGGTATAAGGTGTACCAGCATGTCTGTATAAGGTGTACCAGCATGTCTGTATAAGGTGTACCAGGATGTCTGTATAAGGTGTACCAGCATGTCTGTATAAGGTGTACCAGCATGTCTGTATAAGGTGTACCAGGATGTCTGTATAAGGTGTACCAGCATGTCTGTATAAGGTGTACCAGCATGTCTGTATAAGGTGTACCAGGATGTCTGTATAAGGTGTACCAGCATGTCTGTATAAGGTGTACCAGCATGTCTGTATAAGGTGTACCAGCATGTCTGGTATAAGGTGTACCAGGATGTCTGTATAAGGTGTACCAGCATGTCTGTATAAGGTGTACCAGCATGTCTGTATAAGGTGTACCAGGATGTCTGTATAAGGTGTACCAGCATGTCTGTATAAGGTGTACCAGCATGTCTGTATAAGGTGTACCAGCATGTCTGGTATAAGGTGTACCAGGATGTCTGTATAAGGTGTACCAGCATGTCTGGTATAAGGTGTACCAGCATGTCTGTATAAGGTGTACCAGCATGTCTGTATAAGGTGTACCAGCATGTCTGTGTAAGGTGTACCAGCATGTCTGGTATAAGGTGTACCAGGATGTCTGTATAAGGTGTACCAGCATGTCTGTATAAGGTGTACCAGCATGTCTGGTATAAGGTGTACCAGCATGTCTGGTATAAGGTGTACCAGGATGTCTGTATAAGGTGTACCAGCATGTCTGTATAAGGTGTACCAGCATGTCTGTATAAGGTGTACCATCATGTCTGTATAAGGTGTACCAGCATGTCTGGTATAAGGTGTACCAGGATGTCTGTATAAGGTGTACCAGGATGTCTGTATAAGGTGTACCAGCATGTCTGGTATAAGGTGTACCAGGATGTCTGTATAAGGTGTACCAGCATGTCTGTATAAGGTGTACCAGCATGTCTGTGTAAGGTGTACCAGCATGTCTGGTATAAGGTGTACCAGGATGTCTGTATAAGGTGTACCAGCATGTCTGTATAAGGTGTACCAGCATGTCTGTATAAGGTGTACCAGCATGTCTGTATAAGGTGTACCAGCATGTCTGTGTAAGGTGTACCAGCATGTCTGTATAAGGTGTACCAGCATGTCTGTGTAAGGTGTACCAGCATGTCTGGTATAAGGTGTACCAGGATGTCTGTATAAGGTGTACCAGCATGTCTGGTATAAGGTGTACCAGGATGTCTGTATAAGGTGTACCAGCATGTCTGTATAAGGTGTACCAGCATGTCTGTATAAGGTGTACCAGCATGTCTGTGTAAGGTGTACCAGCATGTCTGGTATAAGGTGTACCAGCATGTCTGTATAAGGTGTACCAGCATGTCTGGTATAAGGTGTACCAGGATGTCTGTATAAGGTGTACCAGCATGTCTGTATAAGGTGTACCAGCATGTCTGGTATAAGTGGCAACAAATTGCGTGGCCTTGCACCCAAAAAAACTGCGTGGCCTTGCACCAGAAAAAGATTTAGCATCCATTTATTGTTTGTAAACCAGAAAGGAAAAAAAAGTTACAAACCATTGTGATGGGAAAAATGCATATGCTGTCTGTTTTAAAGAATCATTCACTGTTAAACCTGTGGGTTGAATACTGAGGTATGTTCAGATTAATGAGTAACATAAGTAAAGATGGAGGGACTGATAACATGGGTTGTTAGGGTTAGGGGCCTACTCTGATTCTGACCTGTCGATAAGAACGCTGAAGCACAGTCATTCTCTTAACTGCATGGTTAATGTATGTGGGGACAGGAGATTGGTTGAACGTGTAGTTTCGATCAGGTCAAAGTATGCACAGTTAATCTATAACACGTGTTTGAACCAATGAGAGATGAGATGGGAAGGAAGGGATGATCGTTTTCAAAAAGTATATAACTGACTGTTGCATTGATGATTTTGTGGAAAACCTGACAGGCATTGACGATTCTTGGCTGTTGGGATTTCTTCCTGCTTGCAAGCATTTAATAAATTGACAGAGGCATTTTGTCTTGTCCAGAGGAACTCTGTTTGTTTGTCCCATCTGATTGACACCTTTGAACTCTCCTCCCGAGACATAGAATTACTTTTTCCACGACACCATGTACTGTTATAATCCTAGTAATACATAATTATACCAAAATATGTCAATTCGTTTCCAGTCAATGATTAATTCTTATACGTACTTATTCAAGATATTTAGCATATTTACTTTTTACAAAAACATTTTTATGAAAACATTAACGAAAACAATATATTGTTAAAATATTTCATCAAATATTTAATGGAATACCATTACATATATATTAACAGCAGTGAATATTCATATCTATTGTTTTTTTTAATTAAACAAATTACATATATTATCTTAGAATCACTACGTTTACCATAAAATGATAAATCAAACGTTCGGTAACAATTCTTTTCGACAGGAAAAAAATCCTACTTATGGAATCATTTTAGAAATAACATTAACTGTATCATATTTACAACAATGAATAATCAGATGTGTTTTATTTCAAAGCAAATACTGACTTATATTTAGCTACATTATCTTAACTCGCTACCTTTATTATGAACTGACAATTAAACCGTTTGATAGAGCACGTTTTTAGGAAATTATTTTACCCATATTTGTTTTTGTTTTTGGCATCAAGTTACATTCAGTAAGACTTCAAGTGCTGTAATATGTCGAATAAATTCACTTACCTTTGAGATTTTCACCAAATGATGGCCACATGCCTGGAGGAAAATTTGTCTTGCTAACTTCCTGTGAAGAGGCAAGCTAAGAAGGCCTACTTCTTAAAGACACAGTGACATCTAGTCGATTTTTTACAATAAGATACCTCAACCAAGTGGTAGCTCAATCAGGTTAAGTTATGGTCAATACATGACTCAAAATGTGCTCTACTAAAATGTCGATTCAGGCAGTTTAAGGGCTATACTGAGAATGCTATGCAGGGTTTTAAAAAAGAGAGTAAAAAAAGGTTTCTCATGGAGTTTTTATTCCTAAACAGAAAGATGCTTTTTCACCCAGAGCCCTCAAATTCCTGTCCCCCAGACATCCCCCCACTTACTGCACAGTCTCATCGGTCCAAAGGTTGCCCTCGGAGACATTTGGTTCGCAGGCAGACATTACCAAATGGAGGAAAAATAAGAATGTGGTTAGTGTGACCCCAACAGCATGTGGAAATGTTGCACAAGCATGGGTTCCATGGCACCAGCATCCAAACCTTAAGGCTGCACGAGGACCGCGTATCTGCGGGCACAGCTTAATATCTTTTCCAGGTCTCCAGGCCACAATCAAGATGGCAATCAATTCTTTGCACGGCGGGGTTTCCATTCAAACATTCTGCAGGGTGGGTGAATGAAGTCATGTTTTCCGAGCAGTTTAATTGTAAAAAAAATAAAATAAGTAAAAAGCGCAGCCTTTTTTAATGCACTGGTCAGAAAGTTCAAGGGAGGTTAAGCGGGAACATCGTGCGATGACATCATCCGCCATCAGTCTCACACGTCGCAGCTTTCCCCCCCTTGTAGTCCCCTGCCCCGAATCAGAGCTTGGTTCTGGCAGGCCACACGTCCTATGCAGACCCCATGCCGGGCGGTCAGGAAGTGGGCCCCACACTTGGGCTAATTCATTTTCAACGGATGTTTATCAGGCTCGTTCTGAAATCACAAGATCCCAAAACACATCTTACATAGAATCCCCCCACCCCCGAGTTAGATTGTTTCTCTGGACTGCAGTCACTTCCTCTTTTGTTGAACCGTTTTCTGTCTCGCTTCCACCAAAATGTTCGCATT